>CADEHL010001392.1:0-27500 GCA_902827135.1 Harpagifer antarcticus
TGAAGGGCTAGCTTAAAGTATTCTTTAATCTGCCACCACAGCATTGCTAATTAAATGTGCAGCTTTCAGACACTCTAAGAACAAGCTCTGTTTGTTGTTTGTTTTAGAAAGTACTTTGTGTCAGCCAAGCAGGTCATGTTTCTAACTTGGTTTGTTTGACTGACAGTCAAACAAACCAAGTTTGGCAACCAAGATGGCAAAAAAAGAATACTGGCCAGATTATTATTTATAATTACCCTTTTGGAGCACATAAGACAAATGATGTTTCACTTCAATGAACATTTGCAGAAAGGGCTTTTGAGCTGCATTAATGTTGTGTCGGAATAATCGGAAACATGTTTTCCTGGTTTATAAAAGGTGCCAACTAAAAAGCCAAACTCTAGTCTTCAAAACATGAATTGACAAACCAAATGGGTGATGTCACGGTAACTATTTAAACTTGTTATATAGAGTCTATGGTACAAACATGTTACAGAATATGGCTGTTGTCATGTCAGCAACAGGACTGACAGTTGAGGTTGTACCAACTTATCTCCAAACCAAAGCCACAACAGATTGAAAAGGACATACATGCAGGTTGTTCACAGATGCTATGCTGGATATAAAAAGTGTGGTTGCACTGGCGTAGGAAGAATAAGATAAACCTATTTTCTGTATTTGTATACATTTTAGCCAAAGCACATAAGAGCACACTCCAACCCTCTGGTGCTTGGTGTGTGAACAGCCTCAGAAAAACACACACTTGTATTGCAGAGACATGGCAGTGGGAAGCAAGCGTGTAATGTAATTACCTAACAGTTATATTAAAATATAAATCAAGAGGATGTGTGAAATGACATGCTCTAGATTCTGCATCTATTGAAAACAAAACCCAATTCTCCCGCAGTAGAGGGGAAGCAGGAGGGGAATAAACATGGAGGAACTGTGCTATTCATACGCTCATGGGAAGGTAGGTTGATTGAAATAGTGAAATATTAAAATATCAACATATACAACCAACCCCAATACAAACTTTTTTTGAAAACGCTTAAAACATTCAAAGTGTTTTTTTGTATGCAAGTCATTTGCAAAGCTCTGTGAGGTTTCTTATTTATAATAATCAATGTTTCCTTTCAGTGTGTATGCACTTTGCAGACTCTCTCGCCTTTTCTTAGTAACTAAATGAAGAACTAGACAGATGCAGATATAGATGCAGGCGATGTTATTCCCATAGGTTTTTGCAAGCTTTGAAATTGCTTTTTGTTGCCCTCTGTCTTTCCTTTTCATACATCATTTTTCGTTTTTTTCAAATTGAATTTATCGAAATATCCATTATCAACGTAAGAGCTTGTGCCTCTTCGGGGGGTGCCAACACTTAACCATAAACGTTATCGTTTACTTCTCCGTCTTTATATGTAGATATTACTTTTCTCCGTTAATCTCCGTCATGTTGTTTCCATAGCAACAACAACTTCCTGTCAACAGCGCTAACTCTCCTTCAAAATAAAAGCATGTCCATAAAAAATAGGAAGCCAAGTCAAATTACACTTGATACATATACAACTGCAACGAAAGTAACAAACACAATATCCTTTTCAATTTCAAAGAACACAAATTGGGTTATATACATTAACAAATAACTATAAAACAACAATACTGTAGAATAACAACATGAATGCCGTGAATAAAACCGAAATACACGTGTTGAAGCGGTTGTAGCCCCCTTGCCAGCAATTCTCTCTCTAGTTTAGCATACTCCGCCCGACTCAGCCTGGTTGTTGGACCGCTAAGAACCTTGATTTTATGGGGCCAGAAAAACTGTGAAATAGTTAACAAAAGTTACTTGTTGCTATTCTTGTACATTGACTGTCAAAATGCTGCTGTGAAAAAACAATTTCCAAACTTTGGATAAAGAAAGTATAGATCTATTTATCTATAAGGGTGTGATGGTCTGGGGTCCACTGACATGTTTGGTTATCTATTCTATAACATCACTTTGGCTTAAGGCTACATTTTGAAACAAAAAACACAGAGGACAAAAAGGACAAAAATGAGTCCGAATATTTGCCCTCAAACTGACACATGAGGTTTAGGGAATTAAGATGGAGCTAGTTCCTGTGGCTGATGGAATATAGAGTGCCGTCTGATTGCCCTGCTCTCACTGCAATTACTTTCACCGAGATAGAGAAATAGGAAGTTTTGAAAAATGGAGGAAATGGTTTTGAGGCTTTGATGTTGCTCTTAGCAAGAATCAAATTGCAGCTGGTTAATGTCTGAAATCTACTTCCAGCAGCAGAATGTTTAAATATACCATTTAGGTTATATTCCAATGACATTATAGGAAAAAAAACATTCCTTTCTTTGTCTCGTCTTTTTTTCTTAACTAGACATTAACAGTATATTAGCTGTATGTGTTGAATGGGAGGCATCATGAGGTCAAACAGCTGAATTGTTTAAAAACTTAACAATTAAACTGAACATCTTCTATACATTGATTTTGTGTGGGCTGCGGGTTCATCAACAATAGTTTTGATTATTTCTAATACTTTAGTCTGCTGACTAATAGAATATGTGTACAATATCCTATATTTGATGTGCTACTACATTTATTCTCGTGATGAATGATTCATAAGAATGGAAGTGGTTGTAGTTAAAGTGGTCGGGTGAGTCTTCATGGATGTACAATATGTTAACTACTTTCAATGTAACCTGTGCTAAAACACAACATTTTCTGTGATGTTTTTTTATTTGTATTCTATAATCCATGATTACTGCATTGGACATTGGGTGTGCTTTTTCATCTTAATATAGCCATAATCTTGCAACAGCTTCTACTTTTATGTTTCTGAGCAATAACTATGGACTGTTCATCTAATAGCTTTAAGGTATCATATATCATGGCTGGAATGAGTGTGTGTGGTTGGGAGGGTTTGTACTGTAACATAAATGTTACAGTACAGGCTGGTTGGAACAAGCCATGTGGAAATGTAAAGTGAAGGTTTTTAAAGAGTTTGAGACCACAGCGTTTACTGAGCTAAACGTCGCACTGAGCTACAGATGATACGCCTCATCTGAGGACCGGCTGAAAGCATCTCCCCGCTACCCTCTACAGGGCTTCCTGCTCTCGGACGTCATACACAGCTCAGCCTGGGGAAACAGAAAAATAATAACTGTGACTGAATCGAGACGATTTTGAGAGTCTTTAGAATCCACGCTGTAATGATAGTGATCGTGCTGCAGGCAGGCTGTACATTAGTGTGACAGTGGAGGAGCAGATCTGCCAGTTGATAGAGACTGACTGCACTCAGGGACATTTACATTTCTGAAGTTCAAGTATTCCCCAGCTATAGCTCACAGTGAGTGTAGACGTGATAACGGAAAAGGCTGGGAAAGATGGACTCAAATCAGGTCAAATGGACAGCTGGAGTCTGGAGAGTGTGAATGGTTGTCTGATAGGAAAGTCCGGACCCTCTAAGGGCCTATTAGCTCTCTCTCCTGTCTGTGGAGTTCTGCAGCAGGGTGGCAGAACCTCTCAAAGCTATATGAGCTAACGAAGCCACAGGGATGAGATTCCAGACAGTGAGAGCCAGAGTGTGTTTGACATTATGGAGAAAAGATTAAATGTTCACTTAATTCCCATGCGAAACGAATGGTGTCGTACACTTGAAGGATGTGTGTGTGTGATTTCCTTTATAAGTCTGGTAGCTGTCAGCCCTCCTGTCAGTTTTAATATCTTGACTTTAGCGGAGAAAACTGACAAGTGACCATTCAAAATAAAAATGTGCATACATGGTTTGGAAAACATGAGGAATCCTCACTACAGGGTACAAGGGCTCTGGATAGTTTGATTAATATGTTCTCAGCCCTAGGAAACACCTATGGGAGACCCACCATTCACACCAATGTCAAACCATGGGCACTTGCCTCAGTTAGCTAACATTCCATTAGCTTGTCTTTATACAACGTTATTTATGTGTCAATACAGCAGATGAAAACAAAGCACTTTCCCTTAATCGCTCCACTCAGACTCTGATATGTCCGAACTGACAGAATCAAAAAGGCTCATACTAGCACTATGTGAATAGATCATATATTCAAACACTAAGACAAATGCATACACAGAGAGGGAATTACTGTCAAACAACTTCAAAGACATTTTGATCGGGAAAATGGGAAGAGTGTTAAGCCAGAGGGTGACGGAGAAATAGTGTGCAAAAATAAGTGAGACCAGTTTGAAGAAGCCAAAGGGAGCTCACACTCTGCTGCAATGTCCACTCTATAAGGGAGGGGGGGGGACAAGTGCTGAGTCACAACCTCTTCTCATCTTGTACGAGAACAAGTGGCTTGGTGATTCCTGCTGATACAAATCAAAAACAGAGCACCACTGCCAAAGATCTACAGCAGACCCCCCCCCCCCTTAACCCTGCCAACTCCCCTAGCTTTATTTCACCACAAACACAAGTGGGCTTTCATCCTTAAGCAGATTGACTTCCTCTGACAGCAGCAGCATCAGAAGAACAGCCAGTAACTCACACACAGAGCTCCAGGACTGTTGACTTGCATTGAAAGGCAGTTTGAATGGGGAAATCATTATTATTTGTATGGGGGGGGGGGGGGGGGGGGGGGGGGGGGGGTTAGGTTCTTCATTTCATTTCATTTCAAACCTTTATTTAATCAGATTGGTCCATTGAGATCATAGATCTCTTTTTCAAGGGAGACCTGCAGCATATAGGATCCACATGAAACATAAAACAATAAAGGACATTATACATTATATTTACAGGATGCATTCACATAGTTATAGACTTTTACAAGTGCCCATAGTATCAACGAGCATTTCATTTAGCTTTAAAGACATGCAGAGGAATGAGATCGCTCAGTTTCAATTCTTGCTGAAGATTGTTCAAAGCAAGTGGAGCTGCACATAAAAGCTGTCTTACCTGAGACAGTCCTTGCTCTTGGCACATCCAACAATACTACATCATGTGATCTCAGACAATAGCTGCTTGCTACTCTCTGTGTTCTTCACAACTTCGGTATATCTTTTTAACAAATAAATTATGATGCCAAACAAAACAAAGTTTGTGGGGAAGGTGTACTAAATCAGAGTATGGAGCGCTATGAAAAGCAGTGTTTCCCCTAGGTTTACTGCTTTGGGGGGGTGCTGCTGAGCGTGTGGGGGTGGGGGTGGGGGGGGGGGGGGGGGGGAGGGGGTAGCATTGGGATATAAATGCCAATGTTATATATTTTTTAAATCCTCTGGAGCAGAGAGAGGAGCTGTGGATTATTGTTATTGATTAATGCATCCGTGTTTCTTAGGGTCAAAAACACTAAACCCACAACTTAAAATGAAAGCGTTTAGTTTATTTAATAAAAGAGCACATGTTCAATGTGAAAAGTGACAGTAGATATAGATTAGTTGCAATTTGGTGCTATATAATATATTAAAAAATTATAATTCTTTTTTTTTATGAATATCCACTTCAACTTTTACCTTTCCTCGACTGCATTTCTCTGGCACTATTTTCCAGGTATGTTGTGACACCAGGAATTTAGTAATCAATACCAATACCTGTGAAAATCCATGATCCTTGATTCCAATTTGATACTATTTAAAAAAACAAGAACATAACATAAAATCTAAGGTACTTAAACATACAATCCGTTTAATAACACATTACCATTTGCATACGGACCTTTGTTAAATGAGTCCTAATTCCCTCTTAAATATCAATGTTACAGTACTGTGAAATATCTCCTTTCAAAGTTTGGCCCTAAAAAAGTATAGATCAACAACGAACCTATGTTCACCGAATGCTATACAGCACGAGCTCTGCTCTTCTCATTTCAACACAGATGTGTTGTGTTCACTATGTAGCATGGTTAGGGAACACATAGGGGATGTCTCCGTGATGTGTTCTATTGTCAGTGTTGCCTTGACACTTTTCTGAATGTTCACATTGATTTGGAACAGAAGTTGCACACCTTTGTCAAGCACAGATGGCATCATTTTGAGATGTTGGCCTGATATGAAATATATAGTAAATCCTCAGTGCTGCTCCTGCTGAAGGTCCAGCAGGACTCACTCTCAAACCAAGGCGGCGTATGTTCACTCCCACCCTGCAGGGGAGAGGACATAAAGCATGGATGGCACCTCAGCCCCATCTTGTCTCCCTCCCAGACAGGGTGAGAAATGCTTTTCATTCTGCAGGAAGGCCTTAAGAGTCAATCAGAATGCTGCAGTAAATCAAAAGCCTGCACTCCTTATCACTCTGGAGTTGTGGTACAAAAGGAATATTAAACCATGCTCTAGCTTAGCAACTAAAATAAGGCTAAGCTGAGCTAATCCTCACACTGCAGTCAAGATAACCAGCCTCTCACCAATGTGACAAACAAAAGTTTAACCTGAAATTCAAATTTAAAAAAGTTCCTTCTGCTGAACAGAATGTTAATCTCTAAAGGTAGCAGAGGAGAGGGCGGGAGAACAACTCCCCTACCCCCATCTCCCCCTCATCTGCAATTATTTTTATCTTGCCGGCCTCCCTCTTAAAGAATTTGTTGTTTTACGGCTTTGTCGCCTCCTCCTCCTTCCCTCCATTTCCAACGAAGCCACAGGAATTCAATTGCAAATGTGCATTGCAAAAGTTCAGATTGAGCGGGCCGTGAGGGAGACAGCGGAAGTGGCTTTTCTCTGCAGCCCCCTCCTCTCTGACCCTGTGGGGACAACAAACATGAGGCTCTTGCATGAGAATACAAAGTGAAGCCACACTGAGACAAGCCTCTTAATTGAGCCTGTGTTGAATGCTAAGCATCGAATGGAAGGGTCAACTTTGCAAAAGGACTTGGGTGTTTTCATCATGTCTCTCTTGGGGCTTGTGAACAAATGCATGAGAAGGGGCTGCAGCCATTTCTTTTGCTCAAGAGGGGATTGTGGGACATTTGGAGGGAAAAGCTGAAACTCCATAACAAACTCCAAACAATCACCAATGACTGTGCCCCGGTGAAGCAGCGTTCTGGTCCAACAGGTGACAGACAGTTGGGTCTGACTCGTGCTAAAACATGTCTGAGAGGCTTGGGATTCATTTGATGTATTTCCAAATCCTAAAGAACTCTAAATGGACAGAAAAGCATCTCAAGAACATTTAAAACAGTCTTCTTTGAATGTGTGGAGTACATTCCTTGCAGCAACATTCTAATATGAATAACACAACATATTATTCTAATAAATACTAACAATACTAAGTACTGGACTCTGAGAAACGTCTAATATCTACATCCATACGGCGGAGGTTGGTTTGGCTCAACTATTCTCATCCAGAAAACTGTGAATGCTACTTAGAGTAGCATTGGCAAGAGTCAGTCCTGAGGACTCAAACAAAGTCCAGCAGCCTTCAAGTTTTCACAAATCCAGCCAAAGGTTGTCAGAATGAGTTCCAGTAGCCCGCCAGTAACAAACAACACCTTTTCCACTGACTCCAGCAAGGTTTCTTTATGTATGTGGGAACCACATGTCCACTATTCATTAGAGTGTACTCTGATTGGAGGGAGTAGAGGAGAATACTGCAGCAAGGGATTTAAGAGTACATCTTCAAACTGGAGAAAAAACAATTATCACCAGTTATCGATCAACATAGTGGTCCCTAGACCAAATGACTCCATTACCACTTCTGGTCCTTCCGCCTCAAAGGCCAACGGTTTTTGTAAAGGTGTTTTGTCAGATTGCCCTAATAAGGTCTGTGGTTAACACAAGCTGAAGAGATTTCCACGTTTTGTTTTACGACATAAATAAGTCAGTTTAATACCCTGAATGTACATCAGTTGATTAAGTGGCTAAATGAGACTATTACAAATGTCATTACACTGAAGCCTTTTCCTCTGGAGATTGCATTGACACTTCAACTACTAACAAGTGGTGTTAACACTTTAGACTGAGCTGTACAAAACAGTAAATCCAATGGAAAACTAGGGCAGCTTGATTATGGCAAAAATCATAATCTCGATATTTGGGTCAATAATTGTATTGCGATTATTAAATGCGATTATTCATTGACTCTGAAAAAATCAATTTATTGGAGAAAAAAAATGTGAACCCTTTGTTTTTAAACAGTTGATTACCCCTGAACTTTAAGTATAACTCAAGTGAAAAACATATGTCATCCATTCCCATCTCCATTTAGGTTAACCCAGTAAAGGCAAAGCAATGAACAGAATGGGCTGGTTGGGGGGGGAATCCTCCAGGGTCTGCTGGACACCACAGGGCAGCTCTTACAGCTGAGGGGACATTGAAGGGTTTCCTGTCCCACGGTAGCATATTTCAAGATTAGCTACTAATGGACACACACAACACACACACACACCACACACACACACACACACACACACCACACACATTCCACACACACAACAACACACACAGACACACACACACACACTTAACACACACACACACACACAGACACACACAACACACACAGCCCACACACACACACACACACTACAACACCACACACACACACACACCACACCACACATCACACACACACACACATCAACACACACACACACACACACACACACACACACACACACACACATCACACACACTACACACACACACACACACACACACTCTCACTACCACACACTACCACACACGACCACACACACACACACTACCACACACACACACACACACACACACACACACACACACTCACACACCAGACCCACACACCACTCCACACACGACCACCACACAACCAGCAAACACCCACACACACAACCCCACACACACACACACACCCACACAACAAACCACCCAACACACAGCCCCCACACACCACCCTCTCACACACACCACACACACACACACACACACACACACACACACACACACTCCACACACCCACACAGCACACCTCCACAGTCCCACACACACACACACACAAGCACACACTCACACACAAGCCTGTCTTGATCTCTACCCCGTCTTCTGACCACATGGCGACCATAAGTCCCCTCAGAGGGAGGGAGGGGTCGAGACAGGGACTTCCTGAGTCCATACCTCAAAAGAAAAACAATTAACGTACTATTAAAATAAATGAACTCAGGCGGCTGTTTTTAAATGACGCATTAACTGTGAGCAATAATATTTGATAACCGATGTCAAAGTTTAAACTCATTTTTATTCCAAGTCCAACTTGAAATGATCTCCATGAAATGTATATATTAGGCTTCAGCAGAGAATGATGATGGGCAGTTCTGAAATGACTCACTGACATGCTGCTCTGTCTTTCTCTTTCTAGTTGGATGGATCCGCGGAGCATGCTTGTACTTTTTGTAAAATGCATTGATCATTGTTCATGATGATACTGCTGGCACTTTAAGGAGACTAGATGATGATGCCATGATGTGAATGAGCCGTGATAATAAATGAACACTCAACATGTGTAACTATAGTAGTGGAGGATCCTTTGTCTATGTGTGTGATAACATTACAGAGGAAGGGAGAAGTGGATAGGTGTGTGTTCACATTGTTAAAGAGAATTTTAAGTAACATTGGTTTTGAAGTATCAAGTTTGGTGACGACACGACCGTTATCGGCCAGAACACCAACGGCGACGAGACGGCGTACAGAGAGGAGGTCAGAACCCTGAAATCTTGGTGCCATGATAACAACCTCCATCTCAACGTCAGCAAAACCAAGGAGCTGATTGTGGATTACAGGAAGCAGCAGAGAGAGGGACACGCCCCCATCGCCATCAATGGGACTACGGTGGAGAGAGTCAGCAGCTTCAGGTTCCTCCATGTCCATATCACTGAGGAGCTGACATGGACTCATCACTGAGGACATGACATGGACTCATCACTGAGGAGCTGACATGGACTCATCACTGAGGACCTGACATGGACTCATCACTGAGGAGCTGACATGGACTCATCACTGAGGACCTGACATGGACTCATCACTGAGGAGCTGACACGGACTCATCACTGAGGACCTGACACGGACTCATCACTGAGGAGCTGATATGGACTCATCACTGAGGACCTGACATGGACTCATCACTGAGGAGCTGACATGGACTCATCACTGAGGACCTGACATGGACTCATCACTGAGGAGCTGACATGGACTCATCACTGAGGGACCTGACATGGACTCATCACTGAGGAGCTGACATGGACTCATCACTGAGGATCTAACACTGACTCATCACTGAGGATCTAACACTGACTCATCACTGAGGATCTAACACTGACTCATCACTGAGGATCTAACACTGACTCATCACTGAGGATCTAACACTGACTCATCACTGAGGATCTAACACTGACTCATCACTGAGGATCTAACACTGACTCATCACTGAGGATCTAACACTGACTCATCACTGAGGATCTGACATGGACTCATCACTGAGGAGCTGACATGGACTCATCACTGAGGACCTGACATGGACTCATCACTGAGGACCTGACATGGGCTCATCACTGAGGACCTGACATGGACTCATCACTGAGGACCTGACATGGACTCATCACTGAGGACCTGACACGGACTCATCACTGAGGACCTGACAGGGACTCATCACTGAGGACATGACATGGACTCATCACTGAGGAGCTGACATGGACTCATCACTGAGGAGCTGACATGGACTCATCACTGAGGACCTGACATGGACTCATCACTGAGGAGCTGACACGGACTCATCACTGAGGACCTGACAGGGACTCATCACTGAGGACATGACATGGACTCATCACTGAGGAGCTGACATGGACTCATCACTGAGGACATGACATGGGCTCATCACTGAGGACCTGACAGGGACTCATCACAATAACACCATCACCAAAACAGCTGGACAGCGGCTCTTCTTCCTCCGCAGGCTGAGGAGGTTCAACATGGACTTCAGGGGTCCTTCTCAGGTCGATTATTTTCATTTCCTCGCTCCTCTGTCTCACCGGAAGTTGATTTGTCTGCGCCATCTTGAGTAGCGTCCCAATGGCCTTATTTTTGCCGGAGGAGCGAGGAGCGATAATGGAGGAGCGATAACCGAGGAACCATCAGACCATCCTTCGATTGAATCCTCAGACACTCGCCCCGCCCCCTTACTGTGTATCGCTCACTGATTGGACGATGCAGTGCATGCACTGATCTGATGCTTCTTGACATGAGAGCAGTTTTCCCAGCAGAGTGAAGAAAACACATGAACCTCACGAGAGTCACTCCTCAGTTTATACCGTGTTTTGTTTTCAATTAATGTATCATTTAGTTACAAATATGTGATATATCTGAACAACAAAGTGGTCAAAATCATTTTCTTCATTTATTGGAAACATTTTAATGATCGCTTTTTTCGTTTATACATTTTAAGAATGGCGTTTATCTTTTTTGAGAATGAGTTCTTATTTTATTTAATGTATTTGGGTCTACAACAGATGATACAAATGTTTGTGTCAGTACATGTGTACTAACAGAGGCGGGGTGCTGGCTGCTGTCAGACGATCAGCTGTGTGGTGTCATCACAAATGGACGTCGCTTCACGTGACGCTCCGGAGGAAAGGACGTCCCATTGCTCTTAAAACTAATTTCCCTGCTTCTCGTGGTTTCCTTGCGTCTCTCCATGCTTCCCTGGTGGGAGGGACTAGTCGCAGGGAAACTGTGAGGGACACAAGGATTCCATTTAATCGACCTGAGAAAGACCCCAGGATACTCTGCAACTTCTACAGTGCACCAAAAGAGAGGATCCTGACCTACAGGTGCACCAAAGAGAGGATCCTGACCTACAGGTGCACCAAAGAGAGGATCCTGACCTACAGTTGCTCCATAGAGAGCATCCTGACCTTCTACAGGTGCACCATAGAGAGCATCCTGACCTTCTACAGGTGCACCATAGAGAGGATCCTGACCTTCTACAGGTGCACCATAGAGAGGAATCCTGACCTTCTACAGGTGCACCATAGAGAGGATCCTGACCTTCTACAGGTGCTCCATAGAGAGGATCCTGACCTTCTACAGGTTGCTCCATAGAGAGGATCCTGACCTTCTACAGGTGCTCCATAGAGAGGATCCTGACCTTCTACAGGGTGCTCCATAGAGAGGATCCTGACCTTCTACAGGTGCTCCATAGAGAGGATCCTGACCTTCTACAGGTGCACCATAGAGAGGATCCTGACCTTCTACAGGGCCACCATAGAGAGGATCCTGACCTTCTTCAGTGCACCATAGAGAGGATCCTGACATTCTACAGGTGCACCATAGAGAGGATCCTTCTACAGGTGCACCATAGAGAGGATCCTTACCTTCTACAGGTGCACCATAGAGAGGATCCTGACCTTCTACAGGTGCCACCATAGAGAGGATCCTGACATTCTACAGGTGCACCATAGAGAGGATCCTTCTACAGGTGCACCATAGAGAGGATCCTGACCTTCTACAGATGCACCATAGAGAGGATCCTGACCTTCTACAGGTGCACCATAGAGAGGATCCTGACCTTCTACAGGTGCACCTTAGAGAGGATCCTGACCTTCTACAGTTGCACCATAGAGAGCATCCTGACCTTCTAAGGTGCACCTATAGAGGATCCGACCTTCTACAGTTGCACCATAGAGAGCATCCTGACCTTCTACAGGTGCACCATAGAGAGCATCCTTCTACAGGTGCACCATAGAGAGGATCCTGACATTCTACAGTTGCACCATAGAGAGGATCCTGACCTTCTACAGTTGCACCATAGAGAGCATCCTTCTACAGGTGCACCATAGAGAGGATCCTGACCTTCTACAGGTGCACCATAGAGAGCATCCTTCTACAGGTGCACCATAGAGAGGATCCTGACCTTCTACAGGTGCACCATAGAGAGCATCCTTCTACAGGTGCACCATAGAGAGGATCCTGACCTTCTACAGGTGCACCATAGAGAGCATCCTTCTACAGGTGCACCATAGAGAGGATCCTGACCTTCTACAGGTGCACCATAGAGAGCATCCTGACTGGCTGCATCACGGCCTGGTACAGCAGCTGCACTGCCCTCAATCGTAAGGCTTTACAGAGGGTGGTGAAAGCTGCACAGCACATCACCAGGACGGAGCTGCCATCCCATTTACATGCTCCCCCTTGGCCAGATCATACGTCAATTCGGTCTCAATTTCCACTGCTACGCTGACGACACTCAGCTCTATCTCAGTACCTCACCATCCGCCCAGCTACCTCCACAGTCTTTGGTCAATTGTCTGCATGCAATAAAAACCTGGATGACAGCAAATCTACTCAAACTCAACAGTAAGAAGACTGAGCTCATGGTTGTGGCCCCCAAAGCACTGCTCCGGAAGGTTGGGGATCTCCTCCTCCACATTGACGGCTGTTCCATCTCCCCGTCTCCCGAAGTCCGTAACCTGGGTGTCATCCTTGACTCCACTCTCTCATTTCAGTCACATATCAAATCCGTCACTAAATCTGCCTTCTATCACCTCAGGAACATCTCCCGTCTACGACCATCACTCTCTGATTCCGTGGCCGAGACCCTCATTCATGCATTCGTCTCCTCCCGGTTGGATTACTGCAACGGAGTCCTGTTCGGGGTTCCCAGTAAAGCCCTGGACAGGCTCCAGTATGTGCAGAACTCAGCTGCCAGGGTGCTCACTCACACCAAGCCCTGGCAGCACATCACCCCCACCCTGATCCACCTCCACTGGCTCCCAGTCAAGCACCGTATCACTTATAAACTCCTTCTTCTGACTTACAAATCCCTCCATGCCCTTGCCCCCCAATACCTGTCTGACCTTCTCCGCTACCACACTCCATCCCGGAACCTAAGATCATCTGGACAGGATCTCCTCTCCACCCCCCGCACCAGGTTGCGGACTTTCGGTGACAGAGCCTTCAGTGTGGCATCCCCCACCCTCTGGAACTCTCTCCCCCCCAAATCCGCAGTGCCCCAACCCTGGACAAATTCAAAAAAGCCCTCAAAACGCACCTTTTTACTAAGGCTTTCCCCACTGTATAGATAGTTTAATAGGTTTATTTTTCCGCTACATCACCCCCCGCCACCCCCCTTAACCTGTCTGCCTCTTTTCCCCTACTCCCCCCCCCCCCCCCCACCCCCTACCCAAATTGTAAAGCGACCTTGGGTTTCCTGAAAGGCGCTATAAAAATATTATTTATTATTATTATTATTATCCATGGAGGGCCTCTACTCTCAGCGGCTCAGCAAGAAAGCCCTCAGGATTACAAAAGACCCCCATCGCCCCAGCCACAAACTGTTCTGTCTGCTGCCGTCTGGCAGGCGGTACCGCAGCATCAGAACTAAACCCACCAGACTCAGAGACAGTTTCATCCCACAGGCCATAAGACTACTTAATGGCTGAGCTTGCACTATTTTTATTGTGGTTGTTTTTTTAATTTGTATTATGTCTAGTATATATTTATATTGCATTGTTGAGGAACCAAGTGTTCCATTACGCATAGATCTACACTGTAGTTGTATACAATAAACCTTCTGAATTCTGAGTATGATTAAGACAGGATTTTATATAACGATTCAAACCCAGCCTCCTCACTTCTTTAAACGCAGCAAATACTTTCCATTGCTGTGGTGAGTTGTACATAAAAGATACAAAGTGGAGGACTTGAAAGGCCTTATCACCAAAGTCACATTTCTTTAATAAGAATTTCCATTCAGGACGTCATGCAACACCGTCAATGAAACGGCTGCTGCAGAAAACAAAGAGTCACTTGAGCTGCCTCTTATCCCGGAGTCACTTTCTGTGTGTGAACAGTCCCATCTCAGCGGCAGCAACTGTCACTTTTCAAAAAGAGCTGTCCGTGTCACTCGTAAAGCCAGTCATTAACAAATTACAGCGGCTGTCAAAATCCCTCCCCCCCCCCACCACCTTGATACTCCAATGCTGAAAATGATCTGCTATGAGTTGGCTCTTTCCTTCGCTGAGCTTTAACGCGCCAGACTCTCACAAATATATCCGACCCGCAGACAAAGTCCGGGCGGTGACAGCTGCAGATACACCCGTGGGCTTTCCTTTGACTCAGCGCCTTCAAACTGAAGCCGGGAAAGTCTGAGGACAATACAAAGTTGTAGACACGATGGTCTGACCGGCTGTCTGCCAGTCACACTTAATGAGAACCATGAGCTCATGTTAGACGGGTGGTCAGACACTACAGTAACACAGGGTGGGATGTTACTGGTGTAAAGAGACTGCTGATTGGATTATGTCATTTGTGCCAGCTAGACTTATTAAATCCCCCTGCACTGGAAAGTGAACAACCACAGGCAAAGCTATACTTTCCACTGGGGATAGGAATGCCTCTGTCTTTGTCCTCCTCACTTTTACACTTTCATTCACTAAGATGCCTTTTAATAATGTCCTCTAACTTGCCTTCAGTTTTAACTGTGCACTCACAGCATTTAGGCTTTGCATGCCATTCAACATGCGATGTTAAGGCTTTCTTTACCCTGGATTCCGCATCCAAGCCAACATATATACTGCCCTTCTTCATGTTGTAAGCTATATTTATTTGATACAGTTTTATTTGTTTCTTGTTAACCTCTGACTTAATTGTCCGCCAATGCAACCAGTATTCCAACATGAAGTGCTCATATTATGTGGTAGAATGTCAATAGTGTGTGTAGGTCATACTCCATGTGACATCATATCATTACACACACTCTGTCTTACACATGTACATCAACAAACAAAGGACACTTTAGAAGCTCTGAAGACAAAAGTAAGCAGATTGAAGCCTGTGTTTGATGAGGACATGTTGCCACAGTATATGAATGAATGCGTGTCACTTTTGGTTCAATCACTCTACTCAGGTTTGATTCAGTGCATACAACACAACACAACACCTCTATTGTCACATTAGTAACAGTATTATCTGACTCTGTAACGCAGCGCAACAATAGCCCCGCCCTCAGTCTGACCACACTTCATTACAGTGGGAGGGCAGCTCACTCCCTGTCTGACTCAGTGTTACCCCCTCAATATAGAGGGCAGCCCTCCTAAAACCAGTGGAACTAATGCTGGGGGCCATCCATCTGTCCCGAGGTGGGCCGTTCAGGCAGTGTCAGGGGCCTTAGCCGGCGGCACTTGAGACTTTAGGGAGAGGGAATAGCTGACTTATCCTGTCAGCAGCACTGTTAAAGAGCTGCACCCGCTTTATTCCATTTCTCTTCTGGCGTTTGTAGAAGGATAGATATGAACTATTCGGAGCGGTGATCTAACCCTGCGGTTATAGTTGCAAATAGATTATGCATTTGTTTATCACTTACTAGTCAAATGCACAAATAACTTGTTAATAATGCATCCTGAGACGTCAATAAAGTGTTGTGTAATGAATATTTGGGATTATGAAATTCTAGTATCAAAGGTAAACATAATGAGCTTACAAAAATACAGCTGAACCCGAGCTTTTTGATTGCTTATTTTTATTATTATTTATTTCTTATTTCTAAATTTAGCAAGCAAAGAGCTTTGTAGAAAGCCGGAAATAGGCAACCAAGCTTCAAACAGCAGTTTGAGAGCCTGATTAACGCAGTGGAGTCAGTGATGACAGGAAGAGGATGTTTGGTTCCAGGCCGGCGTTTGGACTGTCATTACTCAGAGAGCGTGAATTAGGATTCAATTGGACTTCAACGATTTTCAGGAGATATGGCTCAATTGTCATGCATCATACCGGTGCTTGGGCTATTGAAGGGCTAATTGATATGAACAGATGGGAGGCAGGTGGGGGAGGAGCAAGGTACACTGACTGAGAGTTAGCTCTTTAAACACAGAGTTACTGTATGTTGCCTCTCTGCGCTGTAATGACGCTGCAAGTCACTGACATCAACAACATGGTAATGCCTACAAGGCTCACTGACACTGTTAGTGCCCCTCACTGAGGCATTCAGGTGCAAACTGTGAATGTAACATAAACCAGATCCTAATTCATTTCATTTGAAATTAATAATATCTTTATAATTAATAATATCTGATAAACTGGTTCTGTCTTTTCAGTGAAGGCTTTTAAATGATGAGCAGTAAAATCACAAGATGTATTTAAACACTGGTGTAAGGAATGGGTGGTGAAGTATGCTTGGTGACTGACACTTTGCTCACCCATAGGGATATCTAGCCATGCAGATAGTTTGGTTATATATGTGTTTCTATGTCCTGCTTTTGATTCATCATTTAAAGTGTCAGAACATGTCCATGTTCAAGCCTCTTAATCTTGAATTAAGAATCACAGACTTTTGGTTCTTGACCTCCTGTCTTTACTTTGTATACAAAGGATAACAACAGAATGATTAACCCATAATAATAATAATAATAATAATAATAATAATAATAATCCTTAGTTGGCAGAACTGGCTGTCCACACCTTTACACATGAAATCCAATCCAATCCACCTTTATTTATATAGCACTTTAAACCCTCCAGACCAAAGTGCTGTACAGAGAGATACATAACATATCAAATCACACAGCTCAGCTCACAAAACATACAAAGAAGTATAAAATCACATAAAAGGTGCGAACACAAAACAAACCAGAATAAACGTAATCTGGTATACTAAATATAAGGGTATTGTTGGCATTGGAACACACCATTTGATTCTTTGAAATCAATTCTGCAGATTTGTAACCACATTCCATTCATCACTAAATTGAGTTTGAAGCAGGTTCCTCCAAACCTGGGCAAATACTACAGATCTGACTTTGCTGTCAGATCTCCTATTATTTGTAGGAGTATTTAATCACAAACACTTTAACTCCTGTCAAACTGTCCTTGACCAATCCATGCAAGCCCTCTACTCCGAGGACGACAGCGTGTCTCAAGTGAAAACACACAACTTCAGGAGACAGCGCTTTGAACAATGAGACGTCGTGTTATCTCCCCACCACTCCCCTCCTTAAAGGAAGTGCAGTTGTATGCTCAGGCGGTAATTACAGTGTGAGTACTATCAAGGTTTGGCACGGCTATTTGCTCTGTAACTGGTCTGTTTGGGGACAGTCGAGACAACAAGGTAGCTGTCTTCCCCCCCCCCCCCCCCACACACACACACACCCCCCCCACACACCCAATGGCTTCAATCGGAGCATGGCAAACACATGGGTTGCGTTCCAATAGTCCATTTAGCTTAGGAACCTTCCTAACCAAGTGAAATGACCCGGAAGTCCCTCAGTGGCAGCCATGATAAGTGCCGTTCCAATTCTCTAAATGAAAGGAAAGGAGGTTTCAAACTTCCTTTATAACCTCCTTTAGCTTAGGAACCACTGGACCTCCCTTACCGAGAGGAGAGGAGAAAATGTTGCCCCACAATGCATTGCAGCCGCAGCATTTGCCGTCACACAACAGTCAACAAACGATTATGACGGAGAAATGATATCATGAAAGTTACGGTGCTTATTAAGCATTTTAAAACGTATGTGGTAAGTTGCCAAAGTGCTTTGTTCTGAACGTTCATCAGTATTATAATCAAAGAGAGAAATATGAACGTTAGTTTTTACTGAAATGATCAAATAAAGTCAACATCTCACTGAGCTGTGTGGGGTTTGTTCAACTTTTAAAAGATGTTTGAATGGTGATGTACACAGTGATAGATGTTAAAGACTAACGTTTATAATAAATACATTTGTATTGATTTTAAGATCTTTTCATAGTTCATACAATCATACTGGGATCATTTGTATTAATGTAGACCGGAGGGAGAGGATAAGTTTCACTTTCCTTTTTTATTTCAATTCCAACTTTGGTCATGAAGAATCTGTTTCTCTGTTGTCCACGTTCACAAAGCAAAACAGCAGCATCAGAGCACGCTGCAGAGTCTCTAGATGAGTTTACAGTAGTCCCTCCTTCTTATTAAACATCCATGTTGTAGTCCGCTGTATAGAAAACTGTAGTTTCCATAGTTTCCCCACAGCAGCAGACGCACATTCATGACGTCCGCTGGTGCATCATAAACACGTCGGATAGTGAAAGTGCAGTCGATTCTCTAAAGTACCGCAGTCTCTTCTCCTAAGTCCTTTTGAATTCTCCTATCCACTATCCCTTAACCCCGTGACGTTTCACTCAGAGGTCAAGGAATAGGAGATAGGGTTAGAATTTAGGAGCTGATTTTTGGATTATCGGAACGCAACCATGGTCTTTGGGGAGCGCTGACGGAGACGCTGTGTTGACTGATGGTGACGGAGATGACTGACAGTCACAGTGCACACTGCTGTGTCTCCTTACTGGCCAAACACTCAGAACCCTGTAATGTGACTCTGGCCCCTCGTGAAGGGGCCCTTCAGATATGTTTTCCTAATCACACTGAAAAAACTAATAAGTGGACTTTAATGAAGTGTATTATCTCAACAAATGTCGCATAACTGTATTAGGTTAGTTCAACCTAATATGTGTGTATTTAAACGTAATAGTATTGCTATCAACTCACCTAGTACAGTTATGTGAAATCTGCTGACATGATACATGTAATTAAAGTCAATGTTTCAGATGTGTCAGTGTACCTTGAAGCTCAGAGTCAGGATGGAGATGAATGCTTCTTCAAATGTGCATTTCAATGAATACAAAAACAAGGCTAAAAACAGTCTAAGCTTTTTGTTCAGTGAGTTCTGTTGAAGTGAAATAAGAAGCCCTTAGTGGTCCCTTAGGAGCATCTGGAGTCACTGAAGGAGCACTTTCACAGATGCTGACTTCGTATGCTCTGAGGTTCATAGCCAATGTTTACAGCCTTGTAAAGGGAGCCTCAGCAGTGGGTCGGGCCCACAGACACCACGCTGTCACAAACCATAACATCCTACAAGCAACGGCAATGGGTGGTGTCTGTGGGCCCGAGGTATGCTGACAAAGAGCATATAGTGATTTACAGGTTATACATCTGTGATGGAGGACCTGGAGATGACTCAGTCTCGCAGTGAGAGTCATGATCTGGCTCATGGGGTGCCAGCAGTGATGCTGCA
Organism: Harpagifer antarcticus; assembly: GCA_902827135.1. Classification (NCBI taxonomy): domain Eukaryota; kingdom Metazoa; phylum Chordata; class Actinopteri; order Perciformes; family Harpagiferidae; genus Harpagifer; species Harpagifer antarcticus. Next base: position 19,954 of record CADEHL010001392.1, read on the forward strand.
GCTTTCTCTAGACATAGTTTATTGTGAGGGGGGCCACAATCAGCAGCACTGTAGCACGTCTTTGAATATAGAGTTATTTAAAACAGAAATGCAACAACAAGGCCAATATGCTGCTTTGGACACATGCACATATGGATTCAGTGGAAAGTGGAAACTAAGCTGTGTACTTCATTTGTATCCATCTGCTCTGCATTCACTGTCACTACAGAATCTACACAATACAACACAAGAGCACAATGGGATGGACATAGAAGGAAATGCAGCATCTGGAGAAGGCTTTTATCCAATATGCGTTAAAGTCAAAGGAAAAAAACAAATCATAAATGTTTAAGCACTGCTGCACACAGGGGGAAATACACCCCTAACTCTAGCATGCTCACTTAAAGCACACTGCATCAGTAAATAGGAACTGCATCACACTGCTTCTGTTTCCCCAAGTGCCCTGTGCCCAGGATATGTCTCCCCCTAATCGGCCTGATAATAGAGATAAACGAGCAGGCTAGAGTCACAGTTTGCTGTGAGCAGATGCTGGTGTGAAACCAAGGTCCCTTGGGCAAGACACACAGTAAAGCTGCATATGGGCTACTCTTGTGTCTGCTGGTCTAAGTGGCCTTTTAATGACATCATGCAGGAGGATTACTCATTTTCCCCACAACATCAGACACCGGGTTTAGTACATTTTGGATCCACATATTGGTGTAAGGAAAGGGGTGGATGAGTGAATGTACAAGTGAATGAATGTCTTCTGCCCTGGAGAGACAGACCTAGTTTGGAGCCACTGATTTGGATCATATCAACTCCATCTGTGCACACATAACCCACACACAACCAGCCAGCCATGCCAATTTAAACTTACCATGTGCCAAAGTTATAAATGCAAATAAAGCCAGTAGGTGAACCAAAGTGTGGTGGTACTCCATTATCCTCTCAGATGTTTCATAGGTGTAAAAGGTGGGCCACAGTCTCCAGGAAAAGCAGTTAGTCAGACAGGCTGTCCAGCAGCTGAGATAAATCCAAACAGGCGTGCCACTGCCAAGGAGGTCAGGTATATAGGATGCAAACAGATTCACACTCCACAGGCAGCATCTCAGCCGGATGGAATTAAATTAGAAGTTCAAACATAGTAACTTTTGATAACACTCCAAAAGTCTGCGACGGAAACAGCGGACAGTCCTTACAAAGCGAGCCGCAGGTGATGGGAGGAGAGGCGGCAGAGAGCGGCAGCAGCACCCGGTCACTCAGCCCCGTTCTCTCCCGTCACAGAGAGGAGACACACTCAGAAAGGCTTCCCCTGACAGAGAGGTCCCAAAGCGCAGGAGGTCCTCGCAGTGGGAGGAACAGTCCAATGTGTTAGACACAGGGCTCCATGTGTTCTGTGTAGCCGCTATGTCCGCTCCTCTGCTCCGCTAGGAATGAATTACTACAGCCTCATCACAACCAGCACGGTCCCGCAGCCACAACACTGCGATGAAGCAAGCTATAGTAAGATAATGAAGTTCCGGTTGCGCTTTCAAAAATAAAACGACGTAGCTAAACCCTCGTTTTATTTTGCTTCGTGTTTGCAACGCTCTGTTTTCTACGATGTAAATACAGTTCATCAACTCAATTTGTTAAATTGAAACACTGTTATGTAATTCCCCATGTAGTCACTATCAAAACCTTTTCATACACATAACAGTCAGTTTATGTGTGGTGTGTAACAATGCAATGGATAGGCCTACTGCTAGATACATATTATTCTCACAGAATGAAGGTTACAATTATGTGTTGTCTCTAAATTCCCAACAGGCCCAGGGTACAATTTGTTTCACTTATTGTTCAGTAAATAATGTTTAGAAAGTCTATCATTTACATATCAAGACCCTCATCATTAATGTGGCCTTTCCTTCACACAGGCAGCAATGCGTTATATTACTCAATGAAAGTAATATGGTGATTATACATATTGTTCAAAGTAGTCTTACACTAAAAATGCTCATTTGATTTTTCCATTGTGTAATATTATTTTGAAGGCACTCTTACCTGGCTTCCGCTTCGCTTGTGGTTGATTTTGTGCAACTTTACCATCCTACCTTCTTAAAGGGCCAGCGCACCCGACCTAAACTGATCGGGCTTTTTAATGAGTATTCTTTATTTTCTAAAATAAACAGGAACATGGTAACAACAATTTCATTTAAATCATGTGAAGTACTTAATCCCAAAGACGCTTTCTAGTCAAATTATGTATTTTCTGCTTATTATCCTTTAAATCAGTTTTAAAAACACAGTTTTTTAGAATTGCTTAAAGAGATTTAATTCATGTTTGTCAACTTCCTGTTTGTTTTACTGCGTTATAAAATGTGTCATATAATATGTTGCTGGTTTGTGTTTTATTGCGTTTTCAGTATGTATAAAGAGTGTTCTGAAAGCACTTTGTACGATTATTATTTTATTGGCATCTTTAATTTAAATGGGCCACATTATGTACTGCCCTCTTAGGTTTAATTTAAGTTTGATTCTGTTATATTGCATTAAATATTATTTTTAAAGTTCCCCTATTATACAGTTTTTCATCAATATATTATAGGTCTCAGATATATACAAAACATGTCTCTGAGGTGTTTGGCTGAAAGACCAAACAGCATCCCATAATCCCCTCTGTTTCAGCCCTGTTTCCAAAGTGCTGATTCTCTGTCTATTACTTTAGATGAAAATAAGGAGCCCCTCCCCACGCCCCTCTGAGAGAGATTTGGTTAAAAAGAACACAATGGTGCTCTAGGAGGAGATTCAGGTGATAAGGTGTGGGGGGGGGTACTTTAGTTGGTGGGTGGCTAATGGTTACATAAGCCAAAAAAATCGTTATGACATCATACAGTGGCCAACATCTGATCAGACAGGTTTTTATATAAATGGATCAGGACAAAAGTGAGTGAATCTTTTTTCCGGAAACTTTCAGAATGTCTTTACACAGAGGAGACACATGTTTATGTATAAAAACATGTAAATGTAAATAAAAAAAAAAGTGAATTTTACAAACTAGGTGACCTTTAATACTGCAACACATATTACAGTAACATGGATTAAAGCACAAACCTATCACCTTCATCAAAGTTCATAATAGCATTGTTTATCTTTTAATTATTTGAAATGCGAGAATGAATGTTCATATTAACCCTTTCATAACATAAAATAATATAACATAACATATACGCATATTTAGGTTTAAAGAAAGTATGATATGATTTTATAATTCTACTTGAAAAATCAGTTTGTAAAAAAATGAAGTTAAACTATTCAATATGTTATTCCTGTCAACATATATCTCAAAGCTGTTATATAAACACAGAGGTATAAATGATGTTGGCAGTAGTTTGAATCCAAATGGATTTGTGTCTAACATGTGAAAGACCTTTGATCAAGCCACACGTGGTGCTATGTATACAAATCAGGTAATGGAAATGAGTCAGGCACTAGAGGCACAAACAAACCACCTCACCACTGCAAAATGTCACTATTTATCTGAGCACTGGCATTGCCTGCACTTGATGGAAAGCGAAAAGCAATATTACATGTGCCAGGAGATGTGGCCAACTGCAGCCAATGAGAGCTGACACACCAGAGCCTCCTCCTGCGATGAAGCAATAAGGAAAGATTGGGCAGGGTGCTGCTGAGCTGAATACATATTGGGGGTCAGGCAGATCTAGTAAACACACAGCTCTTGACATTTATAGAAATGCATTGGATGGTGGTATGGGAGCGCATACTAAGATGAGATTTAACACATTCTATCACACGCAGCTCTTGATATGGGGAAAATAAATAATTCCCCATAACTAAAGTCCGAGAGGCTGGTGTGTTAGACTGACAAGACATCCTCTATTGTTGCAGCAGCCCAGAGAACCAAGCAGTGCTTAAACACCCCTGATATTTCGTTCATGTTTTATGCATGTACATGTTTAATTTAATTGCAGAAACTGATTAATTGAGCATTGCTCTGTGATTGAATAAAACATGATGAGGCCCTCCACTAAATGCATTTCCGCTCGCCTGTGACTGATGCTGCTGCTACTGTTGTGTCTTCGTCAAACATTTGGCGTAGCTGTCAGTGGAATCAAGCACTCCATGAATTTAGAGTAATTATCCATATTAGGTAGTGAATGACGAGGACAGCCCATCAGTGCTGTTCCGTGCTGTGCTGCACACTTGCAGCTGAGCCATACATCATATAATTATGCCCTCTCCAAAGGGTGGGATTTATGAGGTGATTTTTGCCATTTATTTGAACATATTGAAAAGGCCTTTAGAATCCGCTTTCGGGAAATGCCAGCATTAAAACCCTTCCTGGCAGCACTATGTTCTGTGGCGTCTCTTTCATTTGAGAGGTTTGAGTGTTCAGCAGGTTTCTATATCCTTAGCTCAGCAACCATTTTATACGACAATGTTTGAAGTCAAATGCTGGACTAAAGGATAAATGCAGCGTATGGTTGTTCTATATCTGATGAAGAATCCACTGCTTCAACAAAGCATTACATTGACACAAGTAATTACCATTAAGAGTGCTCAAATTGAATATATATGAACCAAGGCATGTGTGCTTCATTGTTTTAGTTCTTAATGCAATGGGGGGCGACTCGGCTTCTGTTCATAAATAAATAGTGACTTTAAGAGGATTGAGACGATGATGTATGCCTGACCTCTGGATTGCTTTTGTTTCTGGCTGAGCGTGCCACCACTATAAGCACTTTCATTATTCTTCATCGTTTAGAGTTGATGAAATGCTTTCATAAAAATAAAGAACAATATCAAGAGTGAACTTTATTCTCAGAAATCCAATTCCATTTCCAAGGAGATCAAAGTGCTCCATGTGCTAAGATTGAGTTCCAGTGTGTTCTTCATGTTGCCCCCCCCCCTGTGTATCTTCAGCTGTATTAACTGGAACGATGCAGGACTGCTTGATTATGGCAAAAATCATAATCTCGATTATTTGGGTCAATAATTGATATCACGTTATATTAAAACGATTATCAATTTATTTTGAAAACATCCATTTATTGAAAAAGAAGATTTGAACAGTATGTTTTGAACAGCTGATTCCCCTGAACTTTAAGTAGAACTCAACTGAAAAACCACAACAACAAAAAAAAAGTTTTAATTAGATTATGTTGTTTTCATAATCGTTGCAAGCCAACATCGTAATTGCGATTAAAATACGATTAATTGAGCAGCCCTAGAATGATGTGCTCACTTTGAAATAAACAATATTTATATTTTCTCTACCCTTTTTCTTTTAGGGCTATGCATGTGAAACCTGTAGCTCCATGATTAATACACTTGGGAGCACAGCAACATTTCCTGTCCAGAGAAATACCTGCAGATCGTGTGACTTTCCAATCATAAACTACATGTTGGAGTTGTTCCTTTAAGCACAAACTGCTTGGTTTGGTTCTTTATGGGTTTTATATATATATGGGATATCAGCTCTCTGAAGGATCAGATCTGAACATCCAGAACAACATTAAAGGCTCCATCTATTGCACTTTGAACACATGTATGGTAACACATTATATTGTGTGTCAAGGTTTTGCCTATGGTAGTGAAACACATGTGTACACATTATAAAGCCGTGCACAATAGAATAACACATCAAGTATATTTAGAATAGAAAAGTATGAAATGAGTGCTTGAGTGTGGCAGAGATAGCGTAAAGAGAGAAAAGAACCCTTCAAAGGAATCAGCAAAGCAACATTATACTAACTCATTGTATAAAGAGAAACAGTGGCTATAAATGAACTCAAATCTTAAAACACAATGGTTATCTGTCCACTGCAAGAAGGCGAACAAGCATCCTTTGTCAGTACGTCCTCATGAGAAATGATATATATCCTTCCCAAAAATAAAAGGCCAACATCCTGAACCAGAAACACTTCTTTCCTGGGTGTAAAGGCCCTTTTACATGTATGGAAAACAGTAATGGCAGCTCTGTTGAGAGGTAGTGTTGCATGCTTATCAGAAGTGATCAAGTAGAAGGGGATATGTCTCAGATGTACCCCTCAAACTGCGCTGTTTCAACAAGTTCATCTTTGAAGTCCTTTTCCAATCCCTCCATGGCTGAGCATGCTACATCATGTATGATGTGGTTACAGCCGCTGCCACCAACGCTTAAAGCTGAACAGAACAGTGTGTTGAGATAGCACCAACCCCCTGCCCCCAGTGAGCCCCCTAGAGGAGTCATGAGGTCTGATGCATGTGTCCTTCATAATAATAACTCATTAAAGACTATTGCGCTGATGTACTCCATAGCATGCATCTGTTTGCACACAAATGTATTTATTATTACACTGAAAAAACTGAAACATTGAATTGAATGAAATGTACACTGTAGATATACACTTTATTCATCAAGAATCACATTGTCACAATCATTTCATGAGAAGAGGTACAACATATTGTATTCCAACTTTATGGGCAACAGTGTTCTGATAACAGATGTCCTCTGACTTTCTAACTTTCTGCTTTTATTTGACATTCGGTTCAAATCTTATTGTGTTTACATGTATATAGACTCCTGCATTTACTTTGTCAGTTCGCTGCCACATTTAGCTTATTGTATTTGATGTATATAGTTCACTCTCCTACAGTACTTGCACATTGCTCTTGCAACACAGACTAGCTCTATTTCATTTCTACTCAATTTCTTTTTGCACTATTGTTCTTGTGTTCTTGTTTGATGTCTGATATATATTGATGTTGCGTTGTTGGAGGAGCCTGGGACTTAAGATCCTCATTGCCATGCCACACTGCAGCTGCTGGGCACGTTACAATAAAGCCTTGAATCTGTTCTTGAACATACATACGCATTGTTCCTTAGAAAAGCCATTAAATGTGTGTCACCTGTATCTATGCTGGGAATTTGAATCCCCCCTCCACCTCCCCCCATCATTGCTAGTAATGAGACCCCTATATGCCTCCACCTTGTTGACCCATAGCTGATAATGGGAGGACGGGCCCTTTAAGAGGTTCCACTGAATGGATTCTATTATAGATTCATTGATTAACAAGGTAGCGCTCTGAGTTGACAATATATCTTTTTATTGATCTGCCTCTCAATGAGATTGGCTGCTGCCCAGCCTCCCTGAGGGGTGGAGATGGAAAGAGAGGAAGAGAACAAGAGGGGGAGAAAAGGGAGAAGCAGGGCTATTAAGGGGCAACTCATTTCCTGTTTCTCCTGCTGGCTCTTCCATGCTTGGAATCTGAGTGTTTCAAACTGTTCTCTCCCTGTTTCATTCACACTCTCATCCCGTCCACATCTCAAGCTCCCCCGTCTTCACCAACACCTCTTTGTCTTTCCTCTCTCCATAATGAGGGGCCCCCCCTATTCATTTTGGGGCTCTGAAGCGAGACGCACACGCAGTGTATGAAGACAGAGTGGGCTGTCCCCGTCTGCTTGCCACCACACATCATGATGAGGAGGGTAGATTGGAGTGTCAAAGGCAACATCAACCTCTTGTCAACCATTCAACTGGTTTCATATCTGTAATGAGTGGGGGTTACATTAAGCAGGCACACCT
>CADEHL010001392.1:32500-592500 GCA_902827135.1 Harpagifer antarcticus
GTCACACTGTGTATTTGCGTGGGGAGTGTTGCAGTAGAACATTCCACTGTAGCGCCCGGGACATTAATGGGAAACCCTAAATGTTTGAGCACCCTCTATGAAACGTCAAGCTACCCCACAGCACCCCAAAATAAATATCTGGCGCCGCCACTGAGCCTGACTATTTGTGTTGGGGGGGCCCGACTTAATTTTTTCTCCAAAGGGGGGGCCTGACAGAAAAAGTTTGAGGACCACTGGGCTAATGACCATTGTGGAATTAAAAGGAGGGGAATTCAGGAACGCATATATATCCGATCTTAAGCCTACTCTTGTTTTTATTCAACTTTAATTTTGTTGGACACTGTGCTCCTGTAGCAACAGTAGCTTAATATGAAATTAGAGCAAATCTGTAATTGTGGATTGCCTCCATGCAGCTCTTAGGGTAAAGAGGCAAAGCTAGCGGTTAGAATCTAGCATGTTTGCTAACCTGTTCACAAGGGATAGTACCACCAATACATTTCATTCTGCTTTAAAATCTAGTTAATGTGGCAGTAAATGTACCAATGCCAGCAAAATGTAAAGTTTTGTTTTGCCCTTCTGGTCAAAATCGTAAATGTTCTTTCAAGCATGGCAGTCAACCCTGGAAAAGGTTCTTATACATTTGGTGTTGTTTAGCTCAATGCTAGTGTGTTTCCCACTGAGCTTTTTGTAGAATTACTCTCAGTAGTTAAACAGCTCCTCACAGTGCGTAACACTAACTCTCATCTTAGTGAACACTCGCTCCTTTTGGTCTTGGCAAAGATTTGAAAGATATGTCTTGTGTTGTCCCTTGCAAAAGTAGACACCCCAGACATTTGTATGGAAAATACATTATGCAATATTTGAACGATATATTATAGGGCCATATCTATACAAAACATGTCTCTGAAGTGTTCTCCTCAAAATACCAAACAGATCACCCATTGTAGCATGCCTCATATCCCTCTATTTCAGCCCTGTTACTAAAGTGCTGATTCTGGGTCTGGCCTTTTAAATGTAACCGAGCTGCTGCTGGCCACGCCCCTTTTGAGCATCTGTCCACATGCAAACAGTGATCTCTGTGAAGAGAAGGCTGTCTACCAGCAGAAACTCAGCTAAACACTGCTGTGATTAAACGCCATATCATGTTCCAAACTACATCAAGCATTATTTCTGAAACAGTATGGAGCTCAAACGCCTTCTCTCTCGTGGGTTTACCACAAGGTGAGTTCTTTTTTATTTCCTGCTTTTTTACACATACTCTCTCCAGTACAGCTTAGCTCTGAGTGTTAGCGATGCTTGCTAATGTAAACACAGACCATATTACGTCCGAAACACGTCGTGCATTGTTTCTGATACAGTGACGTTTCTGATAAGGGACGATAGGTTGGGACGTAGTTCAATGAAAAGCCAGCCCACGTTTTAGTAATGTCGTCATGAACGCAGCAAATCTGGATAAGCTCCGTTTTCCCCCTGTTGTTAGAGATGTGGGTCGGAGGAAAAGAGAGAGGGTTTTATTTTCTGACACTTTGTGAGTCTCCTTACACACCGGGGACACATGTTTATGTATAAAAGACATCAACAAGTGCATTTTGCGTAATAGGTGACCTTTAATGCTTAATTGTGTATGTGATGGATCAAGAGTCTAGCCAACGTCAATAAGGCGTATATAGAACTCTTATTGTCAAGTAAATAAGTCAGCAATGCTTGAATGTTTGAAAGTCGCTCTGAATCAGATCAGTCAGTCTTATATTTCTGTTTACATGAGTATTAGGCCAAAAATAACAACGTTTTGTTTACCTTCAAGAAGAAGAAGAAGTAAGAGCTGTTGTCTGGTCCCATTTTGAGCTTTGCATCTGGTTGCATAAACCTGACTCATAGCAGAGGATTTCTGTGCCTTCAGAAAATCATTATGTTTCTCAAGCTCTGGCATGGAAACTGTGCACCAAAACATCTAAAGCTCTCAATGAGGATTTGAGCACCTGTAAAAGCGCTCTAATAAAAAATGTAATGCAATATTAATATTTGTTTGCCAATTGTATTACAATCTTTTCCCACCGTAAAACAGGAATCTACACTGTAATGAGGAGAGAACATTACAATGTTAGCTGAAATCAAGCCTGTGAAACTTGGTGCTTTGTGCATTCTTAAACAACACATCCATACAATGAGGTTTCACACCAGTCCTGTAGAAGCTCCTATAGCTCTACTGTGAATACGCCCTAAAGGTCCCTGAAGGATCTGAACACAGTGAACAGTGGCACTGGATTTCCTCCTCGGCCCTCTTTGTAGGTTTCCAGGGTTAAGCCTCGCTACCTCGAGGGGAAAAGGTGAGATAATAGGTGAGAGCCAAGTCCAAACATTGGCAGAGGTCGAGTAGAGGGGTGCGGAACATTCCACAAGGCTTAGTTACCTCTGACAGAGAGGGAGAGAGGGATACCTGGGGCCAGAGGGACAGTGATCCACGATCTGTGTCAGCGAGTTGGCCCTGAGTTCATTTGAAATAAATACTCTGTTATGACCGGCATTAACATTTTATTATGTAAAAGTACAAAAGTATTGGCATCAAAATATTAATGTACTAAAAGTAGTTATTGTGCGTAATGTCCAATTTTAGAATATTATATAAAATGAGTGGATTTTTATTTATTTTTTAATGCATTATCGTGTTCATCACAGCTGGTAAAGATGTAGCTATTTGTAATTACTTTATATACTGCTGCTGGGTATCTTAACCTATAATTATTTATCATTAAATATTAAATATTTTAAGTTTATTTAGTTTATTTATATTTAGTTTTGACTAATAAGCTGATAAGCTCAGTTACTAAATGTGTCAAATAAATGTAGTGGAGTAAAAAGTACAATACTGGTTTCCAAATTGTAGTGTATTACAAGTTCTAGTGAAGTAGTACTTATCTACTATAGAAGTATAAAGTAGCATAACATAACCCCAAAATAAGAACCCCAAAATCGTACTTAAAGGTCCCATGTCATGGCCATTTCCACTGATCATAATTCCAATCAGAGCCCAGTGTGCTCTGATTGGTCAGCTCGCCCACTCTGTTCTGATGAGTCCACCACCGTTACAGCGGAACATCAGTGATTATGTTTTACAATGGCGTTAGCAACCAGAAAATGACACCAGTGATGAGAAACAGATGAGAATGCTGCGTGGGGTCTGGGAGCCGTGTTGGCGGGACGTTGCGGGGCTCATGCTGTGAGGAGCGGACAGTGTGAGCTGGGTTACTGGTGTCATTTCCTGCTTGCTGCGTGGGGTCAGCGAGACATCGCAAATGGACGCAGGAAGAGGGGGGTGCGAGGCTTCACTAGCACCCGCACCCCCCCACCACGCACCCCCAAACGCGGCGCACCCACAGTGTAAGCACGCCACAGTTTCGAGGCTCCACTAGCACTCCCCCCCCCCCCCCCCCCCCCCCCCAGCGCGTCACAGTTTCGCCGCAGAGAGCGTGTGTGTGTATGAGGACCTCCACGGAATGGTCCAATGGGTCCATTTGGGTATGGGCACGTCACTGTACCCAGGAAGAAAAAGAGAAATGTCCAACGAGGCGTTCTGGGGCAGCATAGACAGGTCTTCTCTGTGTTAGAGTTTTACTCCCTACAGGGTGTACTTTGAGGGTTTGTGACTCTGCAGACCGTTTACGTGCAGAACAAGCTACATAACACACAAGGGGACGGGTAGTAACCGGAAAAATATGACATGGGACCTTTAAGTACAATACTTGAGTAAATGTACTTCACTACATCACACCACTGGAAACCTGGAGTGCTCATTGATTCTGTATTTGTTTAAGTCCTATTTTTCTTTACTAGAAAGGGCTAATATGGCCAAGATCATTACATTTGTGGGATGCTTGTACTCCTATAAAGACTTTTTTTGTGATTTGCTGTTGTAAAGGTCGACGGTATGAAATTGAGGCACACAGATACAAAGGTACAAGCATTCAGCCAACGCTCACACACTCACATAAGTCTTTATCCCTTTCATCACTACCTCACTCCAGCCTCTCCCCTCTCCATCAGCCATTCTGTTTTTCCACCATTGTCAGAGATGGCTTTATCCCTCTGAATGCAAGGACATTGCTTGGCAGTAGGCTAGGCAGCACTGGACTGAATGAAAGCCTTTTCGCACATGATTTCTGCTCTCTCCCTCCTGGCAGGGTAGAAATCAAAATCCCTTGTTCGCTGAAAATGATTGCTGGATTACCTTTGTCCCCCCGCGTCAGTGCTGTCACCGTCAAAGTCAACCTGTATTTATGACCTTGTGAATGTGGAGAGGGGCTCCACGGGTATTTGTGTTTGCTGTTTTCAATATGTCCATAGAGAGTACACTGTACAAAACTGAAACGTTGACTTTAATTTAGTGCATTATGTGTATTATACATTAGGTTAGTTGAAAAGTATAATATGAATTGAACCTAATTGTAGGAGCCAGAGTGGGGATTAATGTTGTATGATTCAATAAGGTTTTTGATTGTTTATATGTTGGCGTTGGTCTTTGTTTATAATATTATTACTTAATATTTCTGGATCAATTATGGGCCGGGTCAGTTGGGTCACATGGTTATATAATCACCTGTGTGAGGTGTGTGTAGAAGAGAGGGTGAGAGGGTCGCTGTATTTTGTGTTGTCTTTGTGACAGCTGGATTTGTCTGTACATAAATATTAAGTTGATCATTTTCATTAAAGTAAGATTTTGTTCAACTAATTTATAGGAACTCAGCATATATTTTTGATTTGACAAAGGCAACCAGGCCCGACCCCAGCTTCTCAGAGGCTGTGTGTGTTCTACGGTCGCTACACTAACATTTATTTTTACATAAAACATTTAATTAGTCAACGGTTCAGTTTGTTCAGTTTATACATCCTAGCCCCCCCCTCTCCCTTCATCCCCAGCCTCATCATCATCTCTTCCTGCCTTTGTCTCCCACGCTCTCTAATGATGACAGGAAGGGCCAGCTCAGAGAGCCAGGTTCCCACTTTAATGTCTCCTTGCCTTACTGCCTTGCTCTCGTCTCAGGTTTCTCCCCGCCCCTGCCCTCTGATTTACAAGATCCCTGGTGGCTGGCGGGGGGAGACTGACAGGGCTGAAGAAGAGGGGAAGGGGGGATTCATTGTTCTCTTTCTCACTCCACTGTCTCTCTTTATTTATGATATCTCCAGCCTGACCGGGGACATGGCATGACCCCAGGGAGAGCGTGCAGCGAGCAATACACGCTGACATTGACTCCCCAGGCAGACCTAGCCAAGTGTTATGTCTCCCTGGCTGATTTCAAGACAAAAGCCCCCCTGCCCATCACTCATGAGGAGTCAGCTGGGTTGAAGTTTGGGTGAATGAGAGCTATCACAGGATTGCACGCAAGGTTGGACCATGAGAAGTGAATAATGGTGATATTTGGGAGTGGGGGGGAGTGGGAGGTTTACCGCATTAAGTGTAACAATGAGTGTTGCCGCCATCATCTGACATCGTCCCTCAGGGAGGTATCACGTTTGTATTGTTATCCAATGTCGCTGTTGATGGAAAACAGGAACCCTGGTGCTGCTACAATCCAAACGGGACAATAAGGACAGAGAAGGGATCACTGACATGTTCTTTTTACCATCTTTTTAGTTGGATGTCTTTTTTCTGATCTATTTAAACTTCTCCTTTAATACAGGATGTAATCTGCCTCACAGCTCCCTTTGACTGCATTCAAGCCTCTGTTCTAACCATAGACTGTATATATAAATGGACGTAGGGTCCGTGACGTCACCCATAGGATTCTGCAGAGTTGCCGTGAAGCCCTAAGTAGGCGGAGTCGGCTACTAACGGCTCGACAGTGACGTCAGAGTCTAACTCCCGCCTTCTCCAGCCTGCTCCAAATAAGGGCAAAGAGGCGGAGCCGAGGCGCGAGGCGGAGCGGACAGGGCGGGACCTGCTGCCAACGAGCGTGACGTTCCAGACCTAGCTCAGGCTAAGAAGCTAAGCTAACATACTCTCAGTATTAAGCTAACAACCTATGCTAACAACACAGTCTATGCTAACAACCCAGCTTGCAGTCACCGCTCCTCGTTCCCGGCATACAACGTTGACTAAATCATCCATAATTGGATTGTTCAAATGTGTACTGTGAAGGATATCATAAAGCCTTAATGCAATCGAATGTAAAACATGATTGATGAAAGTAGTAAATCGGTCAGATTTGACCCGAAGACAACAGGAGGGTTAATGCCATATTCACTTAGTAACGAACAACTTTTACAAATATTTCTATATAGTCTGTGTTGGTAAATATCATCTAGGTTGCACATTTCCTGCTGAAATACATGCATACCAAGTCACTGTGTGGCACTTTGGTTTTTGATAAAACAGTATAGTTCCACTATATAAACGTTACATTCATAATCAAACGAGACAATCTGCAAGATAATTAGCTATTTGGTATTATTCTTAATACTTGTCATTCACACGTTAATAAAATAAAATAAGTACCGATACATAGCAGAATAATTGTGGCGGTGTTCAGCTTAATAAACCTTGCTCAACATCATTCATTTAGCTAATACTACAGCGGGCTACAGGCGAACCAAGTCCGCGTTTCGATGCATTCCTTGATCTCCAGTTATAACGCCGGACTCCGCCGCTGGCCGAAGCTAACGGAGCCCCAGGGGGCTAGCTACGGCTGCCGGGACCTATGGCCGGGACGCGCTAGCGAGCCAGCCCCCTGCAGCCCCGTTAGCTTCGGCGGCGTGGACTCCGGCGGCCCCACTGGGATAATTGGGTCCCCTTTTCACATTTGCTCCCGTTTAGCATTATGGGCGTCATAGCCATATAGTATAAAAGTCTTACCCAAGGCTGAATCATAAACTAAACTGTATATATGTATAAAGGGTTACGTCCTTAGCTGACTAATAAGCTACATAACAAGCTAAGCTAACAAGCACACAAACACCTGCTAACGGGGTTAACATGTATAATATTATCATTTTACTCACCGAAAAAAGCTGAAAGTAGACTTCTTGGAAGTTCTGTTAGTACATTCAAGCGCACAGCACGACATTTTAATTATCTGGTATTTGTAACAATATTCCCTAACAGGCACGATCACCACGAACACAGCTAAAGGGTCAAGTACAGTAACTACAACTAACTAACGTTGTAGCCTCTATGGTTGTAGCCTAGCAGAGTGGACAAGTTGCTGTTAGCTGACAGTGAGGCACGTATCTGTCAATCAACGTGACCACGCCCTAATGTGTGCACAAACTTTAAGACCTAATATAAATAAAAGGGTCACGTTAGAAAACAATTCACTCACAGATCCATAATCATGAAGGTGGAATCTAACTATATCCATAATAAAAATGTATGGAGCCAGGGGTAGAAACATGTTTTTTTCTGCTTTAAAGTTGGGCATTTTAACATGGGGGTCTATGGAAATTGCTCCTTTCTGCAGCCATCGCCTATCGGCCAATATATGAACTGCAGTGTGTGGCACTTCCGTATTGGCGTCACGGCTCTACCCCACAGTTTTCCGCTTGGTTCTAACTGAGCCGGGAAATATGTATCTTTCCAACAGAAAACATTCCCTCACTTTTATTTGTTACAAATACCATATTGACCATAGACTGTATATATAAAGCTATTGACACATGATTTAGGAATCATTAGAATCAATATATTCCTGTCCTGTTGTTATGTTATTCATGAAACTGGTGTTCAGAGCTAGCTACGGTTCTCACTTGCAGCTCTGTGAATCTGTGCTTTGAGCTAAATCTTAACATTAGCAAGCTAGCAAGCTCAAAATCACAATGCAAACATGCCACAAAGACACACCTTGTTGCTATCCTGGCTCCCAAATGGGGGAACGAGCTTCCCAATGATATCAGGACAGCGTCTTCCGTCCTAAACTAAAGACCCACCTGTTTCCCTTGTACCTTGGTGAATAATACAAAAAAGACTTATGCACCAGCACATACAATGTGATTGCTTGTTTGAATTGAATATCTCAGCACTGTTCTTGTTGTCCTTTGTTTGAATCTTTATTGCTCGTCAGCTTATGTTAATAAATGTAATGCAATGCAATATTTACAGAATTTGATGACAATCCATCCATTATTTCTTGACATATTTCAGTCTGGACCAAAGTGGTGGACTGATGGACAAAGCACATTGTCGTCTCGATAGCCATAGCGCTAGCAAGGCAAACACACTAGTCATGAACAACTGCCTAAAGAGGTATGCCTAAACCGCTCTGACTCAGCAACTTGTGTCAAGGGCCAACGACGAGCTAATGCAGGTAATGACCTATTGCCGTTGTTAAACAGAGTGTGTGATGGGTTGTCAGACCATGAACACCTGTTTGACTGAGTTTCCAAGCAGGTGGACAGGCCAAAGAGCACAGGCTGTCAGGAAGCAGTCTGGAGAGGTGATTGTTGGGTGCAGCATGGGAGAAGCTGGGAATAGCATCCTCAATAAACACAACTACAGATAATTCAGCCTTACAGCTGTGCAGGCAACTGTTGTTGCACATTATTCACACTCCATTACCTCTGAGTCCTGTGGCTATGGTCATGACAGTGTATGCACATTCTGTGTTCCAGAGGGCAGACAGGGTTCAACCAAGCAGAAAACACACATTTTGCTACAAGAATACACGTGCACATTTTAAGCTAGAATCATTCTATGATTCAAAAGATCATTTGGTCACCATTTAGTTTAAACACATTCTCTGCACTCTAAACCACTTGTTGTTAAAAAGGCTTTGGATAGAAAGGGCATGCACCGGCTTTACATGTGTTCCCTTTGGAGTCTGGTGTAATGTACCGTATGAGGCACGCTCAGTTAGAAGATCTGCATGGTGGATTCCATCAATTAGTCTTTTATCAGAGGGGAAACATTCTGCGCTGATCAATTACGAAACAAAATGAATGCTGAAAATTATGAAAATATGCTACACTGAGATAAGAATTTTGATGAGGACTTTCCAATTAAACCTCTCCTCATTCTAATGCATACGCTGACATAATGAGGGCAGTTTTTCATGAGAGTTAACTAGATGAACTCAGACAGAAAATATAAAATTTGTATCAGAACTTCTCAGGATCAGCATGTTAGTTTTTTAGCACTAAAACCATGAGTTTCAGTCAACATCCCACATAATCTCTTGAAATGTATCAAGTTCTGTGCGAGGCAGATACTTGAAGATCATTGTCCATTAGAGAGTTAAAGAGAACATAACTGAGTGACAAGACTTGTAAGACACTAATGGCAGGAGATAAAAGCCCTCAGTGAGCATCCCTCCTGTGAGGTCAGTGTCAACAACAGTGTTCTGCAGATAAATGGAGCACACACAAATACATTAAAAGAGATAAACGATGTTTGAATGCCAGTGTGTGTGAAAAGCTGGTCCATGCCTTTGTCTCCTCCAGGCTGGACTACTGCAATGCACTCCTCATCGGGATCCCTAACAAAAGCATCCAGAAGCTCCAATACATTCAGAACAGCGCTGCTAGGATCCTGATGAGAGTGCGCAAATATGATCACATCACCCACATCCTTAAAGCACTACACTGGCTACCCGTGAAACTAAGGATCGAATTCAAGGTCTCCGTCCTCACCCACCAGTGTGTCCATGGAACTGCCCCTCCCTACCTCAAGGAACTCCTCACCCCCCATACCTCCTTACGGACCACCCGCTCCAGCAACTCCAACTTCCTCAAACCCCCCAGGACTAAGCTCCGTACTATGGGAGACCGGGCCTTCTGCTCGGCTGCTCCCAGTCTGTGGAATGCTCTCCCCGACCAAATGAGAGCACCACAGACCGTGGAGGCTTTTAAAAAAGGCCTCAAAACCCATCTCTTCAAAAGAGCCTTTGCCTAGACCTTTTTATATCCCTTTTATTTATTTTTTATTTTTTGTATTGCTTTTTATTAATTCTACCGTGTTGTGTAATGTTTATTTATACTGTTCATGCTGACTACTTGTAGCACTTTGGGATCTGAGATCAGATATGAAGTGCTTTATAAATGGAACCCATTATTATTATTGTGTGTCAACCACAATCCCCATTCTTATCGTGACCGGATCACACTGCAGCAGGATGGAATAAAAACGGAAGGGCAAAGTGTGAACGGGTTATGAGAGCATTAGTTGCACTCAGGCCAAGTTGTGTGGGCGCAGAGAAGTGCAAATGAGCCTTTAATGTCTGTTTGCTTCATTGGAGGGTCTCCACTGAGAATCTGTTTTTCTGCTGTAGCATTAATAAAGACCTGAGCAGTGGGAGTTGACCTGATGCAGGTGGAATATGGATTTGTCACAAACTATTTCATAGATGTTGCATTGTATATTTGTATTGCTTTACAAATGTATACAATCTGTGGCTTTCTTATCTTTAAATCATGCTTCCAATACATTTTCCTGAAAACGACAAACTAAATAATTCCAGCTTTCCTTACAGTGAATACACTCATGTGCACTGTGAACTGTGATCTCAGGATTATTTCGCAGGCCTGCTGACTAGAGAATACAAGTGGTTGAATGTTACCTAAGAAGTGTGAAACAAATGGTTGTCTGGGATTTGCAGCCTGAGAGACTGAAGCATTCAGCCGATCTCTGTGACCTTGAGTTGTTCAGGCTGAAGCCTCCTGTCCAGTTAGTCAGTGCAGAGTACAGAGCAGCAGCTGCCCATACATCCCTATTTTATTCATGCAGTAACACCGCCTATTGACAATGGTAGTGTTGGAAAACAGAGTCAAGTATTTAGAACATTGTACAGGTAGGTAGAGGTAGACGAAAAGTAGCTCACAGTTGACTTTGAACACCTCTGCAGCTCACCCAGAATGCAGCGGCTCGTCTGGTCTTCAACCTTCCAAAATGTTCCCACACCACTCCACTCCTCCGCTCCCTTCACTGGTAACTGCTAGAATCCACTTCAAGACACTGTTACTTGCATACCATGCTGCGAATGGATCTGGCCCTTCCTACATCCAGGACATGGTTAAACTGTACACCCCAGCACATGCACTCCGCTCTGCATCGGCCAAACGTTCTCGCTGCACCCGCACTGCGAGGGGGACCCAAGTTCCCATCAGCAAAAACACGTGGGTTTGCTATCCTGGCTCCAAAATTGTGGAATGAGCTCCCCATTGAAATCAGGACAGCAGATAGCTTACACATCTTCCGGCGCAGACTGAAAACTCATCTCTTTTGACTCCACTTCGAGCGATAGAATTACTAACAAAGCACTTATATACTAATAAAGGACTGCCTTATCTATAGCCAGTTGAGTAGCACTTGAAATGTTTTGGCTCTATGAAACCTGATGTACTCATGATTCTGTTTTCTTCAAGTTTGTATCTTCTTGGTCGAATGCACTTATTGTAAGTCGTTTTGGATAAAAGCGTCAGCTAAATGTAATGTAAAATCTGATCTACAGACAGCAGACATACTTAACAAAACAGAGCAAATACAAGGCGCCAAGCCTAAAGGACAGTAGATTCAAAATATTGCACGTCTATCTGGATCTTTGTTCAACAGCAATTATTTGCTTTATTTCAGCTTCATCAAAAATGTAATACATTTAAACACAGTTACTGAAATGCTGCTAAAACATTTAGATTACGTGCAGCCTAATTATCAAACCCACTTTCAAACTATGATACTGATCACAGTTCAGTATATGTTACCAGTTACCACTGTAACTGATGGAGCAAATTAGGCTCAAAGTCAGTTACCACAGTAACTTTGCGAGCAGATTAGGCTGACAGAGTAATTGACAATTTTTTTTTCTGAAACTGAATACCTAGGCCCTCTGACCCCCACCCTTCCCTCGAAACAAAATTTAAAAAAAGAGTTATTACGTCACAGCGTATACTTCAGCGGAATATCAAAACAACGGCCCGGGGTGCAAAACGTATCAATGACATACACACAAAACAACACTTGTAAATAACCCAATTCGTGTTCTTTGAAATTGAAAAGGATATTGCATTATGTTTGTTACTTTTGTTGCAGTTGTATGTCTTAAGTGTAATTTGGCATGCTTTTATTTTTGAAGGCGAGTTTACGCTGTTGACAGGAAGTTGTTGTTGCTATGGAAACAAGAAAAGCTTCACAGCGGGTGGAACTTGTCATAAAGTCCGCGATAATAAAACCCACCCATTTAGTCGTTCAGTTACTATAGAGTGGCGAAGTCACGCCCATCTTCTTCCGGTCCATGGGACCTTATTTCAGAAAAATAATGTATTGAAGTCAATGGAGAGAGAAAACGTATCTTTCGATCCCGTTTGAATTGTGCCATGAGTTACACATATGATGTTTCTCAATCTTAAAAAATAATTTCCATGTCAAAAAAGTCACAGTTTGTCGTAAAACTGTTGAAATATAAGACGAAAAATACGCAACTAGAAAGACTACAAATCCCAGAGTCGCGTAAGTGATGTCACAATTGTTTTCCTCCACTAAGAGATAGCTAAAATCAGCGCCATATAGATCTAATCTATCTATATGGCGCTGGCTAAGATAAGATAACTTTAACAAGATGCCTGTGAGCTTAGTTGTTATCATACCAGCAATGGGTCTTGCTCGTTCTTTCGCTTCCCGTCTGATGAAAGGACCAGGAGTGGCTGGATCAAGTTAGCTACCTAGCTAGTAGCTAGCACGTTAGTTAGCATTACAGCCTTGTCATTTTTATTAGCCTTAATATGAAGTAATATTAAGTAACCCAAAATGTTAAACAGTAAGAGTAGTAGTCATATTTCGTGAACCCTTTGAAGAGTACTGTCACCGGTGTGATCATTCTATAATACACAATTTAAGCCCGGGGGAGAAATGCTAACGCTAGCATTGGCGAACGCCGATCTTTTCTACTTCATGCTATCTGCACAAATGGTTGACATTAAACATTAAAAAGACCAGGCAGTTCAGAGAGAATCAAAGGAAGGCAGGCAGCTTTGCATGACATTCTTCTGGACTTGTTTCATTGTGGTGATAGTGTATGGGATTAGTTTTGTATCATAAAGATAAAGCAACACTTTCTCAGAATAAAGCAAAACTATGAGTTTAAAAGAAAAAAAACTGAGTCAAGCAAAATAAAATAAATTTCAAAAATAAAACTATAAATTGCAAACAAATCATTTGTGTAATCATGTAAACTATAAGTATTTTTTCTTTGTTTTAACATAGGTTTTTGTTTGCAGTTCTTGTTTCTTCTTTCTCAATGATCAGACTTTTGCTCTCGCTGCAGCTTTCTCTTTTGCGCTCCCTCATTTTTTGTTTGAGATTCTGACACAAACCTCCCAGGTGGGCGGGACTTTCAGGGGTGCGTCCCCATTGGCTACTCCGTTTTTGAGTGACAGCCCACTCCTCCAGCAATTGTACATTGCAGGCAGCTGCGGTGCGGTAGCTAGCTGAGCGTCGATAGAAGACCCCCAGAAGAACCAGCATTTCAATTATTATAATACTACAAATGAAAATATATGTAAGTATTGATCATTTGTGTTGTTTGTGCTGTACTATACGGTCTGTTTCTTTATTGTGTTAAGTGAGAAGTAAAGCTGTGCTATGAAAGTTAGCTTGTGCTACCTTTAGATCCATAACAATGCAAGCTAAGTAGCCTAACAGTTAGCTACATAGCTAGCAGTGAGTGAGCGTTCAGACACCGGCGCACACACTCAAACGGACTCGTGTGCCTGACTCTACCAACAGGTTTTCATGATTCTGTTTAGATATGCAAGTATAAGCCATGATAGCTTATTTTATTAACACGCTAATTTGATATGAAAATCAATGGAGGCTGAGTTAACTTTGTAGGAAAACCTACCGTCCATGATGCCCCTGAGCTGTGTTTTATTTGTTAACTTCATATTTTTCATTTCCAAAAACATTTATTTTCCTCTCATATTAACAGTGTGTGGTGTCTCGTCAATTGTGTTAGTCGTGTTTGTTTCATGTCATGTCTCGTTTTCCCATTTCCTGTTTTATTTTGTACTTACCTCTGTCTTTCCTTTCAGGCCCTGTTAATTCCTCACTTTGGGTGTTTTTCCGTCATCGTCAGCGTCTGCCCCGCCCCTGATTGTTTCCACCTGGTCCCTATTCCCTCATGTATAAATAGTCCTTGTCTCCCTTTGTCTTGTGCCAGTTCGTCTTGTTTCAGTGTGCTTCCATGTCCAGAGACCCAGCGTTAAAACCAGAGAGAAGAGTTTTGTTTGTTTGAGATCGAGAAGTTTTGTTTTGTCCTCGCTTGAGTGATTTTTTGTTAACTTTGTTTTATTTTTTCATTAAAATCTGAGCCGTCGCAATTGAGTCCAGTATTTTTGTACCCCGTTCTAACACAGTGTAGATCATTGAGACAGCGTGGCGTCCAGAGTCTTATCCCGTGTTCCCACTTCCTCTGAGGGGACAGCACGGAGGGGGGCCATGAAGAAAGAACTGCACCAGCTTCATCCACGCTGGGTGTTGTTGTTATCACTGGCTCAGTGTCATTTCATTTGACCAAATGTCTTTACATATACATTTAATAGATTTTATTATTATCCACCTTTTTGTTTTATGTTCTTTTATTTAAAACATTCTTTGAGACTTCATATTCTGGTTCAAATTTCAATAAATGTAATTTGTATAATCACTCTTTTGTCTTTATTCTACATGAAAATGTTAGAGATTCCATTCAGATCTTATAGTATGTCAAATTTGTAATGCTAAATGTATATCATTTTCTCACAGGATATAGAATGAAACCACACCGTTGTTATCCATTGTGTATGAATGCTTCAGCTCTTCAGACCAACACAGTAAGATGTGAGCATGCTCCTAATTGTGTTGGTATGCAGCCTAGGTCTGGTCTGTTTCATAAAGCAAATCTGCCACTTTTATATTGCAGAATTTGTTTAACAATTAAAACAGTCTTTAATTGTTTGTCCTAAACATAGCAATATATGCTTTTGAAATTTAACATGTCTTTGAAAAATAATATTATACAGTTTATATTGTGTATCACCTTTAGCTTAAAAATACATAGATGTGTTTTTTGAATCTATAAAATAAATAGACAGACACTTTATCAATCCCAAATTGGGAAATTATTTAACAGCAGCAGTGTGTTCAGGTATTACAATATTTAAAGTTGGAATAAAGTATGAACAACACAACACAAGTATAATGCACTGCAATCCATAAGATAAATCCCATATGTTCATGAAAACTCCCCAGGAGACACCGACACTAACGTGGCCGAGTGGACTCCGGAGTTTGCTGCATGAGTTGCACTGTATGATCTGCGGTGTAGTGGGCTGTCACTCAAAAACTGAGTAGCCAATGAGGACGCACCCCTGAAAGTCCCGCCCACCTGGGATGTTTGTGTCAAAATCTCAAACAAAAAATGAGGGAGCGCAAAAGAGAGTGCTGCAGCGAGAGCAAAAGTCTGATCATTGAGAAAGAAGAAACAAGAACTGCAAACAAAAACCTATGTTAAAACAAAGAAAAAAGACTTATAGTTTACATGATTACACAAATGATTTGTTTGCAACTTATAGTTTTATTTTTGAAATTTATTTTATTTTGCTTGACTTAGTTTTTTTTTCTTTTAAACTCATAGTTTTGCTTTATTCTGAGAAAGTGTTGCTTTATCTTTATGATACAAAACTAATCCCATAATAGTGAGGGGAGTCAATCGTTTTGTTGACAAGACAGTGGTGACGGCCATCTTGGTGACGTGTGTTGTTCTGCGAGACCAGAGATGTAGTTCATTGAGCGTTTCACACAAACAAATGTGTTACTTCACAGTTTTACGTTTTTTTTTTACTTGCAAAATTATCTTTTAAATTGACAAACATCATATGTGTAATTCATGACACAATTCAAACGGGATCGAAAGATAATCTTTCGCTCTCCATTGACTTCAATACATCATTTTTTCGAAATAAGGTCCCATGGAGGTCCACCGGAAGGGGAGCGACTTCGTCACTCGGGCCCTCTGCGAATTTCCAGCAGGACCACCAATCAGCTCCTGTCTTCACCTCGCAGAGAAGAGCTTCTTTCATTTAACCCTTCACATTCAAACAGAAACTGAATAGGCAGAATCGAAGGATTTATTTCTTTGGAAATATTATTTTAAATACAATTAAATCAAGTTATTTTGGTAAAACTAATTAAACTAAAACAATATTTTTTTTTTTTTAATGTTTTTAAATATTATTTTGTGGAATATCTTAGGCCCTCAGAGAGGGCCTAGAGGGCCCGGCTCGCCACTGCTCCAATAATTACAGCATCACACTCTTGATAGCCTGCAGTACTGCCAGAGAGATTATAATCCAATAAGCAGCACCTCTGCCTGAGCCGTGCTGCTCTCAGCCCAATTACAGGAAGCTCATAAATAACACAAACAATGGTGTACTCCCTGCAGGCATTGTGGTAATCAGCCTAAAGATGCCAGGGCACAGAAGCAACCACACACACACACACACACACACACACACACACACACACACACACACACACACACACACACACACACACACACACACACACACACACCACACACACACACACACACACACACACACACACACACAACCAGGTAAAGTACACAAGTTATTATTGGAGATAAAAGTGAAAATATGTTAAATCATCGTTGAACACAAGTGTATGTGTGATGATGACTGGAGTATAAGTGAAGGTGATGAGCAGATCATGTTTGTTCCCAATTGACTGAATAATACATACTGTAGGAGGCGCCAATTAGTGCTCATGATATTTAAGAAGGAACCAATGTTTGTTTACTCAGGTTTCGCAGGAAGGGAAAACAGTTTTTTGATCACATACCCCAACACACGTGTTAGTGTTATTATGTTTTTAATGTCATTTTTTAGTACGATGATGGAAAGCTGATTCAAGTTTAACGAACAACGACACTTGGAAAATAAGTGGGCTGAATTAGTAACTTTTGTATTGGACTTGTATTCATCAGACAAGCTAAAGTGTGTTTCAATCGTGTCAACAAAGCAGCTCCCTCACCCCCAGTTTCCACCGGGTCCGTCTGCGCTGCGCCGCGTTACGACTGCGCCGTGGCGGTCGTAATGCTACGTTCAGACCGGACGCGATGCGATGTTTGGGGGCGGCGCGATTACATGTAAAGTCAATGCAGAGACGCGATCAGACGCGAATTCGCTCCGACGGCGCGCATGAAGCGGTGGACGCGGCGCGAATCACGCGATTGAGGCGATTGAAGGGGGCCGCGTCAAACGCGAGAGTTCCATTTTTTCAACTCGGCCGTCAAATTCACGTGACGCGTTCTTGCGGAAGCCAATCAGCGGTGAGGATCTCAGACTGCCGTCACTGACGTTCAACCAGAAAACATCAGCCCTTAGCTGTTAGCAGTTAGCACTCAGAGCTCACAGCTCCTCATATCTGTTCAGAAACTGTACAAAAGTTAAACAAGAACAAACCACAGACTGTCTGTGTCATGGCGAATACAGTCGCTGGTTTATTTATGTCTGTAGGCCGTTGTTATGAGTGTGGAGTGAGTATATACAACGTTAGCTTAGCCTGATCGACCCAATATCCATTCAGAAAACAAGCATTTTAAAAGGTTTTTTCGCCTGCATTTTAAAAGGTTTTTCTTGTCTGCAGACTTGTCAAGCATTAATTCATGGTTTTTACTAACCGGTATCAGTATGTTGTTACTTCGGCATCATTTAGAAACGTGTATTACAATTTAATCATGGTAAAATATGTTCATTTTGTTGTAGTTGTAGTTCCTGAGCCAGGGCGTCTTGTTTGAATGATGCGAGTAAACACAGCTGGCAGCCGCGGTGAAACTCGAGCGACTAGAGCGATGCGATAGGAGCGTTTAGAGAGAAGCGAATATTGGCATCGCGTCCGGTGTGAATGTAGCATAAGGATCGCGGCCACTCTAGTCAATGGGTGCTATTCCACCATACGCGCCGTGTTACGGCTCAGACGCGTTACGGCTCAGACGCGTTACGGCTCAGACGCGTCTCAGAAGCGGCTCGGCGCAGCGCTTCTCTAAAATTAGGATGAATCCTATTTTTGCCGTGGCGCAGCCGTAACGTAAGGTCGGGCAGGCAGCCCCCCCTCACAGGAAGTGGAAAGGTGAGCAGACCCCCCTCCTTCATCACAACACCTGCACTACGATACGCACAATGGACGACAAGGTTTTCATCATGGAAGTGGACTATTACAATTATTATTAACTGTGTCTGTAGACTGCAACATAACAAAATAGGAAATTTATAACAACAATAAACACAATTTAAACAGACACAAAAATAAAACATTTAACTTCGTAGCCTACTTACTTTCTTGTAGAAGTACAAATGTCCAGGATGCCCGAATCAATAACAAAACTGCGAGCCTGAACGCACGCCGCTACGCTTCTGAAACGCTTTTGGGAGGCGTCCGGTGGGTTATGGCGCTAGAGGAGGTCGGACCAAAACCGCGGCGCAGCAGTGACGCGGCGCAGCAGTGGCGCGGCGCAGTGTGGCGCAGACGGACCCAGTGGAAACTGGGGGTTAGTGGCTTAAAGGAGCCCATTTCTGCTCATTCAGGTGTATATCAGCATGTAGTGTCTGTGACATGTCTCCATGCTTTAACGTTCAAAAAGCTCTCTCTTGTTCATACTGCCTGTGCTGCAGCACCTCTTTTCACCCTCTGTCTGAAACCAGAGCCCAGTCTGCTCTGATTGGTTAGCTGGCCGGCTCTGTTGTGATTGGTCAACCGCTTAGAGATGTCCCGCCCTTATCACCTGAAATGTGTAGGGGGGGGGAGGAACACAGGGATTGTAGCCTTTGCAGACATGCACTAAAACCTATAGAACACTACAGGAGAGGAAAAGTCTAAAAAGCATAAAAGAGCCCCTGCCAACGTTGGCTCCAAGGAATTCAGTTGAGGAATGAGTTTGGCAGATAATTCTACAAATATATTTTATTTTAAGTATTAATGTAGCGGGGTAAATCATGATTGGTGCTCATACAGCTTCAAATAACTTATTGTACCCCATAACCCTAGCCAAACAAAGCGTGCCACTCTCACTATGTCCATAATTAACAATACGTTTGTGCTAATTTCCCTTTTTAAAGCTGACGAGGGACAGACTCTGCCTCAAGGTCACAGCAGAGGCAATATATTAAAATGTAATCGCAGTTATACACAGATTTAAAGTGAGCAGTGTGGGGAATTAAGCAGCCAAGGAAAATCATAAAATGAGTCAGGACTGAATGATGGGGACGTGTTTACGTGCCACTGATGTGAGAGCAGAGGGCCCGGGGCCACGGAGGGCCATCTGGGGCTCCAAAATGACAATTACACACAGCACTCCGGCCACAGGCCTCTGCTGCTATCAAAGAATGTGTGTGTGTGTGTGTGTGTGTGTGTGTGTGTGTGTGTGTGTGTGTGTGTGTGTGTGTGTGTGTATGCGCATCGCACGTGTATGTGTGTCCCTCTCTGTTTATCTCCATAGAAATCCCTCATAATCTTTTTGGAGAACAACAGCCAATTAAAGTTACTTCAATCTGTATGCATAAAGCCAGTTTACCTAGGGGGCCTTGAGAAAGTACAAGGTCTCAATAAGCAATGTGCTTGTGCTCGGCTGTGAGGAAGCATTAGCTCTGTGCAGTGTTGGGGAGACAGACAATGCTGCTACACACACCACACTCCCAAACCACTCATTATACTCTGGGAGTAGAATCAATTAGCCCCCACCAATTAGTAAGGGATGGTCGGATATCTATAGTTATAGCATCAAAACCAACATAAGACTGGTAACTATCACACATGTGTTTTACAGATGAACTTTCTTTGTCATAATGTATGTGGAGAAGCCTACACACATATTGTTCATTATGGACATAGTGAGAGTGGCACGCTTTGTTTGGCTAGGGTTATGGGGTACAATAAGTTATTTAAAGCTGTATGAGCACAAATCATGATTTACCCCGCTACATTAATACTTCAAATAAAATATATTTGTAGAATTATCTGCCAAAGTCATTCTTCAACTGAATTCCTCTGAGCCAACGTTGGCAAGTTCAGAAGAGTACAAGCAAATCAACAAGAAATGGATCATGCAGGAAATGTAGCTAATCACATTTAGCCTCGTAGCCTGATTGTTAGAAAAGCAGTTATTTCTCTTAATTGCTTTATAAATACAATCGCAGAAATGTTTGCATTAGAATATGTTGCAGTGTATATGTAAGTGTAAATGTTTGCACCGCTAACACTAAGTCCATGTGGCATTGGTGATACCAGTCATGGACACATTGTAAGTATATTGTATGTTAATAACTGATATAACAAGTCACAGTAATCTGTTGTGTCATTGATGGCTTTTGCAATATAACAGAGGCGTGTCTGTGCATGCATAGAGGATCTGTGTGCTGAGCTGGTTCTATACATCCCTTTGATACCCCCCTCTCTCACACACACACACACACACACACACACACACACACACACACACACACACACACACACACACACACACACACACGTTTTCACTTCTATGCTCCCATGAGGAGGGTGTATTGATCAGAGATGGATCTCTCTAATTAGGCCTGAAACTGAGTCCTGATGAGGAAGAGTGAAACTGGGGGGAGGAAACACCCGAAAGGGAGAAAGGGAAAGACAGGAACAACACAGGAGAAGAAAATGTGAAGAGGCACTTTGACTTGTTGCAGTGCGATGGATTGGGACATGACAACGCAGACGAGTCAACAACAAAGGGACGCTCACAGATGGAGAGAGCAGAGGAGGGGGAGAGAGGAGGGGGGAGAGGAGGACACAGGGGAGGAAAGAGTCTCCAAAAGTACACTGAGGAAGATCACGATGTAAAGGGCAAAGTAAGAGAGACAGAAATGTGATTGGGATATGGATCTGAATACAAGCTACGAGATGATCATATCCCAGAATGCTTTGCTTCAGTTCAAGAGGAAAGAAACAAAGGCTTAGGATGTTTTGATTTCAACCCCCCTTCCAGCCATTCAACTCTCCTGGGATTCAATTAAAAGATGCAATTATCTTTTTCAAAACACCCACCCTTTGTTTTCCCACTACAACTCCACACAGCTCCACCCTGTGCTGCAGCATGCAGCAGGAGTACAACATGTGTTCAGGGTGTGTGTTTACCTGGTGCACTGCACGTTACCATGAGTGCATTCAGGGTGACCAAACAGATTTTTTAAGCTGCAAAGAAACACAATGATCAGCGGACTGCAACACTGCAGCTTGGATTATCCATAATCAATATAAATCCATGAGAGGCTCCTTTATGCATTCCATGTGAAAAGGTTTTTCTGTGTCTATTTGAGATTCCTTGTGAGGAAATGTAAATGCCGTTTAATCCCACGGAGCGACACCTCAGTCAGTCGTAACAGAAAGGGACTTTGCCTTTTCATTTCCGTTTCTATCACAAACTACATTTCCTTTTCAGATTATTGTTCAAAACATCAGTCGGAAAAAAGACAGATAATAATTAACAATATCTGACAAAATAAATGTCTGACAAATAAAGTCTAGTACAGAGGGGGGGCAAAATGATGGGACAGGATGGAGACGCAGCGGATGTCATGCTTGTTGGGGGGGCTCATCAGGCGGCCCGGTTTCACACAGTCTGTACACTCCTCCTGAATGTAATGAAGCTGGGCTGTACATCAGAGAACTGTCTCACAAAGCTCTTCCCTTCATCGCCTCCGCTCTTGTCGGGCTGAAATTGCACACACTGCCTGAAGTGGTTTGGAATGTTGAAGGCTAGTACTGTAACAATGTGTTAATTACGTGGGAGTGGAAGTAATCGTTGAGTATCATTAGTCTGGAGATGTGTGAAACTGAAGAACTCATGAAAGGCTACAGATGTGATTGTAAAGCCTCATCGCTGTCTCCTCGCCTGCTGCTCAGAGGTCTGTTTCCCTGCTCTTCAAATGACTCACCTTGCTGAAATGAACTCAATCTGCACTTCCATTAATGCATGCAGAAACATATTGTACACAGCAGCATGGCACTCCAAACATCATTTTTAGAAACACCATTGGTGAAATCATTTAGTGGGAATGCTGTGTCAGCATTCCCACTAAATGTTATGCTACGCACAAAATGTATTCTTTATTATTCCGCCGGGTTATTTTGCACCTCTTCTTCTCCCACATTCCACATCGCAGAAACTCCGTTCAAACATCAAACCGTTCAGCTCGGTCGGGAATCGATGGCTATTACTTTTCTCATTCATAACTTTCATAATTCCAGAGATACATCCCATAATTCATCACATTTTTAACATGGAAGTCAATGGAGAACTCTTCAGACTTCAACAATCTTCATGCAACTTCAACTGCTAACTGTTCATTCATACTTTCACTCAGAAACCTCATTCCAACTTTAAAATGTTACACATCTTTCTGACATTATTCGTGTAAAACAACTTTTAAATCTGATTCTGACTTTTAGAGATATTAAACATTGTTCAGACCTTGTTTTAGAGGTTTTCTTCAGATTTTAGAGTGCGTGATGTCACAGAGTGGAGGACAGATTTCAATTTGCCTTCATATTTTCTTTCAAACCTGCCATAATTCCCAAACCCTACATTCCTGAGAACTTACTTTTTCATGAGAAACGTAGGAAAACATCTCGTAGCTTGAAAGATAAAAAAAAAATAAGCAAAATAATTAAACAAAATGCCTCTTGAGGGCATGAAGTGACCCGAAAGTACACAAAAAGCACACTTCAGATACTCAACTTCCTTGACATGCTTCACGTTTTGAAATTTCACAGATATCTGTTACGGTTCTTCCACAAAACGTTCACATGTAAGAGGTTTATCTCTCATTCAGAACAATGAAAATGCTTTCCTCTCACTGATCACCATGGAAACCTTTGATCTCTGGACACTCGTTAGCTCAAAAACAGCTGTGTCATGGAACACGATGATGTCATAACTCCAATTGACATAATTAGAGCAGCAGACTAACGACGTGGTCACTGGAGTTTAACAGACTGTCTCAGCCTATTCTTTTCCGTCTGATGGAGACTTCATACTGACTTCATATATTTTAGACATTATTGTCTGTTAGCGGGGGATATTATGGCCTAGTGTTCACTAGTCCCAGTAGGCAAATACATTTCAGATATGCGCCCGACAGTTAGATTAGTGAGTCAAATTAAACAGTGTCAGAGCTTAAAAAAGAGAAATCCCCACCAGTGTACTGACAACACAGACGGCATGTTTGTTGGCTGGAGCCTGGATATTGGAATATTGGCTCACCATGTTACATGTAGCAGCTACTGTATCTTATAACAACTCACAGAGGAGCTTGCTGTTGGAATAGAAGCACAGATCATACACAACCATTTGAGTTTCGGTTCCATTTGTACACTGAAAAAACAGTCACTTCCTGCTGCTGCTGCCTTTGCTGCTGCCCCTGTGTGTCTCTTCATGAGGTCGTCCCCCAACCCACCTGTATGCTCTAAGGAAAATATTCTCACTCCACCCCCCCCCCCCCCCCCCCTGCTGTGTTGAGTCTGGTGTTTCCTCTTGGAGGGGGTGGAGGGAGAGTGGTGGTGACGTGTCAAAGACACATCCTAGCTATTCTACAATCACGTTATTCACGTCATTATGCATTACATTGGGTTTCAATGCAGATGTGCGCTAAGCTGGGAGGAGGGAAACCTCTGTCCTCTGACCTCTGGAGAGAAAGGCTGTATCTTCATTAACATACCATTTACATTTAAGAAATGAGCACGTGTTCGGTGAAGGTATACAGAGGTGGGAGAAGTACTCTGATCTTGTACTTGAGTAAAAGTACTTAGTTACTTCCCAACTATTGGTATACATTTGCCAAGTTATTTCTACTTTGCACGTTTATCAAACAATAATCACAAAAAGGCAGCAACCTCCATAACTCTGTATGACACTTTTTCTGCACGATCAGTTCAAATGTGGAACAGAAGTCTAACCACTAACAGGAATTAACATTTGAAGAAAGAAGAATTAGAGGCAACAGTTAATATCATCTCTGCATGTCTGCTGGAGGTGAAGTGGTGGATATAATATGTTGTTGTTTAATTAAAGTTGTATAAACTTCTTCATCTCAAATGAGTTTTACATCATCTGAATTCAAATGTGCTATCTATAATTAGTTATGGCAGAATTTTAGCAGCCATGTTTACTCTGCCTGCTTGTTACTCATCCACAGATCCCAGCTGTCAGCGTGAGGCGGCCATGTTGCTGCGCTGCAATCAGCTGCTGGTTCGGGTGATCAGGTAGAGAGGAAAGGCCGTGTGGTGGAGAAAGGAAAGGGAATGGTTCTAGTTCAAAGATCCTGACAAAGCAGGCTGCTGTATGTGAAGAACACACAGTTTTGAACTTGGGACGCGTTACTGTAAGTGTGTGTGTGTGTGTGTGTGTGTGTGTGTGTGTGTGTGTGTGTGTGTGTGTGTGTGTGTGTGTGTGTGTGTGTGTGTGTGTGTGTGTGTGTTACAGCAGACACAACAAGGGGATCTTAGGGACTGTCTTCCCTCCAGCATTCATGCAACATTGATTGCTTCTATTGATTGTGTCTGTCCTTCAACACCAGGGACATAAAACAGCCCGACACACACAAAGACACACACACCTTACAGCACAACACACACAAAGACACACACACCTTACAGCACAACACCCTTGTCACACACACAGGAGCAATTAAATGAAGGCAAGGCTCTTGTTTGTCTCACAAGCAAATCTCCCCCCTTACCCCTCCCTTTATTCCTGCAGGTAACAATGTGTATCGAGGTCGTTCCTCGGTTTAATGTGTGTGAGGACAGGGTGGAAATCTCTTCAGTTTCAATCGCATCAGCCGACGGGGTGTTTTCCAACAATGAAAAGCGAGCAGATGACCTTGTAAGGCCCGCGACCTAGAGAGAAGGCATTAATATTTCATCCTTACAGAGCTCCTCTTCTGGGGGGGGGGCTGGAACAAGGCCTGGAACAAGACCAAGGGGCTGTGCACATACCCTTTTGTGGATTTTAAAAAACTGGAGGATGTGTGCTCTGTATGTATGTGTATGTGCATTATCCTTGTGCACAGGAAGAGCACGTGTCTTTTTAAATGTTAAAAAGTCCCCAGAAGCAGAAACATTTTTTAAACCAAAATCAGCAAAACTTTTTATATTCAACAGATCTGAAAATCATTATGGATTCATTTTGATGTATAAGAGCTGATATTACTTGATAATGATTTGATCTTCTCACAGTGCTCATGTTCATGCACGTCAGGAGATGCAACAAAAGCATAAATACGACAAAGCTGCCACACGTTGCCATTTATGTCATTCAATTACCAAAAACAGATGGTAATTGTATTTAAATGTAATCAAGCCAAAAAAACGCATAGCCCAGCTAAATGACTTCCCACCGAGACGTCCACGGGGGGGGGGGGGGAGGCGCTGGAGGTCTGTACCGAAACACTCCATAGGCATGTCAAATAATGACCTTTGGGAAAATAATTAAATTGAGTTAGAAATTAGCATATCCAGATGTAGCCGTCATGATTGAATTTAATTGGCTTAATTGCATTTCATGTGCCGTGCAGCAGAATCCATAAAACACTGAGCTGGACTTCAGTGCGGCTGCGCGTCAACCGCCATCACATCTGATCATATTAACCAGTGTGACCGGGGAATGGTAATGAAGAGAGCTGTGTCACACCAGGAAGAGAGCTGTGTCACACCAGACCCGTCGGTATGCTTCACCATTACCAAGCATTACGGTTGGTGTCGTGAAGAAGCTACTCCTGAATTATAATTTCTTTATTTTGTAACTCAAGGACTGATGGCAGATTGCGAGGAGACTTAAATGGTGGGTCCGTTTTTTCAGTTTTAATCTTCCATTTTAAGCCTGTTTTAGATTTCACTGGTTGCGTGTGGACGATGTAAGCAGGCTTGTTAAAGAAGTAGCGCTCACCCAGCAATCAGAATTAAAATGTCAGACAAAGTAAAGGTCAAACGGTGAAATGTTCTGCCGCATGCTGCGTCCTGGTTGAGAATGGAAACGAGATGAATGGCTGAATGATCTCTGAGTGACCAACACCTGAAGCACTGCGCAGAGATCAGTGGAGCTCAGGGTCCCCAGCCAAATGAGACAGAGTTTTATTCCATGCCATTTGTTCTAGATGTTATCAAAGATCAATGTTATGTTTATGCCAACTTCCAGCCTAACCATACTGCAGATGGAAACTCGCATGAATCACCTTTTTTCTTTTTGAGATGAATGTATCTTTATCCATAGTCCTTGTCTAAAAATAAAAAGAAGAAAAGACGACATACTTTATTAATCCCTAACGGGGAAATGGCTTGTCTGCTCTGATGTTTTGGATACACATTTCACACACAGGCTTCAGATATATACATATATTTGTATACTATATATAGAGAGGATGTACACGCACAAACAAAACCACATGCAGTCCAGGAGTAGGCAGAGTGAAGAGGCTGCCAGTTAGCCAGCGTCAGGGAGGTTCAGTGCCTTGCTCAAGGGCACATCAGCAGGACCCAGGAGGTGAACAGGCACCTCTCCACCAACCAGTCCACACTCCATATTTTTCAGTCCGATAGGGCCGTGGAGCAGCGACCCTTCGGCGCCCAGTCAAGGTCCCTACAGACTGAGCCACTAACCTAACCTCTAACCTCACCCTAACCCTTGTTGTGACTCCTTTACAGTGTGATTTGTATACGTAGATATGAAATTAAAAGATGTGTTTTTGTAAATTTCTCTCAATGAAAACCATGTAAGCCCAACATGTGCGGTGCGTGAATAATTGGCCCTGTTCGGTGTGTAGAGACCAACCTAACTTCAGAAAGTAATTTCACACAGAATGAAGTCTCTGGCTTTTATCTAGTACATTGCATTTGGTTGCGGTAGGGAACTCTGCACACAAAGAGGCCCCATGAGTTTGGCATTAAGAAATACTCTCCTATGGAGTTATGCACAGGAACTGAAACCGTGTCCATTGTGTTGTACATTTCTGTAATATAACTGTCCTTGTACTCATATTCTGTGTCTGTCTGTCCCCCCCTCTAACATACATGGTACTTCACTTCAGAGCCCAGCAGGTAGCTTTTCATTCCCTCCCCCTCCACAGTGACTAAGTACCAGCGGTCAGCTGCCTCTGGATCCTCTCCACACATTACCATGTTAATATCTTCAAAATGTTCCTTTAGAGCAGGAACCAGGGAGCACCAGGCAGCAGGACATAAGCCATGAGGGCAGAGAGGTCTCCGGTAGACCCAGAGAGAAGGGGGAATACAGTATGAGGGGAGAGATGTGTGGGGCTGACCCAGACAGCACCTCTGGTTTTAATTCCAGATGATTTCCCCCAGTTGCACCCGGCTCTGGCCACTGATGGAGACAGTAACCCCTGCTAGCCTCATTAGCCCCCTCCAGCTGCTCTGCTGACATTCTGCTCTTCATCCAAACCCCAGTGTCGCTCCAAACTCTCCTCGCTGCCAGAGCACTTCAAATACACCAACAGTCATTTGGTCCAATCTCACAACCTTCTGGGGCGAGATGGAGGCCTTTCTTCCTACACACACATCAATACAACTGCAGTGTGTGTATCTCTGTGTGCACACGTACATTTGTTTTCTTTACTTTTTTACCTCCCACAGGCTCCCACATCACCTCTATCAGCGCCAACATGGCCGCTGTGAACAAAGAGATGGACTTCCATCAATGTAATTGGGCAATTTAGCTGCTGCTGCAGCAAAGGGCGGCTTTGTACAAGTGGCTTACCATGAATAACAAAGTAGTCATTACCTGGTGAGTGCATGTCCAACAAGTGGGTCTGTCTCCTGCAGGAAAACTGCCCATTATCAACATTTTAATTTGAATAGAAATGTGCTATATTTCCATATATATATATACATGGGCGAGTACATGAGTAAGAACAGAAACACAGTGTTACCTTCCTTCAGTTCTAACAGCTGACACTGATGTACATTTAAGGTCTTTGTTTATTTCTCTGTTGTCGATATTACAGTTCCATATGTAATTATTTTCAATTGTTTAATTAAATGAAGTACATTTACTCAAGTACTGTACACTGTACTGTAATAATTTTCACATTTTGTTATTTTATACTTTTTACTGCACTCAAATGTCACTACTAATGGTACTTTTTAATCCAATACATTTAGATATTTTGTAACTACTTACTTTGCAGATGTAGCTGATTTTAGGAGTATTATCATATATTATTACAGGTGGGGCTAAACAGTAAAAGTGATGACCACAATAATGCACCAATCATTTCAATAAACTCATATAAAATGATCTGGTGTTTAAATGTGCGTTTCTGCATTGAAAGGCAAGTTTAGTTTTTAGGTACTTTTACTTCAGGTATAAAGTACATTTTGATGCTAATAATTGTTTACTTTTACTTGAGTACAATTGAGTATTCATCCACTGCAGTGTTGCTTCTAGAGTACATGTAGCTATATGTGAACGTTTTGACTACAATGAAATTCCCACTTGTATACGCCTTGGTGTTATATAGAGGAAATCCATGTTCAAACCCAGAGCTCACGCATACAGGATGTGATCAAAACTGGTCGTCCTTACAAATCCCAATAATAGAAGGGGGATGTTTGAACACATGGTTCTGTGTGCTGTCGGTTGACGTGTGTGTGTGTGTGTGTGTGTGTGTGTGTGTGTGTGTGTGTGTGTGTGTGTGTGTATTCCTGCAAGGGAAGTTGATGAGCTGCCACAAATAAAGAAAATACCTATCCACATCATGTCCCAAAGGCATTAACCCTTGAAGCTCCTGCAAACGCGCCACAATCAGCGCCTGTCTGCCATTTACGGTTGAGGCACTGTGCTTCATTTCAATTCAATGCATTTCTGATAAGCAACATGTGATAGCAAGGCAGCAGCCATTCCCCAACATTGTTCCTCAAGCGGCCTATCAGAGGCTGATAAGAGACGGAACAGAATGGCACCTCTAAATGTCTTGATTCACATGAAAAATACAATGTTGGAATTGACTGTGCTCTTCAAATGAAGACCAGAACAAGTCAGATTGAATTTGTTTGTTAGGTTGTATTAAATTAGGCTTTTCTTCCACCATATTTTTTATTTTTCCAAAGCAGACGATACTTTTTCTTTCTTCAATATTGTATTTATTGGAAATCTGATATCAAATCTATAACAGATAGGTCAAACCGACGTATATGCTGGTGTTTGTTTTGTCTCAGATACTTCTACCTTAGTCTTAGCCTGATTGGTCCACCAGAGAGACAGCCATCAGCCTCATGGGCACAGAGCTGGAACTGTACGGAGGCTAAAGACAGTTGTTTATGCCAACCAGAAGAAATATTCCAATATAGAAGATTGAATCCTAACATTTCATTTATTTATTTTCCACGCTGAAAGGGTGACAGAGTGGGGGACAAAAAAATAGAGCAGCATTAGAGAGACTTTTATTGATGGTCTCAAAGAGAGCTTGATGTCTGAGATCAGGTCCTGGATTATCAACGAACAGGAAGCTGAGTTCTGAACAGGTGATCAGCATCAAGCAACCATATTTAAATGTAATATGGTGTTGGTGTGTTAAAGCTTATATGCAGGCAGATGCTCCTGGTTGTATCAGAGGAAACAACTCGTGTTAAGTGTCCGTGGAAAAGTCTTCCTATACTTACTCGCATGTCTCACATGTTTATGTTACATGTGTTCTGGTGGTGCATTAAACATGTTTTTTTATATACTGGTTAATGTTGAGTTGCAATTCTTCTTGAGTTTAGTGGATTTGATTCTAAAGAATAGTGATTTGACACTCGAGTTCAAGCCAAAGTCATAGAAGTGAATGTGTGTGTTTTACACTATCATAGAACCATACACACCGGTCAAATACATATCTTATCTTTAAATTAGACATTGTGCTAATAGATTGAGATTGATAAGTGCAACATTGTAAGTGTGTATCTTATTTGACCTGCACAATGCTTTTAACAAAAGACACTGTCCTCTCTGTGGCTCTATTCACTTCTTATCTATTGTCACCACGTCCCAGCAATCGAATCCCCCCCTCATACTGCCTCTGAAACATTTTTCATGAACATGAACCCCAGGTTAACCTGAGGCTTTAAAAAAAAAGTGAAATGGCTCCACTTGTCTCCAAAGCCTAGGAACACATTCTTGATCTGTAGTACAGTTAGTAAGTAAAATGATCTCACAGCATTGGCCATTTTTGTATCTGATCTGTGAAAAATGCTGACAACATGAACTGACCTGTTGGGGGGGGGGGGGGGAGAGAGAGAGAGAGAGATTCAGATGGGGGGGCAGAGGGGGACCCCTGTCTGTGGCATGTATACAGTATAGTGCATGTGTTGCCTTGATAGACCTATCATTTCATTTAAGAAGTGGAAGTGCAGCGCTGTGGTGAGGATGGAGAGCAGATGGAGCGACACATGGAGCTTTGTCATTCAGATGCAGCGCGTGCCCCTCACTCTTATTAAAGCACAGGAGCATCAACTCTAAAGATTCAGGGGGGCAATATGGAGACATCTGTTACTGTGTGGTTTTGGATTAACATGTGTTTGCACAACTTTATTGTGTTTTCTAAAGAGTATTGGCTTACCATATAATACATTTGAACAGATGATAGAGACTATTACATGTAGGACTTAACACTATCTCCTGGTATCACCCTCTTAAATGTCCTTAGATCATTTGAGTGGGATTCAAAGACACAAGCACATTTGCTGCCTGTTCTTTCATACTAGCTGGACGAGCCAGTCTACTTCCTGATCCGACTTACATCCGCAGCATTATAGCAGCATTTTCACTCCTCTGCTTAATAATGTTTTCTGTTTTTTGTCAAACAAAAACTTTTTAAATGACATTAAAGGTTTAAACATGTATGGAGATAGATGACATGACTCTGGTTAGTACTGCCTTGTGTTGAAAAGTGCTATATAAATAAACTTGCCTTGCCTTGCCTTGCCTTACTGTATTTATGATCTCTTTATTATGTCTCTGAAGCATGATCTCTGAGCCCTGCCATTTCACTATGTCATTGGTATTATTAAGTATCTTACAACACTTCTGAAGCACTGCATGTTGTTCTAGCTGTGAACCTCACATCTAAGTGTGAATGTTCCCTTTCTACATATGTTCATGTTTCGCATGTGTATATTACCCTTCCTGGTGTTTGTTTGCAATGTATGTGCACTACCAGGAAATCCATCTTTGAAACAGAACTTGAAATATTATGTTTCACATCAACCAGAAATCAAAGCTTTCAGAGTATTATCTTTCAGTTATTTTTACTTTAAAACAAAACTCAGAAAAATGAATTAAACGGTGTTATGTTCAGACACAGACCATGCTCTAAAATGTAATTATTGTTGAACTACATTTAGCTCTTGGCTGTCAGAGAAAGTATTCTAGCAAATACAATACATAAATCATGCATTGTAATTTTTCCAATCTTCTGGTAAAAAAGCATGAATAACTTTTTTAGCATCTTGCTATTAGACAGCCGAACATGGCAATGTTTTGAAGGTGAAAGAATGCCACCATGCTCTCTTCATTGATATATGATATATACAGAGTCTCACACATCACCCAGACGTGTAACTTGCCCAAAGAGTCGGATCAAATGTTGAGCAGCTAGTTCCTTTATGATGTGGGACCAACTCATAGAGAGTTTGTCTTGTCCTTATTTACCTCGTCCATGTATTTATTGCAGACAGGAAGTTAGTGAAGGAGCTTAAGGCATGAACATTACTGGTGTAATAAAGCCCTTGCTGGTTAGGAACGTAGACAACAATAGTCAGGACACGGGAGGCAGGGATCTACTCTAGGTTTGGAATTTGGATAGATGCACGTGCACTAATATTACAGTATTGTTGAAATGTGTGCGTGGTTCTAAAAGAAAGAAGAACAAATCAGAAGCATGAAGCCAGATGAAACTCCAAGCACAATGTCTCCAACACCTTTCTAATCTTCCCTCAGCATGGACTGTTGTTGCTCACATATCTCGCCCCAGACTCTAAAGAACCAAAAGGAGGAGAGTTGAACCAGTGTTGGGAGCCGATCGCCTGCTGCGTCTGTGGAAGTTGAGCTATGAAACCTATTTCAAATTTTCTTTGGAAACTGTTAAATTTTGAAAGTTATTTATCTGAGTGAGGGAAAACAACTTTTTTTTAAAAGTATTTTGCTTTAAATGGGAAGTTAGATATGGGCCTATAATTGCTCATAATTCCACAGTCTAAATCAGGGGTGGGGAACCTCCGGCCCCCGGGCCGTATACGGCCCCCGAGACCATTTGGTACGGCCCTCGAGGTAATTTATAAACACACACAAAAAAGATTTTATTAATAAATATATAATAAAAAGCTTGTTTTGCTTTCTCACTCGTGTCCTTTAGTTTAGCCATTTAGGCCGTAGATTTTTCTCGAGTGTCGGGATCGTCGTTCTGATCTTTCTCCCCATTAGCAGTTCTGCTGGACTGACTCCTGTGGTAGTACAGGGATTGGATCTATAGCACATAAGGGCTATCAGTGGATCTTCCTGACGAAGGATTCTCTTAGCGGTCTGTACTGCTCTTTCTGCAGGACCGTTTCCTTGAGGATGGTGAGGACTAGATGTGATGTGTCTGAAGTCCAACCGCTGTGCCAGCTCCCGGAATTCTGCACTGGAGAATTGGGGACCATTGTCACTCACAACCTCTTCAGGAATTCCGAACCTAGCAAAGGTCGTTTTAAGTCTCTGGATGACAAGGGCACTGGTCGTAGATGGTAGTTGTAGTATTTCCAGGTACCGTGAATAGTAGTCTGAAATCACAAGGTAGTTGTGCTTGTTATGTTCGCAGAGGTCGATCAGGCAGCGGTGTGGAAATATGCGGTTCCTTTTGTTGAGCCTGCTTCTGCTCCTGGCAGCTCCTGCATATGTTGACAATGTTCTTAATGTCTACAGAGAGCCCCGGCCACCAAACTGATGCATTCGCCCTTTCTCTGCATTTTGAGAGCCCCTGGTGTCCCTCATGTATTTTCTGCAAAATGTCTGCTCTGTGACCCCGGAACCACAATCCTGTTTCCTCGTACGACTAAGCCATCAGCTTCCAATAGCTCATTTTTCACTTTGGTGTAGTCCCTGATGTTCAGTGGAACATTACTACTATATTCAGGCCATCCTGCCCTAATCAGCTTGATGACAGCCTGAAGCTCACTGTCGGCTGCTGGCTCTTTTCTGATATTCTCCATTCTCGTTGGAGATGCTGGGATGCCCTGTATCACTGTGGCTACATAGCATGCCACATCTTCTTGAGTGTCAGTCTCTTCCTTTGTATGTGTCTGTGGGCTTCGGGACAGTGTGTCGGCGACAACAAGGGTCTTCCCAGGCACATGCTCTGCTAAAGGTTTGTACCTCATGAGCCTCATTAGTAGAC
Organism: Harpagifer antarcticus; assembly: GCA_902827135.1. NCBI lineage: Eukaryota > Metazoa > Chordata > Actinopteri > Perciformes > Harpagiferidae > Harpagifer > Harpagifer antarcticus. Next base: position 65,930 of record CADEHL010001392.1, read on the forward strand.
GCTGAGATCTCAAGGGGACGTTGTCTAGGCTTTGTTTGTTGATCAGTGGCACTAATGGTTTGTGGTCGGTCTCCAGCCTGAACTGATCCAAGCCACATAGATACTTGTGAAACTTCTCACAGGCCCATACGCTAGCCAAGCACTCCTTTTCTATCTGGGTGTAGCGTGTCTCCGCTTCTGTGAGACGCCTCGAACAGTAGGCTACTGGCTTCCACTCCTCTTCATGGAGCTGGAGGAGGACCCCCCCCCCCAGGCCATAGCTACTGGCATCAGCAGACACCGCTGTGGCTTTAGCTACATCATAGAAGACAAGAACAGGTGCTGTGGTCAGCATTGTCTTAATGTTCTCAAAAAGTTTGGAACGTACCTACCCAGGTAGTTCACCATGCCCAGGACTCTTTTCAGCTCATGGACGTTTCCTGGTGGAGCCAGCTGATGTATGTCTTCAACTTTATCAGGGTCGGGCCTGACTCCTGACCTTGTCGATGAGTTGTCCCAGAAAGCGTAGCTGGCTTTGCCTGAGGGAGCATTTATTACGTTTTAAGCCTGCTGACTCAACACGCTGTAGTACCTTCTCGAGTCTGGCGTCGTGCTGTTCTGTCGATGTCCCATAGACCAGGATATCGTCCATGAAGACTTCAACGCCTTCCAGCCCCTGCAGAATCTCCAGCATTTTCCGCTGGAAGATCTCAGGCGCACTGGATATCCCGAAAGGTAACCTTTTGAAACAGTACCTGCCAAACGGTGTTATAAAGGTTGTTAATTTACAGCTGACTGGGTGCAGTGGGATTTGCCAGAACCCACTTGCAGCGTCGAGAGAGGAAAACACAGTTGCACCACTTAGCTTTGCAGTTATTTCATCAGAGGTAGGTAAGATGTAGCGCTCTCTTTTTACTGACTCATTTAGTCTTTTCAGGTCCACACAGATCCTGGCTTTGCCTGTGGTTTTCTTTAGAACGGGCACCATAGGAGCACACCATTCAGTTGGCTGTGTTACCTTCTCGATGACACTGTTCTTCTCCATCCTCTGCAGTTCCTCTTTTACCATCTGTAACATTGGGAAGGGCACACGACGTGCTGTATGCACTGCATATGGTTGAGCCCCATCCTTTAATTGGATTTGAACAGGTTCCGTTTTTAGTGTGCCATGCTCACCATAGGCTTGAAGGTGTTCACTGGTAGTGAATTTCACTTCATCAACACGCCTCACCAGGTTCATCTCCACTGACAAATCCCGGCTGAGTAGGTTATTGACACTCTGGCCACGGACTACATATGCTTCAAATAGGTAGTTATTTCCCTTGTAACTAACTGTAGGATTAAAGAGTCCCAGACACAACAGTTCACCTCCTGGGCTCTCTAATGGGATGTCAGCTGGTTTCAGTGTTTTGGTGGAGTGAGTGTGTGAAATGCATCCTCACATAAGACGCTGACATCAGCTCCTGTGTACATTTGAAATTCCATTGGAGTAGAATCCACCTGGAGCTGTACTGTCCACTGCTCTTTCTCATCTGCACTGCACACTGAGCCTAAGAACTAATGGGTCTGCTCAGCCTGTACAGTCCCTGTGGCCTCATTCACTGATCTATTGCTGTTTCGGCACACTCTGGCCCAATGTCCTATTTTATTGCACTTGAGGCATGTAGCTTTAGCTGCAGGACACCCTTCTTCCTTGCTATGCTGTGATTTCCCACATTTACCACATTTCCTTTCACTTCCCCCCCATTTTCTGTTTTTTGACTTGCCTTGATGTTGTTGAGGTTTCCATTTGTTATTTTTTTCTTTGAATCTCACCTCCTGTACTGATCCCACTGTGTCTTCCTGCAGACTCACTTGTGCTGCGACCTCCTCTGACTGCCTGACGGTCCGTATCGTCAGTGCTAGTGTTAGGTCCGCCGTCAGCTGCAGCCTGCACGAGAGCTCTCTGTCTCGTATCCCAACAACAATTCGGTCGCGGATATTCTCATCTCGGCTTACGCCAAACTCACAGTGTTCAGATAGATCATACAGGGCTCGGATGAAACCCTCTGCCTTCTCCCCTGGCCGCTGGACCCGCTGGTGGAAACATGCCCTCTCGTGGATAACGTTCCTCCTCGGGAAAAAGTACTCGTTGAACTTTCCCACCACAACGGCAAAGCCGTCATCTTTTTCGGCAAAAGTGAAAGACTTGAATATGTTTTCTGCCTCGTTGCCCATGGCATAAATCAGGCAGCTCACCTGCACTCTCCCGTCATCTTTGTCGAGTTTAGTAGCGAGTCTGTACCGCTCAAAGCGTTGCCTCCATTCTGGCCATTCAGTCAGCTTATCAAACGAAAAGTTCGCTGGGGGATTAAACTTGTCATTCCGCCGTCTATATTCCTCTACTTTGTCTTATTTAATTCCTGTGACTCACCGGTCACTTCTGACACCATGTAGAATGATCGAGGGTCGAGTATCTTTCACGACTCAGGTTTATTGTACAGTAAGTCAAGACATTACAGTAGGCAGCAACAACACAACTCGCGGGCTTACTCTCAAGTAAAGCAATCCCCCGCATGCCGTAAAGCATGTCGCAACACTGTCATAACAGCCTTGACTCTGTATGCATTGTATGCATATGTGACATTCACCAACACGATTTCCCCCTTTTTTTCGTGTTGCACAGCACGATTTTAAAAGCAATGTATTTCTACTGGTAATGACGCTCATGGAAGCACGGCATTCGTTTGTGTCGGCTGCCCTTAAAGGCAATGTGAGCGTCCATTCTCATTGGATAACGGAGAATTTTACACCCGGAAGTAAGTATTCCCCTTACTGTCGATTGATTTTACAGTGATATCTGCACTACTCATCCACTAAAAAACACCAGATTATCCTTGTTAATTACACAACATTGATTGGTTTCAATTGTGTGCAATGCTTTTGTATTTTTCCCCTTCGATTCGGAGAAACAAATATTTTTTCCGAGTAAAGGATGGCAGAACTACACTACACTACCCAGAATCCCCAGCTATCGTTTGGACTACACCATGTGCTCTGTTTGACAAACCCCGTGATAGTCCTCAAGCTCTGTGATTGGAGAGTGTGCTCCGAGGGTTACACCGAGCCTCGAACAGCACTTGAAATGGGATGGAACCACGGCAGACTGTCCAAAACTGGATTTGAACGGGTCTACCGCGTCCCCCCCTCCCCCACCCCGTACCCCAGAACTGTTGTAAATATGCAGTGGTGTTTATTTGTAAATCATTTAGTATAATCACACAAATTCTGTGTTTTATATTTAACAATTCTGTGTTCATATTTATTGATTGTTCAATACCTGACAAGGCCGGAGATGAAATATCTACATACATCTTATAAGAGTATAATACATGATGTATAATATCAGTTAAAATAAGTGCTTCAACATAGTTAACATTGCTGGAGGTATGCACAAATTGATAGATGTCTTGTAATGCACTATTGAGGAACCTGCGACCCAAGTTTTTCATTCATTGCATAACTACACCATAGTTGTGTAGGCCTATATGATATGTCAATAAACCTTAGGAAATCTTGAAATCTTGAAAGGGATGTGCAAAATAGTCATTATATACAGTCTTTAATTAACTATTAGTAGAGAATAACAAGTAATGAATATACTTTATAGGGATCCTATTAATATCTAATAATAAAAAATAATATAATTCAATAACATGCTTTAACCACTAGGTGTCCCTTTCTATCAGCTGTGCACCTTTATGGTGTAAATACAGCCTATCTACCAATTGGATCAAATATAAAAGTCAGCCGAATTAGTGTTGATACTGCAAGGAGACGTATTGTGTGAAAAGAAATGTAAGATGTTGTTTAATGGCTGATATATTTATGATCCACGTCACGTTTTCAGTTCCTCATGTTTGTCTAGAAGTCTTCTCATCAGGGCTCTATAAATACAGAACTACGGCAGATATGTAATATTTAATGCAGCCGAACCGTGTATTACAATGCCGTTATGTGATGACTTTCAAAGAGAAAAGCAAGCACTCGGAATAAAGTATTATTTTATTTTTTTTAAATGTTTTCGGTCTGTTTCCGGTATTTGTTAATGACGATGTGCTGTGAGATGTGAGACTGGAATTGCACAGGGGAAAATAACGTAGGCTATCTTTAGATGCGGATTTAGTTAAACTAATATGTTTGCGCTGTGGACCAACACTATACATAGACGGGGAAGGGGGTAGCAATAAAGATAACACCATTAAACAGTTACACAACATAACAGAAATAATATCGATAGCAGCGTCCCTAGCAACCACCTTGGTAACAATGAAAACGTTCTATGGACGCAATTTCCTGAAGTAATCTTCGTAATAACTAGCAAACTAAAGATCACGTGCATCCACTGCACACATCATCTGAAATAACAACTCATATTTCTCGCATCAAATGACATCAAAACGCATTTTAATGGCCAAACTAACTTTAAAATAGGCATTTTCCACCGAGAATAAAACGAAGTTCAGCCATGTTTTTTTTTTCTGCAGGGAGAAATTTGAAGATCACGTGACATAGCCAGCCATTGGAATGATTGGTGAAAAAAAACGGGGTTTGTCAAACAGAGCACATGGTGTAGTCCAAACGATAGCTGGGGATTCTGGGTAGTGTTCTGCCATCCTTTACTCCGAAAAAATATTTGTTTCTCCGAATCGAAGGGGAAAAACACAAAAGCATTGCACACAATTGAAACCAATCAATGTTGTGTAATTAACAAGGATAATCTGGTGTTTTTTAGTGGATGAGTAGTGCAGATATCACTGTAAAATGTGTCTTTACTGATGTCTACTGGTACGGATCTTACTTGTTACTTTGGACAGTGTCTGGTTAACTGTTTTGCCTTTCTTCCTTAGACAGGAGAGGACGCTGGCGCTTGTTGTTCGCCGCTTCTCCTATGCCTCAGAGTTTCTATCTGCTTTTAAGCTAGTTTATCTGCTTTTAAGTTATATGACTAAACTTTGAGTCTGTTTAAGTGCTTTTCTTTTCTTAAACCTCGTGATTATTGACGGTTTTGGACCTGACGACTGTCGGGACTCACCTGCTGTATCGCCCAAATTCGCCGACTATCTCCGGCTGACTGCTTGCCTCTCTCCCATCCTCTGTTTCACTCCCAGACGTGAGGTATACTATCGGGATAGCCTTCCAGCTGTCTCGTTGCTGTTAGCCCTCGCTGCTAAGCACCGCTACCAAACTTCTTCGGCGCCCGACCTGTTGACATGTTGAGGTTTTCTATTCCCCAACTCCTGAGTTTCAACCACTCCAACGCTCCAACCAGCACCTCAGTCATTAAACAACTTGGACTTCTTCGTCGGCCTCGCTATATCCACCGAAGCCAAAGAAAAAGACAAACTGTATATTCCCAGCACGGAGTTGCAGATATTCCATCCATCCACTCTGTCTGCCGTCGTGTCGCACATCTGACGAGTCATCAGAGCCCGTTCATGGCGGGGTCAAATCACGCCAGAAACATCGCGAGACCGCCGCATGAATACACGGAGAGCATCGCGAGACCGCCACACACGAAGGAGTCTGGAAAACGTGGAGTGGATTACAGCCTACTCCGGCCCCTACAGAGATTCACCACATCTTCCAAAGCCAAAATAGAACTTCTGAATACACAATCCCTCAGTAATAAAGCATCCTTCATTCATGACCACATCACCGATGAGAAAATGGACCTCATGTGCCTCACTGAAACCTGGCATCAGCCAGAAGTTTATTCCACCCTCAATGAAGCATGCCCTCCTAGCTACAGCTACTTGGAGAAAGCCCGCAGCACTGGTCGTGGTGGAGGCCTAGCTGTTATCTACCGAAAGGATTTGGAACTGTCACTCCTGCCCCTGCCTGTATTGTCCTCTTTTGAATGCCTTGCATTTAAATGTAAACCCCCCTTCGCCCTGACAATACTTCTGATCTACCGGCCACCCAAACCCAACTCAGCTTTCATCCCAGAGATACACGACCTTCTCACTACGCTATGCACAACCTCTGCCAATATTATCATACTTGGAGATTTTAATATTCACGTTGACTCCCCCTCCTGCCACTTTGCCACTGAGTTTCTGCTACTTCTGGACTGCCTCAATCTGACACAGCATGTTAATGTCCCCACACACGCCAAGGGCCACACGCTCGACCTGGTCATCACAAACTCCGCCCCCATCAGCAATCTGCTAGTGTATGACTTGGGGGTGTCTGACCACAAGACCATCTCTATGGAGCTCGCTTTCCAATGCCCACTCAGCATGCCCAAACGCCAAATCCGCTTCAGGAACCTGAGGAACATCAACCCGGACACCATGACCCTGGACCTCCAGCATCTATCTTCCGCCAACTTCTCATCAGTAAATGAGTCAGTTGCTTATTACAACCAGTCCCTTAACAGTCTCCTTGATCTGCACGCCCCCCTCAAAACCAGGATGGTCACCTTCTCGCGCTCAGCCCCTTGGTACACCGGCGAACTGCGGAGAATGAAGACAGCTGGGCGTGTCCTTGAGCGGCGGCTCAAGGCCTCAGGACTCACTGTTCACCGGTTAGCCTATCGTGAACACCAGAAGGCCTATGCACAGTCCCTCAGAGATGCACGGTCCCAATACTACTCCTCCCTCATCAACAACAGTACTGGAAACTCCAAGCAACTCTTCTCCACCATAAACCACCTCCTCAAACCCCAAAGTCCTCTACACTCCAACTCCACTAACAAGCAGTTGTAGCGACTTCGCCGCCTTCTTCAATAACAAAGTTGCTACCATCCGCTCCCTCCTCTCTAGCCCCTCTGCACCTCCAGTTACAACTGCTGACCCACAGCCTGGGACAACCCAGCCTCTTCGCTGTTTCTCGGACATCTCCCAGCGAGAGGTGGATGGCATCGTTAGGAGGATGAAGCCCTCCACCTGTGTCCTGGACCCCTTTCCTTCAGCTCTTGTAAAATCGTACATCGGTACCATGAGCCCCATGATCACTAAGATCGTAAACCTCTCACTCCAGGCTGGCCATGTCCCCTCTGCCCTAAAAACCGCTGTCATCAAACCTCGTCTCAAAAAACCCTCCCTTGACCCGGGAGTCCTGGCCAACTACAGACCCATTTCCAACCTTCCTTTTCTATCAAAGGTGCTGGAAAAAGTAGTTGCTGCTCAGCTCCATGACCACCTAACCTCCAACAATCTATTTGAGAAGTTCCAGTCTGGTTTCCGCTCAGGCCACAGCACAGAAACTGCCCTGGTCAGGGTCACCAACGACCTGCTGATGACGGCTGATGCTGGCTCTCCCTCTCTCCTCATCCTCCTCGATCTCACTGCAGCTTTCGACACCGTCGATCACGGCATCCTCCTCCATCGTCTGCACTCCACCATCGGACTCTCTGACTCTCCCCTTGACTGGTTCAGATCATACCTCACCGGGAGAACAGAGTATGTCTCGTTGGGCGAGGCAGAGTCGGGTACCCACAACGTCACCTGTAGTGTCCCTCAAGGATCAGTTCTCGGCCCCACCCTCTTCACACTCTACATGCTCCCCCTTGGCTCTATCATCAGCCGACATGGAGTATCATTCCATTGCTACGCTGATGACACCCAACTGTACCTCAGGATCAACCCTACCTCCTCTGCAGCCCTGCCTTCACCCACACTCACTGCCTGCCTGGAGGAGATACAGGCGTGGATGAAGCAAAACTTCATGAAACTCAACAGCGCCAAGACCGAAGCAATTATAGTTGGCACCCCACACCAGGTTCGGTCATCCACCATCACCACCATCACCTTCTCCGGCCAGGACATTACCCTCTCCTCAATAGTCACCAACCTGGGTGTTAAAATGGACGCCCATCTGACCTTTGAGGCCCACATTAAACAGCTGTGCAAGAACTCCTTTTACCACCTCAGGAACATCGCCAAACTCCGCCCCACACTCACTCTGTCTGACGCTGAAAAGCTGGTCCATGCCTTTGTCTCCTCCAGGCTGGACTACTGCAATGCACTCCTCATCGGGATCCCTAACAAAAGCATCCAGAAGCTACAATACATTCAGAACAGCGCTGCTAGGATCCTGATGAGAGTGCGCAAGTATGATCACATCACCCACATCCTCAAAGCACTACACTGGCTACCCGTGAATCTAAGGATTGAATTCAAGGTCTCCGTCCTCACCCACCAGTGTGTCCATGGATCTGCCCCTCCCTACCTCAAGGAACTCCTCACCCCCCATACCTCCTTACGGACCACCCGCTCCAGCAACTCCAACTTCCTCAAACCCCCCAGGACTAAGCTCCGTACTATGGGAGACCGGGCCTTCTGCTCGGCTGCTCCCAGTCTGTGGAATGCTCTCCCCGACCAAATGAGAGCACCACAGACCGTGGAGGCTTTTAAAAAAGGCCTCAAGACCCTTCTCTTCAAAAGAGCCTTTGCCTAGACCCTTTTATATCCCTTTTATTTATTTTTTATTTTTTTATTGCTTTTTATTAAATTCTACCGTGTTGTGTAATGTTTATTTATACTGTTCATGCTGACTACTTGTAGCACTTTGGGATCTGAGATCAGATATAAAGTGCTTTATAAATGGAACCCATTATTATTATTATTATTATCTTTAGTTGAAAGCCCAGTGGTCTGTTCATCTGTCATACTGATCATACAGTCAATAACTTTGTTGTTATTAGCATCTGGTTAGCTAGCTATGCTAACGAATATAAGAAGCCTTTTCTACAACCAGTCAGGTAAAGGCACATCTTTATATGATCATTATAGTTGTAAAAAAATAAGAGAATAAAGTAAACAGGTATAAAATATATATGACAGTAAAACAAAGTGGTTATTAATAAACAAGAATACAGTTTGAAAGGGGAGTGATTTGTAAAATATCCATAAAGAAAAAGAAATCTGCTTACAGTTCTGTTTCATATGGGTGTTGAGAGATGTATCCATAGATCTCTTCATTTTGCTCTCAAAGTGCACCAGATTGATGCTTTTAACTTCAACATTAAAAATAAATAAATCTTTTTTTCTTTGCACAGCATGAAAGAAAGGTGAAATGAATGGGCTGTGATTTTAGTATTTTTAAGCAGAGGTTATTTGTAATTTGTACGGCCCTCGGAGGTTGTTGAACAAATTGAAATGGCCCTTGAGAGGAAAAAGGTTCCCCTCCCCTGGTCTAAATGAAGCTTATTCACCAAAGCAGTTTTGAAGGCCTCGAGGCAAACTCCACTTCCAAGGGATGTATTTATAGTTTTCCGAACAGTGTTTGAGATACTATCAAAAGCATTCTTAAGGAGTGGAGAACAGTACAGGTTCACAAATCAGACAACGGTTGGCTCAGAGGAATAATCTATCAAAGCTGTACGCTTGAAATCCTGGTGAATTGCTATTGGTTACCTTGCAAAGATGTCTTCCTGTGTCACTGAGGTCCCAGTATTATTGCCAAGTTTTCCATATGTAGTCCTTTCTGATAGTTGTAACCTCTGCTTTACCTAGTGGTATTTGTACATCAGTAAACTGTTGTTTCAGTGAATGCTTAGCCTCTACTTTATGTTATTTCAATGTCAGTTAAGATAAGATGAGAACCTTCAGGCGTTTATAACAGCAACAGGGTAAAAAATAAAAATACATATAAAATAGAATACAAATAAAAATACAAAAAATAAAAATAAATACTGTATATACATATTTGGATTGTTAACCGTTAGTGATTGTTTAGCAAGTGTGTCTACCATCTCTTTTACCCACATGTTTACATGAGCAGGAACCCAAAGCCTGTCAGTAGTACAGACAATAACCGAAGTCGGCTGGGCGGACTGGGTTTCCAAAGTTTCCTACAGAACTGCTGTAACTTCCTGTGTTGCACTGCATTCCCTCGGCCCTCAGCAACACTCACAGCAAACATGGAGAGATCGGTCCAAAGCATTCGAAATTCAGATACAAATCGGTCATTGTAGTATAATAATACTTCTGGTCGTTTTTCATAATTTAAAAATACCGTGTAAATAAGTATTACAAAACGAATTATTATTATATTATTAATCGATTTAATATAAATTATCGATTTAATCGATAAAATGATGCGATTATCAAATCCCAAACCCAGCGATTTATTTGTAATCTTTTTTTCTTTTCTTTTTTTTTTGTCGCAGCACTACATGGTTTGCACTTCAAATGAACATTCTATATACCGTATATCAGGTATCATGTATCTCTGATTCTTACTTTGATGATCTTGAACTCATGTATACTTGACGGGTAGCAGGACAAAGAGGGATTTCAGTTTTACTCAGTAATTTAGAATGTATATCATTCTGGATTAATGTACTAATCCAAAAGGGTTTTTGCCCCAACATTTTCCCATCTTAAAACATCACTTTATTTAATTGTAAGTTTATATTGTATGTTGATTCATAAAATAAGCAGAACTTTGCCAATATATATGATACAATTAGTTAGTGATAGACAGAAAACATAATAGTTGATGATGAAGAAGGTTGGACCTCTATTCACCAACAGCAGATAATATGAACAGAAGCATCTATAAATCCAAGTTAAACCAGGCTCAATGTCCATGTGCAGACTTGCACTTGCAGAAGAAATGGATTTCAGGAGTGCAGTCACAAATCTTGCTGTACTTTAGTGCGCACACCATTTGATTGTAAATCCATGGGATGAGTTTTCTCCCTGACCTCAGCAACAACGCTACCCTACAATCACCCTCCTGTGAATGGAGCCACCGCCATCCCATCCCACCCCTGACCCTCCTCCACCTTCCATCTCTCTGTTCAATCTGACTCTGCACCAGCTCCAGCATCAGGTGCTCTCTGAAGAGCTGTGTCGGCACTACCTGTGGCCGGGGACTTCCAAAGTCATTATCAAGACAGGGCTGTGGGGTTCAAGAGGGACATAAAAAGACAAGAGAAGAAGATATGCATGTGGAGCAGGGATATGAGCTGAAATAGCCAGTGACATGCACTAAGATCATTTAGGTGTCTGCTTTCACTGAAACTGCCATGAGAATTATAATTGAAATTATTATTAATAATGATTTCCCACCAGATTAAGCGTCTTCCAGTTACAATCCATTTAGCCAACAAATCAAAGCATTACACATTACCAGTTTAAATAAGGCAACATATTTGACTATTATGGCTTTAAAATAAGTGGTTTTACAGAATGTGGATTGGTATTTTCACACATTTCCTGATGATGAGTTGGTGCACCCATACTGTAATATCTGAAGTAATTAAGATCAAAAGCACAAGAAACCTGACTTCATTTGTTGGAACCCACAACACTCGCTGTAGAATACTGATGCAATGATGTTAGTTTGTAGCACTGTCACAGAGATTTAGGTCTCAGATTCTATTCTAATTGGCTTTGAAAAATCTTTAAAACCTGTTTTATCTAGCTTCATGCAATTTGAAAACACGCCGAGACACAAAAGAAAAGATGAAAGACGGTGGAGGCATAAAACGGAGAGTCAGCAGCAGACGGAAAACAAAGTTCATGACTTACTGATAAAATGTTTAAAATGGAATATAAAGGACCTATAAACAAAAGGGAGTGCAAGGAAAGTGTTTCTTCCACCGGCGCCTGAAGGGAACAGAGAAAAATAACTCTGGTAAAAGTGAGCGTTGCCTCGTACAGTCGCTGATCGATACCAATGGCTTCTCAATTTCGTCGTGCAATGAGTTCTCAATAAAACCGGTGAATGGCCATTACGCCCCCCCCCCTCCTGTTACTGAATCCAATTTCACACACAACTCCAGCTTTTCCCATAATGGATTCTCTATTTCATAGGCTTTGGCTTGTGTTCCTATGGAGCTTGGTTAATATTTCAGCCCGCTGTCTCTTCCCTCCACATCCCACTTTGTTGTATTGATTTATTTGTGGATCCCCCTGCATACCACCTTCGCGGTGGGAAGACGATCTATTATGGAATTGAATACCTTTCAAAGAGCTCTTTTATTCTTTTTACTCCCTTTTGTCAAGGAAATTATGGTGAGATAAAGTATTAGTCTAGTGGCCAGCATAGTGAACCCGGAAATGTTGAGTACCCCAAAGTGTTATGATAGAAATGGTACGGTCTCCAGCACAGAAAACTGCCGAACGCTAACTTGCATAATATTATGTTGGGCAATTTGCACAATTAGCATAAGTTGCATTCATTTGCATTAAAGGCATTAAAGCCTATGTGGACTATAGTTAAAAAATGGCTTTGCCGATTTGGAACATTTCTGAGTGGTTTTGGGGGTTATTGAGTAAATGTCACCAGTTTCAGAATAAGACTAGACAATAGGCGCTTTCACACCGGAGTACTTTTACCCGTACTTTTCCCGTTTAGTTCCGTTACTGCCTGGAGAGGTGGTACTATCCTGGGGAGAAAAAGTTCCAATTTCTGATTGGCTGGGCGATTTGCAAACCAGGCCCCGTAAAACTCTGAAAAGTGTTGAAGCTGCCATTGTATTTGCTGGCATTAGCATTATTAGCATTAGCCCCGCGCACCAACGGAGAGAGAGACTAACGCCCCGTCTACACTACAGGCATCGAAAAAATGCTTTCAACGCTTCGCCCATTCATTTGAATGGGGTGACGTAGAAGATTTAGAATCTTCGCCGAACTGCATTGTGGGGATGGCATGGCTTTGCAAGCATCACAAGCATCTATCGGCATCGATGCTTGGCATCAGCCAATCAAATCCCGTTTATGCAATTCCCGCCAGTACAAGCGCTAGCCAATCAAACCGCGTGCAAGCTGGGAGAGCCAGTCCGCAGTTCATTTCCTCATATTCCAAACGAGAAATTACGGTAGCAAATCACCCGGTTCTTTACGACCAGAACTATTTACCGGGATACAAACCGGAGGAACCAGGCATGGAGGGAGGTGGCAGAGACAGTGGGTGAAACTGGTAGGTTTTCGCCTGTTTGGGGATTTTATATCCAGTTTACTTGGTTTTAACATTGCTATTGCTTTGTATGTCGGGGGCGGGAGATTCATGTGATTGGTTGTTGGTCGCGCTGCTCGCAAAAAATCGCCAAGCTTCAGACACGCCCAGCTTCAAGATTTGTTGATGCCTGTAGTGTAGACGGGCCGTAACTTATGGCAACACAAAAAAAAACATGGGAGCGGTGGAGTGATGAGGAGGTGTCGGCGTTCTGGTGATTTACTCTGAAGTCTCTGGGAGTCCCAGCAGCTTCTACTGAAGCCAGTCCCCAACTCTTCCGGCCGGGGACTTCGGGTGGCAGTATACGCCGTGAAGTTGTTTGCGGCCTGCCAGTAAACCCAAAGCAGCAGCAGAAAAAGAAGTGATGTCAGCGGCTTCATTTGCGTAATCTTCCCTCAGGGAACTTATTCCGGTGTGAACGCGGTCTGCTCTTTTAGTTCCTTGGTGTGAAAGCGGCTTATAACCTGTTAAGCCCCAAGCCTGTTTTTCAGGCCTCAGGCTCGAAAATGACATTCCCAGAACAAATTACCATAACTTCACTTCTAAAAGGGATAAATTAATAATCTTTTTTCTCAAAGCAAGGATAAACCTGTGAGTTGGATGAAGAAAAGTCAGAATCAATATAGAATTGTTTAATTTTAAAGTAAATTCAGATTGAACATAGTAAAGAAATGTAAATTATAGTGTCCGTCCAAAAAGAAACCGTTTCTTATAGTGAAAACCAACCTTGAATGATGGGATAGTGTCATGTCTAGGAAACTAATAGTGAAAGTTTATTCTTTATGTTAGTTTTGTCATGTCCCTTTGCCCTGTGCTTTATGTTTATTCCCTTAATTAATCATCCCTCTCATTTCAGGCCTCCACGCTCCCCGCCCCCTTCTGTCTCCTGCGTCCTTGATTGTTTTCCCCGCCCTGATTGTTTCCACCTGTGTCCCTTTACCTGTGTATATATTGTGGTAGCTTCCTCCTGTTCATTGTCAGTTCATTGTCTTACTATGACCCACGTTCCTGATTACCTCACGGACTTCCCACGGATCTACCTCATTGATCACTTGCTTGTTTTCCTCGAAAGAGTATATTTGTTTTCCTTGTTTTGATTACTGTGCTAAATTCCAGTAAAGTCTTTATTTTTTGAGAACACTATCTGAGTCGTGCAATTGAGTTCATGCTTCAGAGTCTCTCCTGGACAGTATGAACTGACCAAAAAATGAACTCAGCCGACTCAGACCAGCTAAAGAACGCCATCCGCTCTCAGGGCCAACGTCTTGGGCAACAAGAAGAGCAGATGGCCGCCATACAGCACGGAGTGCAGCACCTATCCAAAAGCCACGGGGCACTACAATCATCGGTGACAACCCAGGTGAATCTGCTGGCAGCGGAGGTCCAGCGTGTGCTCACTCACCTGCAGGCTGCTTCTCCTCCCACGACTCCCCCGGTTCCGGCGGCGACCGGTTCCGATCCCAACCGGCCTACTGAGCCGCACAGTACTTCCATGCGTCTGGCTCCACCCGAAAAATACTCCGGAGACTCGGAGGGCTGCCGGACGTTCATTGTGCAGTGTGAGTTACACTATCACCACCAACCGGCTGCTTTTCCCACGGACAATTCCAAAGTGGCTTTCATGATCTCCCATCTCTCCGGCCGAGCAGCAGCGTGGGCTACGGCAGAGTGGTCCAGAGGCTCCCCCATCTGCGGGTCTCTGGAAAACTTCATAGACACTATGAGAAAGATCTTCAATCAAACCACTCCGGGCAGGGAAGCAGCTCGGGCTCTGATTAAGCTGAAACAACATCAGCGGAGTGTGGCTGACTACGCCATCGAGTTCCGGACTATGGCAGCCGATAGCGGCTGGAACTCCGCTGCATTGTTTGACGCTTTCGTCAGCGGTCTCTCGGATTCCCTACAAGACCAGCTGGCGCCTCTCGATCTGCCCGCTGACTTGGACTCAGTCATATCCATGGCAATACGGATAGACAATCGTTTGACGGAAAGGAGAAGGAATAAATCCAAGGATGCGGTTGATCCGCCTCCTCAGAGGAGACGCTCGCCGCTGGATACTACTTCTTCTTGGAGGCCCCGTCACCCCTCACCTGCGTTCCGGACAACAGCGCCCCCTGGCTCCGTGGAGGAGCCAATGCAGTTGGGCCGCGCCAAGTTTTCGATGGCAGAACGTCAGCGTCGATTAAAGGAGGGTCTGTGCTTCTACTGCGGGCAGCGCGGACATCCACAAGCGGCTTGTCCGGTAAAAGAGGAGGCTCACCAATAAAGAGGAGTACGTTGGAGAGCCGGATCTCTTCCTCTGACTTTCCTCCTCGCACCCTGACCCGCATCCAGGTAAAAATCAGAGACAATGTGGTTACTCATGGTGCACTCATTGACTCAGGGGCAGACGAAAGTCTGATGGATTGGGGGTTAGTTAAAAGATTGGACATAAAAACTAAACCTCTACCCCAGCCTCTTGAAGCGAGTGCTCTCGATGGGCGGCTGTTGTTTAAAGTGACTCACCAAACAGAGCCTTTAGAAATAAGATGTGGTGATAACCATCACGAGACAATGTCATTTCACTTGTTTAATTCAGCCCAACATCCACTCATTTTGGGGTTTCCCTGGTTGAAACTTCATAATCCTCACATTGATTGGCAATCTGGGAGGGTGGAGGGGTGGGGAAAGAATTGCAGAGATCACTGTGTTAAGCAGGTAGCGGAGATTGACAGAAGAGGTAACACTGGGAGGGTTAGGCAGGGAACTATCCCAGAAATATATCTTCCTGATGTTCTTTCAGTTCCTTCCTGCTACCACGATTTAAGTGAAGTATTCAGTAAATCCAAGGCTCTGACTCTTCCGCCTCACCGCCCCTATGACTGTGCTATCGACCTGATTGCTGGGTCTACAATTCCTAAGGGTCGACTATATGCTATTTCAGGACCTGAGAAAGAGGCCATGAAGGACTATATTGATGCCTCCCTCAAAACAGGCCTTATTCGCCCTTCTTCATCACCAGCAGGAGCGGGGTTTTTTTTTGTTGGGAAAAAGGATGGGTCTCTTAGGCCCTGTATTGACTACTCGCCTCTCAATGACATTACGGTTAAAAACCGGTACCCCCTTCCTCTCATCTCGTCAGCCTTCGAGCAGCTTCAGGGAGCCAAGGTTTTCACCAAGTTAGACCTACGTAACGCTTATCATTTAGTCAGGATCAGGGAGGGTGATGAATGGAAGACGGGTTTCAACACCCCTTCAGGCCACTATGAATACCGTGTAATGCCATTTGGATTATCAAACGCTCCTGCTGTGTTCCAGGCTATGATCAACGACGTGTTGAGGGAGTTTCTGAACCGTTTCGTTTTTGTATATCTGGACGACATTCTGATCTACTCCCCTGACCTTGACACCCATAAACAACATGTCCGCCAGGTTCTACAAGAGCTGCTCAAGAATGGGTTGTTTGTCAAAGCAGAAAAATGCGAATTCCATGCAGAGACAGTCACTTTCTTGGGCTTCATCATTTCGTCAGGTTAGGATGGACCCAGAGAAGGTTAGCGCAGTAGCTTGTTGGCCTACCCCTGACTCTCGTAAGAAAGTGCAGCAGTTTTTAGGCTTTGCAAATTTTTACAGACGTTTTGTGCGGAGGTTCAGTGCTATTGCAGCCCCTCTTCATGTCCTCACGTCCCCTCAAGTGCCTTTTTTGTGGTCTCCTCAGGCTGAGGAGGCTTTTTCTCGGCTTAAAGGAATGTTCACCTCTGCTCCCATACTCACCTTGCCGGACACCACTCGTCAGTTTGTGGTAGAAGTGGATGCCTCCAACGAAGGGGTGGGAGCGGTCCTCTCCCAGCGACTACAGAAGGACAACAAACTTCACTCCTGCGCTTTCCTGTCCAGGAAGCTCTCCCCAGCAGAGAGAAATTACGACGTGGGAAACCGTGAGTTGCTGGCCGTGAAGCTGGCACTGGAAGAGTGGAGGCATTGGTTGGAGGGAGCCGAGCATCCTTTCGTGGTTTGGACCGATCACAAAGACTTGGAATATATAAGAAAGGCCAAAAGCCTGAACTCCCGCCAGGCTAGGTGGACCTTGTTTTTCAACCGTTTTGATTTTGTTCTTTCCTTCAGGCCGGGGTCTCAGAATGTCAAGCCTGACGCTCTGTCCCGTCTGTTTGACCCTGTGCCTGCAGTCAAGGAGCCGGAACCCATCATCCCATTAAACCGGGTGGTAGGAGCGCTGACTTGGTCAGTAGAGAAGGAGGTAATACGAGCCAATGCTGGAGCTCCTGCACCAAGGGGTTGCCCGCCTAACCGGCTTTTCGTTCAGGAGGCCGAGCGACCACAGGTGATCCACTGGGCTCACACTTCGCTGCTCACCTGTCACCCTGGAGTCAAGAGAACTATGTTCATCATAAAACAACGTTTCTGGTGGACATCCATGGAGAAGGAGGTGAAGGAGTATGTGGAGGCGTGCCCTGTCTGCGCTCGAAACAAGACCTCTTCCAGGGCGCGAATAGGACTATTACAACCACTCCCTATTCCCAACAGACCCTGGTCAGAGATCTCCATGGACTTCGTCACTGGCCTGCCCCTCTCTAGAGGTAAAACCACAGTTCTTACGGTAGTGGACCGTTTTTCTAAAATGACACATTTCATTGCTCTGCCCAAGATGCCCTCAGCGAAGGAAACGGCTGAGGTCATGATGCATAATGTGTTTCGGCTTCATGGTTTCCCAAAGGATATTGTCTCCGACCGGGGTCCCCAGTTTGTGTCACGCTTCTGGAAGGAGTTCTGCCGCCTCATCGGTGCCACGGTCAGTCTCTCATCAGGATACCATCCGGAGTCTAACGGCCAGACAGAGCGCCTAAATCAAGAACTGGAGACCTGTTTGCGCTGCTTGGTGTCCCAGAATCCATCCTCCTGGAGCGAGCACCTCACCTGGGTTGAGTATGCGCACAACATCCTCCCTACTTCTGCCACGGGCCTGTCCCCATTTCACTGTGTTCATGGCTACCAGCCGCCACTGTTCCCAGCCACAGAGAGGGAGGTCACGGTCCCGTCTGCCCACGCGCTGGTCAGGCGTTGTCGGCGCGTGTGGGCTGCGGCTAGGAAGATCCTCTGCAGGAATTCACAACTGGTGAAAAGAGCAGCAGACCGAAAACGCCGACCAGCTCCTGTATACCAGCCAGGCCAAAAAGTCTGGCTTTCTACACGAGACCTTCCCCTCCACGTACTCTCCCGTAAATTGGCTCCACGGTTTGTGGGTCCTTTTCCCGTCACCAAGGTCATCAACCCGGTTTCAGTGAGACTACGGCTTCCCAGGTCCATGAAAGTACATCCCACCTTCCATGTAGGGAAACTAAAACCCTTGAAGGAGAGCGCTATGGTTCCCACCGCCAAACCCCCCCCGCCCCCCCGGATGATTGATGGAGGTCCGGTTTACACCGTCAAGAAAATATTGGCTAGTCGGAAAAGGGGTAGAGGGCGACAGCTACTGGTTGACTGGAAGGGTTATGGTCCTGAGGAGCGGATATGGATTCCTTCCCGCTTCGTCATAGATAAAAGCCTCATTGAGGATTTTGACCACATCAACTCAGAGGAGCCTGGGCCGTCAGGAGCCGTCCCTAGAAGGGGGGGTACTGTCATGTCTAGGAAACTAATAGTGAAAGTTTATTCTTTATGTTAGTTTTGTCATGTCCCTTTGCCCTGTGCTTTATGTTTATTCCCTTAATTAATCATCCCTCTCATTTCAGGCCTCCACGCTCCCCGCCCCCTTCTGTCTCCTGCGTCCTTGATTGTTTTCCCCGCCCTGATTGTTTCCACCTGTGTCCCCTTTACCTGTGTATATATTGTGGTAGCTTCCTCCTGTTCATTGTCAGTTCATTGTCTTACTATGACCCACGTTCCTGATTACCTCACGGACTTCCCACGGATCTACCTCATTGATCACTTGCTTGTTTTCCTCGAAAGAGTATATTTGTTTTCCTTGTTTTGATTACTGTGCTAAATTCCAGTAAAGTCTTTATTTTTTGAGAACACTATCTGAGTCGTGCAATTGAGTTCATGCTTCAGAGTCTCTCCTTGACAGATAGTACACTAAAAGCTTTAGGAATCCAAACTATAACATATAATAAGTACCCTGTATCAAGATTGATGCAAAACATGTGTCATTTGACCTTTTAAGAGAGATTTAGCAACAAAAAAAACACCTTTGGGGTCATTTGGGTGTATCGACATGTATCAAAGTTCCAGAGAAATTTGCCGTTTCTCTGGAACCCATTGGTCAATTTCGGTGATTGACATCTCTTTGAAACCATTAGAGCCAATAGAATCGAAGGGGAAGTTCCACATACACACACGTTACCATTGAGGATTGAGTGTGACACGCATGCAGTCGGAAGCTATGTTACGCTCTGAAAACTGAAACCTGAAACCTAGGCTCAAACTAATAAATATGAAGATGGATTATCAGGAATCATTTCAAAGTGACACAGACACATTGGATTAACCATTGGATTAACCTTCAGCAGCGTTTTTATCGTTTTAATGCCATTAAACACAACTTTTGATCAGAACAACACCTGAGGTAAGAATATCTCTGTTTCCTCCGTGAAGCTACGTGTTGTGATGTCTGTTTTCGCTTCCCCTGTCGCAAGTTCTGATCGCTCAGTGATGATACTAATATTTCTGGAATCTGTGGAGTCTCAGTTTGCTAATCCATTTATCAGTTTTGCTAATCCATTTGCTTGTTTGTGCAGATACGACAAGTAATAAGGGTATTTATACGCAGTAGCATCTTATAGCGTATATAAGTGCAGTAGAACTTTTTCGCTCAGGGCTCATTTAGACGCTTCTTGTGAGACTTGTGTTTTGTTTCGGTAAAAATGGTTCGTATCGTCAGTTAGCTGAGTTTCTTCCCGTTAAGTGAGTATGGAACATTAATAGTTTCATAAATGTTAAGAAGCACTGAGACATAGTTTCGGTCATTTATCCACTGTTGTCCTCAAACTAACAAACAGGAAGTGTCTGGTTTGGCTTTCATATATATAGATAAGAAATGCATTAGAAGGGGATGAATTAGCAGTAGCATGGATGCAGACAATGGCTGAAAAGCTCAGCTTCCATTTTCTGTTTGGCGTTGGAGGGCAGGAAGTGGCGTGAATACGTGAGGATGTGGGAGAAGGATGCACGGTGCACAGATGTGGAGGAAGCTCAACACCAGGACACACTGTGCAGGCTGCTGTCCTTCCTGTATCCTGCATCCTACGCCAAACACCTGCTCTCTGCGTTAGGAGGACTGTTTCCCTCACACTGGATCCTCAGAGCTGTGTAAACACCGAGGAGACTCTGGGGTCCAGTGTGGGAAGACCATTGGTGAACAAACAGTGGGATTATAACCCCAACCCCAACATCCACACCAATCCTGTTGAGGCCTTGCTTGTGTCTGTACTTTATATTTTAGTGTATGGAGGTAGATCTGTCTCAATATTATTTGTGTAAAAAGATAAATAATCTGTGTTTTAATGTGTAATCTGTAAATAGATTTGTAAAATTATAAAAGGAATCTGCAAATACGCAAACAAACTATAATGAATTTACCAATAAACAAACAACATTTTTGGATATCTTTCCAACATTAACAACTTTTGATCAGGCATTTGTGAATCCAGTTTGTATTTGTATCTCTATTCTCTGTTTGTGGTTGCACTTTTACACACACAGACAAACCTTACCGCCGGTACGAACAAAAATCAAATCGCGTCACCTGGCTATGATCTGGTGACAGCGTAGTTGCTGCCTTTCAAAGTAAGAGCATGCCGTTCTAAACAAACGGCCACTTAACGTTCATTTAATTCAGTTAACTATGGAAAAGTGACACAGTGAGTGCACAGTGGAAGGTGTTTTACATTTACAGATTACACATTTATACACTAATTATTCATCAATATTAAGACAAATCTAACTCCATATTAGTGCAACAAGCTAATCGTTTATTCAAGAGATAATGTTCAAAAATGGCCCCAAATGATAAACAATATTCTGTTTAATTAGACATATCTTCTATGGATAGTTTTTTTTAAAGATCACTGGAGTAATGATTGGCAGCACCACAGCTCTCAATCACAGAGTGAACTCTTTGTTCACAGCTCTGCATCTGTCAAAGAATTCCAGCTCTGTGTTTATTCAGAAACAGACAGATTTAAAGACTGACACAGAGGAATGATATAATGACCCAAAAGGAAACTCTGATTTGTCTCAATTATTGCAATAGCACTCACCGAATTACAGAGAAAACAGGCTGTCATCAAAACCTGACGGAAGAGACCATGAAAAATAGATTTGCAATTAGGACAATTCGATAGTAAAATGACAGAGCATGTGATGATTCCCCTCTTCCTGACTTAATGCTTGATGATGGTTCTATGTGATAATTGAGTTTTGCAAATTACAGTCTTTGTAAATTAGCTTACAATAGATTGTTTGAGTGTGTGTTATAGATTTTGGAAATAATCAGATTGTGAGCACAAACCGGAGGATATCAGTTAAATGCATTTCTGATTGCAAATTCTAAAACAAATCATTTATATGTTGCAGATAAAATGTAAATATGGTAGAATTAAAAACAAAGACCATGACACATACTCTATCATTAAGTTCATTTAAAGAGCAACTTTCCAGAGTACAAGTCATTTCAAACTTTTCATACTTTGCAATGCAGAGTGAATAGGTCTGCTTGCGAGGGGGCTCCCGCAACATCTTGCAAGAAACAGCGTCTGAGGGCTTCTTACATTTAACAAACTATGAATGTGTCATTATACACACTTAACGGGAAGAAACTCAGCTAACTGACGATATGAACCATTTTACTGAAAAAAAGACAAGTCTAACGCCGAGCCTCTGAATTAGCACTAAACGAAAGAATGCACCTTAGCACATAACTCACGGTAGAAATATTTTATACTTCATCGGTTCTGCACAAACTAGATATCATATGAAAGCTGAGATTCCACAGATTCCAATGATATAAGTATCAGCACTGTGCGGCCAAAGCACGCGGCATCGAAAGCCAGCAAAGACAACACACAACTTCACTTTACGGGGCTAAAACGGCAAATGATTACTGATAATCCATCATCATATTTATGTCAATAAACAGAGTTCTCATATAGACTGTATGAGAGCTTCCGCTTTTGGGCTTGCTGGCTGCGCATCACTCTCATTCACCAATGGTAATGTTTAGATGGATTTAGGAACTTCCCTTCGATTCTATTGGTTCTAATGCTGCGTTCACACCTGACGCAATGCGAATATTTGCTTCGCTCTAATCTAAGGTGACCAGATTTTCAAAATGAAAACCGGGGACATTTTGAGTTTTGCGGTCAATAGATCATTAACATATCCAGAGTTACGTGTTTCTGTACTTCCTCTAAGAAGAAAGGACAGTAACAGAAGATCTCTGTGACGCCAGATGTGGTGTTGTTAATGCGATATGATATCCGAAAAAAAATTCAGTTTAAGATGGCCGAAGACACTACACTACCCATAATCCCCAGCTATCGTTTGGGACTACAGTCCCGTTGACAAACCCCGTGATTAATCTTCAAACTCTGGGATAGGATGTTGGAGGGGCAGTGCGCCAAGGTTACACCGAGCGTCAAGCTCTTTGAAATGGAACGAAACCACGGCAGACTATTCAAAACTGGACACGAACGCCCCCCAGAACTACACATGCTGGCTATTGTGTTTCGCAACATGTTCTCTATGGCACGTCTCTTCTGGGAATTCTAGTTTTAAAAGACGTTTTCGTTTTTCCCAAAATTTGAAGTTGCCAGTATTAAACTGTGTACAGCCCTGGAGGTTTAGGCGACAGGAAACACATTGGTGTGTACACATTTAAAACATGTGATTACTACATGGGTGAAAATCGCTTGTATCCATAATGGGCAGCATTAATATATACAGCTCATTCTTACTTTGTAATTCCACTACAATTCAGAGGTTAACTTGGTATTTTTACTCCACTGCATTTATTTGAGTTACTTTGCAGATTCTGATTAATGATGTGAAATATAAACAACCCTTAAAGCAGACTTTAGTTACACCTGAGTAAAATTCAGGTAAGGTGATTGTCAAGTGCCAACAATCAGGAGAGATATTTGATAGTTGGTGCTTGAGAAGACTAAACATGTATCTGCAGATCTCTATAAAGTATATTAATTACTCGTTATCTCTACTAATAGTTAATTACAAGATATCTATCAATATGTGTGTACCTCCACCATTAAACTGTCAAATTCTGCACATTCTTATTCTATCAACATACATAAGAGTATAATTAATGTGTATAATATCAGTTAAAATAAGCGCTTCAACATAGTTAACATTGCAGGAAAGCAATATATTAGACGTTAAGTACTTTGTCAGGCTTAATATCTATCTGTAGATAGATACCCCCAAAGCTTTTTTCTTATTTAAAAGAAGACGTTAACCTAAAGTATTATTTAATGTGTTAATAAAGATTAATTAGTTTGTCTGTTTTGCACATCCTCATTAATATCTTTGTACATCCAGCACTAAACTGTTTTATTGTAGAGATCACTTACAGTATCTTCTTGATTTTTTATGTTCTATATTTATATCATTGACCTTCTACTTTCCCCCTATGAAAGTATGTGCTCTTAATATTTTTTTCATCAAATAACATTATTCAACAAAATAACATTATTCAACAAAAATAATTCAATAACGTGCTTTAACCACTAGGCGGTGCACACAAGGTACACACAGCATACTAATAATAACTTTGTATTATTAATGTAGGACACTTATGTATGTATAACATCTGAAGATGTGTAGTTTTATTCATGTTTTTAAATAATTTTACAGGATATTGCTATACTATTTCTCATGCTTTACTTCTACACATTAATATCTGATTTGTAAAACACCACAGACAGAAAGGCATACCCGTCATTTAATGGTAAGCTATTGAAATTGTGATTCCATAGATGTGTCTCCCATCACCCAAATCCCCTGACTATTCTCTCAACTCAGTTTTTACATTCTTATATTCAAAGAAAATCAGTAATATCTTTAAAAACTACAAGTCCTTTTCTATCAGCTGTGCACTGTTATGGTGTAAATATAACCTATCTACCAATTGGATCAAATATAAAAGTCAGCCGAATTACTATTGATACTGCAAGGAGATTTTTCCCTTTAACCTGTGGGATTTTCTCTCGAAGTTTTTCCTTGTACGATGTGAGGGTCTAAGGACAGAGGGTGTCATATTATTGTCATAATGATATTCTGTACAAACTGTGAAGACCACTGAGACAAATGTAACATTTGTGATATTGGGCTATATAAATAAACATTGATTGATTGATGACGTCTGTTTCCGGTGACTTTATTTACGGCTAAAAAGCATACTAAAAAGCCCAAGATTATAGAACTAAACGAATAAATAAAAACAAGGATAATTGTGTGTTATTGTTGAGTAAGTCATTTGAACGGAGATCAAGCCTGAAGCCACAGAGATCTTCTGTTACTGTCCTTTCTTCTTAGAGGAAGTACAGAAACACGTAACTCTGGATTTGTTTTAATGTTTGAGGTGCAATAAACGACACAGCAGCTTTTTGGCATGATAAAACTATTATTTCCTGCCTCGCTCATGAGAGTAACAGCTGGCGAAATTACAGCCTCGCCTACTGATTTCAAATGCGTGCTCTAAAATGATATTTATAAATGACTATTATCATTATTATAAGCAAGACAATAAATGGCAAATATTTGTAGAATTAAACGTATTTAAGATACGTTCATAACGAACGTAACGTGGGAGAAAATATGTTTCTAGAAGATATGTAGAAAATAAACGTATTTGAGATACGTTCGTAAGGAACGTAAGTGGGAGAAAATACGTTTCTTGCTAAACGTAATTGAGAATGCAGTTTAGTTCTGTGGGAACGTAATTTTTAGGAGACAGGGTTGGCTTTACATGTCCATGATTGGATGCATCAATGGACAGAGACACAAATTCCACCTGGTCGGTCCTGTGTTACCAAGGTAGTTGCCCATGGTGCTAACACGTTACTCACTATGGCATCACATTTAGTCCTAGCACATCAACATTTAGATTCATAAAACTTCCTTGTCAGTTGTGCTGTGCAATCCATAGATCTGAAACTATGATTGTGTCGCAAAGTGTGGTATGCAAAGACACCTTCCTGCACAGCGAGATCGTATTCTTCCTGGGAAGGGTCTACCTTCTTGAAGAATGTGGTGACAGAGGGCGCACCAGCACGGTCAATGAAAGAGGCTTTATGCTTTTTTGTCTGTTGATGTTCTGTTACTGCTGTTTTTCATCGACTGGCAACTGAACATTTTGAATTACAAATGGTACAGTAACCATCGTATCATCTTGACCACCTGGGCGTATGAAGGAACATTCTTTCATCATATTGTCATTTAAGTGACATTTTCGTTGGTTGGAAAGAGCCATTGCACATTTTCTTCTGCCCTTTGTCACTATCCTTGTATACTCTTCGTACTCTGTTAACTTTTTCTTCCCCTCCAAACTTTCTCCCTTTTCTTAACTTGTCTTCTCTTTCTTCCTTTCCTTCTCTTTCTCACTATTGTACAATCTCTTTGCTTCATTATCTTTATTCCGGTTTTTCCCTTCTCATTCTGTTCTTCCTCTCTGATATTTAAAAATAGATAGTACATTATTAGATACACTTGGGTTAACAGTCACATTGTTTTCGTCAATGTATTGACAGGCTCTGTAATTATATAATTACCATTACACTTCTATCCTTTCACATATCTTCCTAAAGTGTTTTGTCTCATCTTACTCTCCACGCTACCTGCAAAACTAAATCTTCTGACTGAATTCTATTTATTTTATTTTATGATCAAACCAAGGCCTGAAAACTGGCATTTTATATGGAAGTCATTCATATATAAAAAACATTTTAAATATTGGATACAGTACTATCAAGCTACAACACGAAATGGACGATGCACAGATGAATTTGATCAAAGATGCTCCAAAGTAGGGTACAAGTTTCCAAAACCCAGTGAAGTAGCACAATGCAGAATTCCTACAATTAAGCGGGACAGTGAAGGGTGTGTTAGGGCGATCAAGAAAAGAGAGCGAGCGGCACAGTTAAGAATGAGAGACTTTACGGAGCAGATCAAGAGAAACAGTAGAAGAAGAATAATTAGCAGTATACTCTGTTTACCCAGTGTTTCATAACATGAAACGTTTTATTTCACCTTGTGATTTTAACGTATATTAAAAAACAGGGACATTTCCGGGGACAGTTTCAACCGGGGACAGGCCAATAAAAACGGAGACTGTCCCCGGAAAACGGGGACGTCTGGTCAACCTACTCTAATCGCTCTTATCGCATCGCTCTAAACACTCGAGTTTCACCGTGGCTGTCAGCCGTGTTTATTCGCATCATTCAAACAAGACGCTCGGGGGCTACAACTACAACAAAATGAACATATTTTACGGTGATTAAATTGTAATACACGTTTCAAAATGATGCTGAAGTAACAACATACTGATACCGGTTAGTAAAAACCATGAATTAATGCTTTGAGTGTGCAGACAAGACGGCGGGCGAAAAACCTTTTAAAGTGCGTGTTTTCTGAATGGAGATCGGATCGACCAGGCTAAACTAATGTTGCATGCTCCGTCCACACTCATAACAACGGCCTACAGACATAAATAAACCAGCGACTGTATTCTCCATGACACAGACAGTCTGTGGTTTGTACTTGTTTAACTTTTGTCCAGTTTCTGAACAGATATGAGGAGCTGTGAGCTCTGAGGGCTAACAGCTAACGGCTGATGTTTTGGTTTTGTGGTTCTACGTCAGTGATGGCAAGCTGAGATCCACACTGCTGATTGGCTACCGCGAGATCGCGTCACGAGAATTTAACGCTAGAGTTGAATAAAAATTGAACTCGAGCGGTTGACGCGGCCCCCTCCAATCGCCTAAATCGCGCCGCGACATTTGCATCAACTGCTTCATGCTCGCCATCAAAGCGAATTTGCGTCTGTCCGCATCTCTGCATTGACTTTACATGTAATCGCGCCGCCCCAAAACATCGCATCGCTTCCGGTGTGAACGCAGCATAACGGTTCAAAAATGGTGTCAATCATCAAAATCGATCGATGGGTTCCAGAGATATGGCAAATTACCCCATTTCTAAACCTCTCTAAAAAGGTCAAATGTCACTTGTTTTGCATCAATCTTGATACAGGGAACTTATTATATCTTATAGTTTGGATTCCTAAAGCTTTTCGTCTACTATCCCATCATTCAAGAGTGGTTTTCACTATAAGTAATTTTTTAGCCACATGTACAAAGAACAGTCTCTCTCTCTCTCTCTAATGCAGAAGAGAGATCTTTCGCTCTCTCTATCTCTATCTCGCTCTCTATATCTCTCTCTCTCCTCTCTACTCTCTCCTCTCTCTCTCCTCTCTCTCTCTACTCTCTCTCTCTCTCTCTCTCTCTCTCTCTCTCTCTCTCTCTCTCTCTCTCTCTCTCTCTCTCACTCATCACTCACACACACCACAAGTGAGAACATAAAGAACAAAAATAATAACGTATTCTCACAGAACATGACAACTGTACATACATGTAATTTCCTATAGCAAAGTTTGAATGTAGGCCTCCTGCAACAACCTACATTGTAACAGAAAATGTCCTATTGGGAATTCAGTTCCACAATAATAATGAAAGCCTCCAGGAGCAGATGAGCCTACGGGCTAACAGCTCATCTTCAGTCTGCTGTTTGCTATTGCCATTTCTGTGGTGGCAAAAAATAAAATAAAAAAGATAACAATTAAGGACAAGTATGTGCTTTCTCAGCGTTTGACCTCCATCACAGCCTTTCCGAGCCTCTCCATTCTTTGAGCGAATGCCTTCTTCCTGAGTCACTTCTCTCCTCCATCACAGTGGCTGTGCTTATCACTTTCGCGTTGCTTGCGGAGCCTGCGCTTGTGCTCGGTTGATGACTGTCCTCCATAATAATAACATTCACTTGTTCACTTTCGCTGGTAACATTCTCCTCTGTACCCCCTCCCACCCTGGACACAAACTATTCACCCCCCTCCCCTCTGGCAGGAGGCTGCGCTCCATCGGGACCAGGACCTCTCGAACAAGGCCCTTTACCTCTGCCACATCAGACTATATACATTACATTAACACAATGTTCAAACTCCTTTCTGCACATATTCTTATTTCACATTTCATAGTTTATACTCTAAAATGCATTCATAGCATTCTATTTCCATGTAAATTACTGCTTTATTTCATTTGTATTGCTATTTAACTGTATTTTATTACGGTGTAAAATATTTGATTTCTTGTTTTTTATATTTTATGTATGCGCCGTGACATCAAGTCAAATTCCTAGTAGGTGCGAACCTACCTGGCAATAAACCTGTTTCTGATTCTGATTCTTCTGAATACCTCCCGTTTTGAGCCACGTTTTTAACATCAATCAGCTTTCTTCTTTCTTTAGCTTACTTGCAACGTTCGCTAATCGTTTGCGGGTAGTATGGTTGTCATTATCAACGCTAATACGCTTTAAATTTGTTTCTAAGTCAAAAAACAACAATAGCCTATTAGAACTTATTTAAACCACAGTTTCAATTATCTCAAGCTTATTTTCATTCGTTGTAGTATTTTGATAGTATGATTTCTTTTTTAATTAATGTTATTCAATCAAGCCTCAAACTGATGGCCTGACAGCCTGTTTTAAATGGAAGTTGTCTGAAGTCCTTACCACCAGCTGCTCTTGCAGTAATAAGTAGTTCCTTTCTTACTGTCCTAAATGTGCACAATGTAGTGACTGCTTTTCGTCTTTTAGTTTACTTAGTTGTGTTTTCTGTCTTTGTTTACGTCTGTGTTATGTGTAAGAACCGTTGCTGCCTTCTTGGCCAGGTCAGCGTTGTAAATGAGATGTTGTCTCAATGTTTTCATCTGGTTAAATAAAATGTTAAAAAATAAATAAATTATAAAAAAAACCCATATTTTTTATATTTCAGATTCCTCCACGTACCACTAGTGGGAGCTGGCGTACCACCTGGTACGCGCACCACAGGTTGAGAACCACTGGGTTAAGTTAAATGGTAACAGTTTAAGGAATAACAATAAAGAAAAGGTTATCACATGTTTTGACACACACATGATTGTGTACTTCTAATGACCTTCTATTCCATATAAATATACATTGTTCTCTCTACCTAACCCCAAAAGAGAGTAGGCCACTGGTCACATTCTGTTCATGTTGCAATACATGTTCAACTTTGTTGGAATGTGTGGGTGCTATATTGATTAATGTGGTTTAAATACAATCTGTACAGGGTCAAAGCAGCCTGAAATGAGAAGAAAACATCAATAACATAGACCTGCATCAATAAGGGTTGTAGCAGGCTTTTGGAAAACTGTAACTTCCAACTGCTGTCAAGTTATTGAACCAAGCAGCACAACATCAGCTCAGACAAAAGACAAATAGGAGCCATTGTTGTTCAGATGTTAGCAAATGTTTTTTTTCTGCAGAGAAGAACATAAACCCTGACCTTTCCACCTGACTGTGTAAGACACCATGATGAGTTCTAGCAAGAGAAATGCACAGCAAACATTAAAGAACACCTGCAGCGTGTTCAAATCAGATACTAATGGATCACCAGTCAGAATCCAGCTCTGTACACTGGTACCTTCCGGAGAGATCATCTGCATTCCTGACTGGTTTCTCTAATCACTCTTCTCTTGTGAGGAAAGTGGCAGCAGTGAGAGCGCTGGCAGCGTGTCCGCTGGACAGAGGACATACATCAGGACCCATTGACAGCAGCATATATCAGAACTATATTGCCTGGGCATCGATCGCCTCACACACAACATTGTGATGAGGATTGTGGAAAAGGGGAAGAATGAATTTCATCTGGATATCCCCAACTAGCCAAGCAATGGAGGGGAAATGATTCCCTCTCTCTCATACTGTGTTACTGTCGCTTTAATGCTGGTGGTAAGTTGATGGTAAATGATGGTGGAACCTCTGTGAATTAAACCTGTTCCAAAGATATGCATCTATATTCATTCTTTATTCTCTATTTGAATATCACAGAAAAAAGATATCCTGTAAAACCAACTACAACAGAAATCCTCCCTGTGCTTCCAAAAACAAATATTAGGATGTGGGATTTGACTTTCAAATAAAAGGTGTTTGGGCTCCAGCAGCTCTTTTCATGTGTGAAGGACAGAGGCCTTGGTGTTTTGAGAGGATAACATTTAAAACATATTGATTCACATCAGTGTTCTGCTAACATAACAAATAAGATACTCTCAGGGTTTATATTCAGGAATCTGAGCCTGAGAGACAAACCAAAGGGAGACGATGCCCAAAAGCAAAACTAAATATATGTTCCTAATCCTGAAACACACATTTCATAAACACCTCCACTTATGCGGAGAGGTGCACACATGTTCTCTGTATGCAAGCCCACTCAGTCACACACAGACAGTGGGTTTCAGATCAATGCCAGAGGAGAATCAATGCAGGGGGGGGGGGCTGGGAGGGACAACAGCGCTCATGGCAACGATATATTTAGAGAGGTAAGAACGCCTGGAAGTCTGTGGAGGAGAGAGCAGGAGGAAATGAAAGAGTGACAGGGAGGAGGAGGAGGAGGAGGAGGAGAAATTCTGAGGTAATTGATTAAGTGAGGTTGAGGAAGGGGGCACTGCTGGATGCACCCAGCCCTCCCTCCAGGTGCTCCTTGATGCCAGATGCTGCTCACCTAGAGCAATTACCTGCCCATCTGATCAACGCTCCACATTACACACCATATGTAGGACTGCATGCCAACAAGCTGCCGGAGCTCTCTCCTGAGTTCCTGTCTTTAGGAAGCTCTTTACAAACGTGTGCTTCTTAAGAGGTTCTGCAGGCCGAGCATGTTCACGCTGACATGTGAGGGGGATCGTAGCCAATTAAAACACACAGCTGTTCTTTTCCTACAGCTATACTGCAGCATTGTATGAGGATAGGAGATTCATCACAGTTTCAATAAAGTACAGAATATTTTGTACTTAAGTACAATTTGTATGTGCTCTCACTTAAACTGAGAATTTTCATTGTATGCTTTTTATCCACTACGTTAATCTGATGATATTTTAGCCACTGATTCAGATGATTAGCTAATACAACATATAAATCAACCAATGGATAAACACTGAGTGACACTAGTGTTGGCACATGTTCAGTCCCAGTGTCATCCTGGGTGCATGTCAAATATAATAAGATAAACCGAGACGGAGCATGTTTAATGCTGACACGTGAAGGAGATTGCACAGTCAATTAAAACACACAGCTGTTCATTTACTAAACATATAGACTGCAGCATTGTAGGGGGGGGGGGGGGGGTGTTGTGCTGTGTAAACACACACTGTGTGTTTCTGTCTTCCATCTTTGAGATGTTGGATTTTGAGATGTACTTTAGCTTCAGAATGCAGCGGTAACTCTAGAACCCAAAGAGTCCGAACATTACCAGCAGCGTCTCTCAGCAAAACAACGCGGCCTGATTGTTTGTATAATTGTTATCAATAATAAATGCCTGAAAACAGAGCAGGGAAAGTGGAGGCAAGACTTTCCAGGATATTGTTTTTTTGCCCTAAAACTATCTGTAGGAAACTTTTTTTTTGTTACAACATACTCAGAATAAATAAACATCTCATAATTCAATGAGAATACTTTAAAGGTCCCATGTCATGGCCATTTCTACTGATCATAATTCCATAGTTGAGGTCTACTAGAATAGATTTACATTGTTCAATGTTCCAAACTCTCATTGGTTTCTCACAGCATCTCTGTATAGTCTGTGTATTCACTCTCTGTCCTACATGGCTTGTTGGAGCTCCTGCCCCCCCCCCTCCCCCTCCCTATGAGCCCACTGTGCTCTGATGTGTGTTTATGTGTTACAATGGTGTTTGTTAGCAACCAGAAAAGGACACCAGTAATGACAAACAGATGAGAATGCTGCGTGGGGTCTGGGTGCCGTGTTGGCGGCACTGTATGTCACTGTACCCAGGAAGAAAAAGAGAGATGTCCAACGAGGCGTTCTGGGGCAGCATAGACAGGTCTTCTCTGTATTAGAGTTTTACTCCCTACAGGGTGTACTTTGAGGGTGTGTGACTCTGCAGACCGTTTACATGCAGAACAAGCTACATAACACAAGGGGACGGGTAATAACCGGAAAAGCATGACATGGGACCTTTAAAGAGACTCAGTAAAGACTCTCACATCAAGGCTACATTCACACTCTTTGTCCCTCACCGGATTAAGACTTTGCATAAAACATTAACACAGTGTTGACGGTGAATTGCATCCATACTTTCAGATCTCCCCAGAGAGAGGAGAGGGACCACCCACACAAACACACATATCCATAAGAGATGGAGGGGGGGGGCGTGTCTGTGTGGCAGGGAGAGTGATGGATGGAGATATGTCTGAAGGCAGGACGGGCCTACGGGGGTCAGATCAGAGACGCCCACTCACCTGCCACACACACACACACACACACACACACACACACACACACACACACACACACACACACACACACACACACACACACACACACACACACACACACACACACACACACACAACCCTCAGACTCCTGGGGAAACTACCTTAGGATGCAGAAATATAAACATGATATATGCATGATATTCACACTGTTCAGCTGTAAAGCCTTTACAAGACACAAGGCATTAACATCACAAGTAGGAAAGTCTTCAGTCAGATCCCTGAATGTAAGGGTCCAGTCGACTGGCATACATCTCTGTCCCCCTCTGGCGGGCAAACGGGAACACAACACTCATCATGTGCTTTCTGTTCATATATTATTATAATTCTCCACCATAATCTATACTCCCTCACAAGTCTTTCTTTTATGGATAACAGAAATGACTAGACATGTCCACCCCGATGTGAGAGGAGACTGACAGTCTCTCTCGTGTCTAATAACACGTATGTGCAATTTGTAAATTAATATCAATCTACTTGGAATGTAACTTTAAAATCTGAATACATTTGACATTTATGTAATTATTAGTTTTATATTTTTTGTGCATGCCCTTTTATCTAAAAGTGTTTTATTTCATTTTTGTCTCTATCGTCACTGTTGCTGTAACAACGTACATGTCCCCTCTGTGGGAGGAATAAAGGGATTCTGATTCTGGGTCTGATTGTGATCTAAAGTTAAAACAAATGTTTGGCAACTGATGCTAAATCTTTGTCCTATTTTAATAACATTAAATATAAAATGACATTTGCTTTTGCAAACTAACCAGTTGCTTAGTCATGTATAGCTTTTTAAAATAAATTAAATATTCGACTTTCTACTTGAATGACGTTTGCCCTCCAGAGAGAAGCATGTATCTTATTTTGTAGAAGATTGACTTTACTGATCCTTCCTTTCTGAATGTCTTGCTCCAGCAGCATCCAAACAAGACATTGTATACGAGTTAAAAAGCATTACAATATAAATATACAGAATAAGATATACAGGACTGTCTCAGAAAATTAGAATATTGTGATAAAGTTCTTTATTTTCTGTAATGCAATTAAAAAAACAAAAATGTCATACATTCTGGATTCATTACAAATCAACTGAAATATTGCAAGCCTTTTATTATTTTAATATTGCTGATTATGGCATACAGCTTAAAAAAAATCCTATTTCAAAAAATTAGAATAGTTCCTCAGACCAAGTAAAAAAAAAAAGATTTATAACAGCAAAACACAATCAAACATTTGAAAATGTCCATTAATGCACTCAGTACTTGGTTGGGAATCCTTTTGCACGGATTACTGCATCAATGCGGCGTGGCATGGAGGCAATCAGCCTGTGGCATTGCTGAGGTGTTATGGATGCCCAGGATGCTTCAATAGCGGCCTTTAGCTCATTAGCATTGTTGGGTCTGGTGTCTTTCAGCTTCTTCTTCACAATACCCCACATATTCTCTATGGGGTTCAGGTCAGGGGAATTTGCAGGCCAATCGAGGACAGTAATGCCATGGTCAGTACACCAGTTACTGGTGGTTTTGGCACTGTGGGCAGGTGCCAGATCATGCTGGAAAATGAATTCCTCATCTCCATAGAGCTTTTCAGCAGACGGAAGCATGTAGTGCTCTAAAATCTCTTGGTACACAGCTGCATTTACTCTGGGCTTGATGAAACACAGTGGACCAACACCAGCAGCTGACATGGCTCCCCAAACCATCGCTGACTGTGGGAACTTCACACTGGATTTCAAGCAACTTGGATTTTGCTCCTCTCCAGCCTTTCTCCAAACTCTGGCGCCTTGACTTCCAAATGAAATACAAAACTTGCTTTCGTCTGAAAAGAGGACTTTGGACCACTGTGCAACTGTCCAGTGCTTCTTTTCCTTAGCCCAAGTCAGACGCCTCTTCCGTTGTCTTGAGTTCAGAAGTGGCTTGACCATGGGAATACGGCTATTGTAGCCCATTTCCCGGATACGTCTGTGAACAGTGACTTTGATACCTGGACTCCAGCTTCAGTCCACTGTCTTTGAAGCTCCCCCAAATTCTGGAAGCGACTCTTCTTCACAATGCTGTTAAGGCTGCGGTCATCTCTCTTGGTTGTGCAGCGTTTCCTGCCACATTTCCCCCTTCCAACAGACTTTTTGTGGATGTGCTTTGAAACTGCACTCTGTGAACAGCTTGCTCTTTGAGAAATTTCTTTTTGTGTCTTACCCTCCTGATGGAGGGTGTCAATGACGGTCCTCTGGACAGCAGTCAGATCAGCAGTCTTCCCCATACTTGTGATTTAGTTTACTGAACCAAGCTGAGTGTTTTTCAAGGCTCAGGAAACCCTTGCAGGTGTTTCGAGTTAATTAGACGATTCAAGTGATTCGTTGAACACCCTACTAGTATACTTTTTCATGATATTCTAATATTTAGAGATAGGATATTTGAGTTTTCTTAAGCTGTATGCCATAATCAGCAATATTAAAATAATAAAAGGCTTGCAATATTTCAGTTGATTTGTAATGAATCCAGAATGTATGACATTTTTGTTTTTTTAATTGCATTACAGAAAATAAAGAACTTTATCACAATATTCTAATTTTCTGAGACAGTCCTGTAATAGACCGACCTACTACCAACAAATTAAAACATAGAGTATATATTATAAGAGTATGCAAAGTAGCTGCAGTGTTTTAAATAAATACAAAAGCAATAAGGAATTAATATTAATAATTAAAAGTGAACAATTAAAATAGGAATTAAAATTTAAATGTAATAAGGGGTAACGTTTTTTTATTCAAATGATTTATTGGTACCCTTGAAATGAAGCAGCATCATAACACTATCTGATCCTTCATTGGTCCTTGTGGTACAGGAGTTCACTGCAGTATAAAGGTGTCTCTTTACAGCCATGGTACAGCAGGGGTCTGAGGGAGAAGCCCCCCACTGTGTGCTGCTGCCCCCTGCTGTTTCACGCTGGCATTACAGGAGGGGAGCTGGTGATATCCCCAGGGGAATTCTCAAGAATTCTCAGCTCACTCTGTGTTCAGGGCAGAGCCGCTGACAGCAGCCCCTCACCAGGCATCAGGTCAACAGCAGAATATTAAGACTGTGCAATAGTTCAATTACTGATAAGCTTTGAGTCCTGAGGTGCATAGTGTGTCAAGGTGGCACAAAGCAGCTGCATCAAGCCTTACATCAAGAACATCATGTTCTGTGGAGGGACCAATCACGCTTCTCTATCTGTCCTCTGATGGGCCAGTCTGGGTTTGGCGAATGCCAGAAGAACGTTACCCGCTGGACTGCATTGTGCCAACTGTACAGTTTGGTGGAGGAGGGATAATGCTATGGTTGTGTTTCTGGGGTTGGCCTCGGCCCCTTAGTTCCAGTGAAGCAGATTCTTAATGCTTCATCTTACCAAGTCATTTTGGGCAATTATGTGCAGCTTTCCAGGAAACAGACAGTGTGAGGAAGGCCCTTTTCTGTTCCAGCATGACCGAGCCCCACAGAGCAAGGCCCATAAAGGCCTGGCTGGATGAGTTTGGTGTGGAAGAACCTGACTGGCCCGCACAGAGCCCTGACCCCCACCCCATGGAACACCTTCAGTGTCTGATCTCATAATGCTCTTCTGGATGTTAGGGCAATCATTCCCACAGACTCACTCTGAGATCTTGTAGAGAGCCTCCCCAGAAGAGTGGAAGCTGTTGTAGTGGGGGGGGGGGGGGGGGGGGGGGGGGGTTCATATTAATGCCTGAGAGTTTGGAATGCGATGTCACAAAAGCTCCTGTGGGTGTAATGTGGAGGTGGCACAATACATTTGTCTACATAGTGTATTATTCCACGACATTAATCTGACAGTTTTAGTTACTTTATAGATTCAGATAATTAGCTATTAAAAAGTCAATCAGTAAGTGAACATGTGTAACATACTTAAGGCATGAAAAGGAGTAAGGAAATAAATTGTTAAAAAGTGAAAGTAAATACAAAGTTAGATGGAGGATGAATGTACATGTAAAATGAAAATAAGATGAACCAGTTGAATATGTAAGCAGATGCATGTGATATAAACATATTCAGAAATGTATATTTATGATTGTTAAAAGGGACATTACCCATTACGGTTGCTTTTGGGACTTGACTCTATTTTGCTTCCATGTTTTTAACTTATACTTAAGTACAATTTCGAATTCAGGATGTTTACCTGTAACTGAGTATTTATACAAAGTAGTATTGCTACGTTTACTTAATGTTTATCAGGGAAATTGTATCGGTTTTTGTCCAGTGTAGTGAGGATGAGCTGTGTCTATCTGCCCACTAGAGGGATCCACCATTCATGTTCTCTGTGAGCTCAGTGTGGGACTGCCTGTCCACTAGAGGGATCCACCATTCATGTTCTCTGTGAGCTCAGTGTGGGACTGCCTGTGGGCAACAGCAGGATGAGGATACTGTTGGTACACTTTCAGATCAACACCAAATCCTAAAGGCTTATTTTGTCTCTCAATTTCACAATCAGAATCAGAATCAAGTATGTTTGCACTCAGGAATTAGCGTTGGTATGATGGCGCATACATCAACACAGTAATAGGATGTAAAGGATATAACTACTTTTAAGTATTTTATTTCTAACCAGTGTATGTTAATGGAGGTGAAGTGACTGACAGCCTGTCAGAGGTCTCCCTTGTGTTGTACGTCACACACAGCATTGAAGTTGACCTGTGTGTCAGTGGTGAACATACAGGAAATGCTTTCTGTGGTTCTGCATGAGTTTATATCTTTTCTTTACGTGGCATCACCTTTGCCACTGAGCCAACATCTGACTACAGACATTATAAAAGATGTATCCTCCTGTGTGTGTCTCTCATCAGAATAATGAGAACTCTGGGTCTCTTTTGCTTTCATGTGCGAGAGAGAGAGAGAGAGAGAGAGAGAGAAGAGAGAAGGGGAAGAGGACATGAGAGGACGATGAGATGAGAGCGAGAGAGAGAGAGAGAGAGAGAGGCGAGAGAGAGACGAGAGAGAGGCGAGAGAGAGGAGAGGCGGAGAGAGGGATGAGAGAGAGAGAGAGAGAGAGAGAGAGAGAGAGAGCAGAGACACACCCTGTACCCAGCCTCAACCCCCCCCCCCCCCCCCCCCCCCCCACACGCACACACACAGACACACACTCTAGTCAACCAGCGTGCTCACAGGTAGGGAGGTGGCTGCTAATTGTTGGGGTAAATGCTGAGGCACGCCCCCCCCCCCTGCAAAAATTTAAAATAAAACATCAAAGCTAAAAACAATATCACTTTTGGTCAGAACACATAACATTTCTTACATTTTCTTTTGTACAAATGGGAGATGAAGAGAAGTGATTAAGGAAAAAGAGCAATTTACAATTGAATTTACAAATGAACAAATTAGATTGTGATAATTCAAAATATGATTGAAGTATATTTTCAGAGGGAAACAGAACGCAGACTGTTGACATCAAAACCATTGTCATCCATGTTGCTAGTCTGTTTCATGTTCTCTTGAACTGAATGGCTTCCACAGATTGTCTGTCACACATGGACATGCCTCTGTGTTCCCTGCCCTGGTGCAGGCCTTCCTCTCAGCACGGAGCGGGAGGTGACAACTAAATGTGTTGGTCTACAATACAGCAAGCATTACCAATAACTGATGAGTTGCTTTCATGCAAGCAGCTAAGTCAAAGCAGACATCCCTAAATGTTCCAACTCAGTACTCAATATTTAAATTTGGAAGAAAGTGCAAAGGTGTTTCTCGTTGCTCTTTACAAAATAAATGGAAAGGCCAGGAATCCATCCCATTGTGTTGGTGAGGGGCTGACGTCCCTCTGCTCTGACTCACATGCTCCACCTCCAGACCGCTGCTTTGTGTCAAGGTGAACACAGCTGCTACAAGGTCACATGATGTGATGCTATGATGTCACTGTGTCAGGACTTCAG
This sequence comes from Harpagifer antarcticus, assembly GCA_902827135.1. NCBI lineage: Eukaryota > Metazoa > Chordata > Actinopteri > Perciformes > Harpagiferidae > Harpagifer > Harpagifer antarcticus. The sequence continues at coordinate 104,358 of CADEHL010001392.1, forward strand.
GATAAACTGGTGAGGTCAGCCTCTCCCAGCTGCCGTCTAATTATAAGACTTTAATGTGACTGAAAATAAATATACTCTGAGCTGTCATAAATGTTGACATGCACATTTTAGGCAGGGGAACTGTCTTGAAATGAAGTCATGAGTACATCTATCTGGGTCTATAATGGTCTGGTTAAAACGTCCTTGCTACCACTCATTTCAAGTCTGATGTCACGGCAACCTGTGAGTGACTAACTGACAGCTCTGTGTTAGTCACTGGTCCTGATACTGTCAGTGTGCCAGGCCTCAGGTTTGACTATCCCCTTACTGTGTAACCCATGTATATTTGATCATCATTTCGAAGGGCGATATGAGCTTGTGGTGTAACACAAACACTTACAGACACACATTTCAAACCTCAGCCAGGATGCTTCAGCAACTCGCTAGCCACAAAGGTCCAGAGGCATCGATTGAATAAATAAGTTATGAAGCTAAAGGGGCCGCTGGGGAACACGGAGGTAAACACAGTGAGCGATGTGTTAACTCTGTCAGGGAAGAGAGGGTCTCCAGCCTGACACAAAGCATTGGTCTGAACGACTCATTAGAGAGAGGGTCATGAGAATAACAGACATATCTCAAGCCTGAATGAGATCTTCGTGAAATGAATCACTCTACCCGCTATTAAAAATTAAAACAATGATTATAGTAATATAGTTGCTTAAATGTTTGTTCAAACTGTCTGTCATGCAATCAAAGCAGTGCACGTTGAACATTTGCTTGTGTCTCTGCCTCTTTAGTTTCGAAGTGAGAGTGCACGTGTTCAGCAGCTACACTCTGCATGCTATACGTGCAAAATATGCCATTCAAGGAATTAGAATATGGTATCATCGTTCTGATGTCTTCCCATATGCACTGAGATATGAATAACCCTGAACTGTATTCCCATGATGCATTGCCAGCTGTTGCAGTGTATTATCACATGTGTATCACGCTGTTGGCATGCTCCAGTTGGGCTTGTATGATTTGATCCTGTGTGTTTCTGAATATTGTACAAGTACATTCCTGTTTCACTTAGCTCTCAGTGTTGCTGAGTTCTGCATAGTCCTCTGTGATAGTTTCAACATGTGGTTTCAGTTATTATAAAGCCAGTGTGAATACCTTCCCATTCCCTTCTAACTTTGCCTGATCAGGTACTTTGAAGCACCCTGCCTGCATGACAGATATCTTGTGAAAGAAAACATACAAAGAAATCCTACAGTGAACGATAGGGGACATTTTCAGACTTCTTTGTTGATTTTGAAGCGTGTTTGGCGCATGTGCTAACCCAAGTCCGTCTGGGAGACCAGACGGACTCTCATACGTAGGGTACTGTATGAGAGGAGTGTGAGTGTAAAATGGTGTGTAGTTTGCATATAAAGCAGATTGTGTGTATTCATCAGCCACATGCCATACTGACCTTCCTATGAGCTGATATCATACTAAGACAAAACACTAACTACCTATCTGTGACACATAGGCTGCTTCATTCATTAATGATCTACATATACATACCCACTGTGCTGAAGGGAATGTATGCAGCAGTAATGAGGGAAATAAAGAGTACACAGAGAAAACACAGAGAGTACACAGAGAAAACACAGAGAGTACACAGAGAAAACACAGAGAGTACACAGAGAAAACACAGAGAGTACACAGAGAAAACACAGTGTACCACGTGGTGAGGACTTAGGACTGCAATCTATTTCTGTGTTCAGCCCTCACACTCTGGCTACTTTGCTTACTATTCCCGTGTACAGCAAGTTGTTGAATTACATTAGCTGTACTGCAAGGAGGACACACACACAGTCACACACACACACACACACACACACACACACACACACACACACATACAGGGCCGTTTCAAGCTTTTTGGGGGCCCTATGCAAGATGCTGTTCCCTAGTTTTGACAGTTTTGTAACTCCAATGGGGGGGATTCCGAAGCCTTTAAGATGATCTGTGGAGATGCATCAATCTGTTACACTTTAATAGGAAAACAGACTAATTTCACAAAAACCAAGCAATTGAAAATTACAAAAAATGATATTAAAAAGTTAAACAATAAGGCTCCTCAATGTCAATAAATGCAAGAGATGCAGCATTTTCTCAACAATGTTTCATTTACATGTTTCATCTTCCTCAGACGTCACTCATTGGCTGACAGCCAATGAGTGATCGTTGATTTGGCCCAACGATGATTTGGACTTTATTACCCAAAAACCCAAGCCACAGCTTTGCTCTCATTGCAGTTTAGTCGTGTTTATATCCTACATTGGATGTGTAAGCATATAATGCTTCACCGAACACAGGAGGGGGCTTGGCTGTCTACAAATAAAGACGGCTCCTTTTAATTCTCCCCAAATATATTGAGGCTGAACCTGAACTTTGAATTCTCTGCTCCCATCATAATCTTGGCGATCTTGTTAAAATTGTGAATGCAGAATTAGAAATACTATGTAACTGGTTTGCAGTTAATAAATTATCCCTTAATGTGGCCAAAACAAATTACATTATTTAATACAAAGTCTGAGAGTAGAAATGACTGCATTATACGGATTTGCAATACAGAGATAGAAAAAGTTGGTGCATGTACATTTTTAGGAATGCTTGTTGACGAAAAACTCAACTGGAAGCACCATATAAATTATGGACTAAACTGTCAAAAACAATAGGTATTTTGTATCATACTCAGAACATTCTTGAAGAAAAGATACTCTTTATAACAGTCTATTTCTCCCTTACCTTTACAACTGCTCCGAAATATGGGGAAACACGTACTCAACAAATCTACAAAAAATAATAACGTCCAAAAAAAAGTATTACGAATAGTCTGTGGTGTTGGTAAATATGAACACACAACTCCCATATTTAAAAAAATCAATCTATTAAAATGTTTTGACATAGTACATCTTTTCCATAAGAAAATGCCTAATAACAATCAAAGCAGTTCCAAACCACAGCATGAATGTAAAAAAGTCACTTGAAAATAAGTGTTCACAATGTTTATATGCAATTATGCATATATTATTATATGCATATATTATTATTATTATTAATTTGCCAAGTACATGTATATATGTATATATAGTATTTTCATTTCCAAAAAAAGACAGTTGAAACTGCTATTGACATGTGCAGAAAATGACCCTATACCTAGTTTTCATTTATTGTTTTCCTGCCCTAACTTTTATTAAATTTTTTCTCCTGTTTTCTTTATTTCTTTGTACTCCTTCATTTCTATACGTTTTTATAATAATAATGCCGCTGTTGTATTAGGATGATGCACGGGAGGGCTACTTTCCATAAGCTATGCTTCAGCCCTCCCGCTTCTACTAATTGTGTTCATCTTTGTGTGGATGAATTATACTTTTTTAGTTTTTTGGATGAATACAAAAAAAATTATTACTTTCAGCTTGGGGGCCCCCTAGTGGCCGCGGGGGCCCTACGCATCTGCATAGTCCGCCTATAGGAAGAAACGGCCCTGCACACATACCATGAGCCTCTTGTTGCCTTGGCATTATGTGAGCAGCATTAGAGCAGCATGGACACTACATGGGGGGGGGGGGGGGGGGGGGGCAGGAGACACTGATTAGTGCTGATGAAGACCTGCAGGAAGTGTTCTTAGTTAGGGGGGGGGGGGGGGGTGTTGGAGCAGATCAGAGATGCGAGTGTATGCAATTAAAACTGTGGTGATGTGACTCATTGCTGGTGAGATGTGTAACAGTGTGCTCCACCTGTAGGAGACACAGCATTGCTGTCTTTCATAAACTGGCTTCATCATGCAGAGTCCCTGCAGTGATTTGAAGATGGGATTGATTTCATCTCTGACCTCTGACCCTGTGTTCTGTATCTCTCCTCCACCTATACATGGACGTTGTCCACCAATCCCAACCACTCACCACCCTTTGCTGTTTCCATGGCGACTTGCCCTTAACCTTCCAGCCTGCCCTCCTGGCGTCACCCCCCCCCCCCCCCCTTCCCTGCTCGCTGTGCTCCCAGCCTGGGAAATCGGCCTAATAAATAGCTTTATGGAAATCAGCCCGCGGAGCGGCACATACAACTGCCACTGTTAATGCACTGGTTAAAGTGGCTGGAAATGTCAGCCTCCCTGATGCCCCCCCCCCCCCCCTAAGTTATAGTGAGTAAGAAGCAGTAAATAAGTATGAGCATCAAATATACTAAAAGTACCAAAACTAAAAGTACTCTTTCTGAGCAGTACAGTTACAGGATAGTAATGATGATGCATTCATGTGTTCATCATTTCATTGTTCAGCTTTAAAGGAGCCGTTATTGCCTCTCTATATTTAGCTATCATGATCCATTTTATAATAAAACAAATATGAGTTGATTTACATTTGGTATTAATAATGATAATAAACTTCATTGATATAGCACCTTTCATGCTTTACAGAGTATGACATCATCATATGAACATCATTAAAAACAAGGTAACCAAACAGAAAGAGTTATATCTGAACAATAACACAATAACACATGAACAGTGATACTACTAAAACAATTGCCCCAAATGAAAAAGATAGGTCTTTCATTTACTTTTAACAATTCCCATGGAGGTTGCTGTTCTAAGATCCAATACTCCAATACCAATACTATGATCTTTTAAAGTAACTTATGTTGTCAAATACATGTAGTCGGTAAAAAATACAACACTTGCTTCCAGTAAGTAAATGGGTAAAAGTACCTCAGATGTGTACTTGTAAATATAAATATATAGTAAATACCATAACAGTTATTTTGTAAATGTATTAGTGGTTTACACTTCCTTCTATCTCAGGCTACAGGTTCAAAGTCAGCCTCCAGGTTCTTCACCTCCGTTCACGTTCCCTGTGTTCCCTTGTTACTTCAACAAGAGCAACAAAACATTTTTAATTGCATTTTTTAGTCAGGATTTATTGTAATGTGGCATTTTGATGACATTTCACAAAAATCTGCGTTTCATCATGATAATCATCATTATCCTGGAATGTTTTTTTTATACTTTTGACATCTCAAAGGTACAACAATGCAATTGTTGTGTCTACAAAAGAATCAGCAAGTTATGTTATTGAGCCTGATCATTATGCATGATGTGTGCAATCACAATAAAAATGAATATATGTATATATATATTAATGCTGTAAAAATTATCGCGTTAACGGCGGTAATTAATTTTTTGAATTAATTGCGTTAAAATATTTAAAGCATTTAACGCATGTGCAGAATGGCCCGCCCCATACATCCCACCAGTGGCAGCGCCAGGGTATGGCTGGGGTAGGCTACAGCCATACCAAGAAATGGCTTAGCCCCACCATGAAAAATGATGTTAGTAGTAAATTGCACAGACAGCAGTTAGTAAGATTGATTTCAGTAGCGACTTGTCTGGAAATACCGAAGACCAGAAACGGTTTTGAAAACTTTTGTCACGTAGTGATCGTCTTCTCAATAGAACATCTTTGATAATGTCTTCTGGCCAATCAGAATCAAGATAACGGCGTGGTATTGTTGCAGGAAGTCCCGACGGAGAATACTTGTTCTGTTGTAGGTGCACTAACTGGTACGCAGGTACTTATGCGCGGCAACAATCTGAAATGCTTACCGTCACTTGTGTCACAAAGCGCATTTGCGTACCGACGTAGGGTGAATTGCCTGTGGGACATTTTTTGCATTTCAGACTTCTGGAATATATTGCGATATGAAGCCGATACAATAAATCAAAATCCAGTACCATTCTGAAATCCCCAGGATGTGTTTCTCATAAAAGAAATGGTAGACATATCAGTAGTCTTAGTGCCAAGTTGTCTCAGACAATCTGCATTTCCTAATGTGGGACAGTTCTGTGCAAAATGTGGGACGCTGAAAAGTCTATGTTAAAAAGCCTCAGTCACCTTCATTCATGTAATATAAACATATCAGGCCAGTAACACTAAAAGCTAAATGTGCAATACCATGTTCAGCTATTTTACTATTTATAATGTTATTGTTGTTACAACAGAAGATGTTTTTATTTAAATTGAAGTTAAATGCATCAATCTGGTGCACTTTGAGGGCAACATTAAGAGATTTATGCATACAGCTCTCAACACTCATATGAAACAGAACTGTATATATTTCAATAATCCAAAAACCATTAGAATATGCTCACAATACAAAACATTTGATAAACTCCTCTCTCCTATCTTTATCTTAGTCTGCATTCTTTATTTTTTTATTTATGCATATTCGACTAATCACTCCCCTTTTAAACTGTGTTTTTTATTTTTTAACTTAGGCTATTTTTTACAATGTGTGTTGGAAGGATTTATTAAATGACTATGAATATTTCGGCTTAAATTAATTGCCATCTTTTAAACTCCGACATTAATCCCTAACTTTGTCATACCATTTTAACAGAGATGCAGCCACCCCCAATTATTTAATATAATTTGCCCTTCACCTTAAATATCTAAAATAATGCATTGGAAGACTAAAACCCTGTAAATAACCATTGCTCTTGCACAACTTTATAAAAGTTGTTCCAGGGGTCCTCTGCCCCCCCTCAGAGTAATCCTGCTGAGATTGGAGTCTTCATGGCCTCCGCTCCTTCAGGGAATTGGCTACATGTCATCCATGTCAATGTCATTCGGAGCTGCATGCTAATGTGTTATTGCATTGTACAACGACTAAAATGATTGAACACTTGGAAATGATTTCATGAACTTGGGTGTTTATGTTACATGGTCAAATCAAATCATATATAATTCGATGAGCATTTACTCACAGTATACTGTCCCTTTAAACAGCCCTGAGTTCACCTTTTATTGACTTATGTGACTTAAACCTACGCAGGCAATGTTATCATAAATGTCAACATTTGAATATTCCAGCAACATTATTCCAAGCACATAATGAAATGTATTCCACAGCAATTAAAAGTTAACTACAGTCACGCTCCTGTGTTAGTCATTTTAACAAATGTTCCACATAAATACTCATCTGTGGGAGTATTTGCTAATGATGTGAGTGACCACTGTGTTGTAGCCACCATTAGGGACACTAAGGTCCAAAAGGTTAAACCACGTATCATCACAAAGAGAGACAAAAAACACTTTGTGGAGCAGGGTTTTTTACATGATCTGTTTGATTTTGATTGGGGTAGAATCAATCTGTGTACTGATGTAGAAACTGCATGGTCTTATTTTTATCTTGGTTTTATGAAAATTATAGATAGACATGCACCTCTGTGTAAATTTAGAGTGAAGGGACGAAACAATCCCTGGTTTTCTGCTGAGCTGTCCAGTCTCCTTCATGAGAGAAATAATGCTTGGGCTAAGGCAAGGAATTCAGGCTCAGAGGTAGAATGGCTACGCTTTAGGCAGCTAAGGAATAGCTTCACATCTCAAATAAAAAGTGCAAAATCAAAGTAGTAAAGTAGTGTCAGTTACCACAGAAAACCTGAATAATCCTGGGAAATGTTGGAAAGCCATAAAATCGATTTCCACTGGTGATATCCCAAATGAGCTACCTCCGTGCCTCACCACAGTATCTGGCATTATATCAGACAGGGCTACTATGCTAAATTGCTTTAATAAACATTTTGTGTCTTATGGCTCTCTGTTTGATTCTGTCACTGACTGTACTTTTGCTTCTGTGAACGCTCCAATCCTTAACTCTGAACAATGTGGTCTGGAAAACCCTTTCAGTTTTACTCCTTTAACTATTGGTATTGTTCATGAAGCATTATCCAAGTTAGATCCTAGGAAACCGGCTGGCCCGGACAACTTAGAACCTTTCTTTTTAAAGATAGCTGCAGATTTTATTGCTCCTCCTCTTACTTCTCTTTTTAACCTCTCCCTCAGCACAAATACAATCCCAGAAGTATGGAAGTCTGCTTATGTCTTGCCTTTACTGAAAGGAGGGGAGGCAACTATTTTAAATAACTATAGGCCAATCTCAAAATTGTCAGTTCTGGCTAAGGTGCTTGAACGACTTGTGAGTGAACAAGTAAAGGAGTTTTTATGTTTAAATGATATCCTGTCTAAACACCAGTCAGGATTCAGAAAGAAACACAGCACCATCACTGCGACAATGAAAGTGGTAAATGACATTACTAATATTTTAGATAATAAGCAGAGTTGTGCAGCTCTGTTTATTGACCTTTCCAAAGCGTTTGACACCGTTGATCATCGCATTTTAAAGCAGAGGCTACTCAGTATAGGCATATCCAGCCATGCAGTGGGGTGGTTTGTGAACTACCTCTCTGAAAGGTCCCAATGTGTTCATTTTGATGGACTGTCTTCTGAGTGGTTAAACATTTCTAATGGTGTACCACAAGGTTCTGTTTTAGGACCACTTTTATTCTCCATATATATTAACAGCGTAGGTGAAAATGTGGATGAAGCTACTTTACATTTTTATGCGGATGATACTGTGATGTATTGTGCAGGTCCCTCCATTAAAGAGGCTGTTGTTAAATTACAGGCTGTTTTAACACTATTCAGACTCAGCTCTCTGAATTAAAGCTTCTTTTAAATGTGGATAAAACCAAGGTAATGCTCTTTTCAAAAGCAAAAAAGACACCAGAGCCTGTTTCAGATATTGTAACTACGCAAGGAACAAAACTTGAAGTTGTTGCCTGTTACAAATACCTTGGTATCTGGCTTGATGATTGTCTCTCTTTTAAACTTCATGTCAATAACCTGCTTAAAAAACTGAGGGTTAGGCTAGGGTTCTTTTACAGAAACAAGTCCTGTTTCTCGCTTGAGGCCAGGAAAAGGCTCTGTGACCTTTTGACCTGTGCTGTGCTATGGTGATTTGTTGTATATGAATGCACCTGCCAATTACCTGAGCAAATTGGATGCTGCGTATCACAGCGCTCTGAGATTTGTCACAAATTGTAAAACGCTTACACATCACTGTACACTGTATACCAAGGCAGGTTTACCATCACTCTCTGTACGGAGGCTCAGTCACTGGTACACTTTTATTTATAAAGCTATGTTGGGCAAACTCCCGTATTACATCTGTTCTCTGGTAAAGCAGAAAGGTGCAAGCAGCTATTGTCTGAGATCACAGGATGTAGTCTTATTAGATGTACCAAGAGTGAGGACTGTCTTAGGTAAGACAGCTTTTATGTGCGCAGCTTCACTTGCTTGGAACAGCCTAAAGTCCAAATTGAAATTGTGCAATTTTGTTTCTCTGAATGTTTTTAAGGCACGTCTGCACAAAATGCTTTATGACACTATGGGTGTTTGTAAGTGTTGGTGAATATGTAAATATGATGTCCTCTATTGTTTGTTTTTATGTTGTTTTTATGTTTCATGTGGAACTAAATTGATGCAGGTCTCCCTTGTAAAAGAGATCCATGATCTCAAGGGACCTATCTGTCTAAATAAAGGTTTGAAATGAAATGAAATGAAATGGAGATAGATGTAAGAGAGCAAAAGGAAACAAATCAGAACATTTGTTTTGTTTGCCTGTGTGTGTGTGTGTGTGTGTGTGTGTGTGTGTGTGTGTGTGTGTGTGTGTGTGTGTTTGTGTGTGTGTGTATGGGTGTGTGGCCTAGCATTACTATCCTTGTGGGGACCTAAATCTGTTTACACAGTCACGTGTGGGAACTGGCTTCCCTTATGGGGACAAAATGGAGGTCCCCATATGGGGAATCATTAATTTTAAGGTGAAGACTTGGTAAGGTTTAGGATTAGGCATGTGTTGGTTATGGTTAAGGTTAGGATAAGTCTCCAGGAAATGCATGTAAGTCAATGTAATGTCCCCTGAAGTGATGTATGGTGTGTGTGTGTGTGTGTGGTGTGTGTGTGTGTGTGTGTGTGTGTGTGTGTGTGTGTGTGTGTGTGTGTGTGTGTGTGTGTGTGTGTGTGTGTGTGTGTGTGTGTGTGTGATGTAAGCATGGGTCACAAACTGCTTGTATTGATAATTAGTGCTTATTTAGTAATTGCCTAGTGATTGCTTCAGTTACAGCTCATGGGGTAGTAACCTCTTGACACACACAAACACACACACACACACACACACTCACACACACACACTCACACACACACACGTCTCATCTAATGAATCAATATCGGCATGACAGATACACCGAAGCATGACTTGAGATCATGCTTCAAATAATGAGGCGCAGATATGGATGGCTTATTATTACTGCAGCTTGTATAATATTATCGTTGATGTATTCCTATGCATTGAGTCAATTTATGTTTTTTTACAGCACACTTATTTAAAGAATATCCTTTTTTATTTTATTTAATTACTCTAATTTGGACCTCACTCATTCAGGGTGCTTCTATTTAAATCATGGGTCTCATTTCTCATTTCCCAAGGGGATTTGAAAAACCTATGAGTCCACAAAATAAGATGCAACGGAAAAAAGCAAAGAAAGGGGAAAAGGAAACATTGATACGGTTCAAAACCCTCTATAATGGAAGCAGCATCAGCACGACTCTCTTCAGTAGTGTGATCTGCTTTGACCTCACGGATAGACTTTTTCATTTTTTTACACTACACTTGGGGAAATAAAATGTAAACGATAACAAAAATGTCTCTGACTGTTAATTGAACACAATAACATAAACACTAATGTCTGTGCATTATCGCCCATTATTGATATTCTGAAAACATTGTAAGCAACAGAAGGAGAGCATTATGGCGTAAGACACAAAGCCACCATGCTCTGCTCTCATCACGCTGTTTTGATATTTTAGTATTCATGGGCAGGCATGACCAATGGTGTTGTCACTGCAGGGCTGTCTGCATGCCTCTCTCCCAGCGACGGATTCACGAGGTAATTGGCAGCACGATTGTGATGTGAAATGGATTTCGGAGACAGCTATATGTATTACTGTGTGTGTGTGTGTGTGTGTGTGTGTGTGTGTGTGTGTGTGTGTGTGTGTGTGTGTGTGTGTGTGTGTGTGTGTGTGTGTGTGTGTGTTTGTGTGTGAGAAAAGGAAAGACAGAGAGGGAGAGATTTGTCATGCTTACACGGATGGCTTTTGTGATTTCACCTGTGTGCATATTTGTATATTGACATTGACATGATTGAGTATGCATGTGTATTTTTATGTGTGTGTTTAGAGGACAATATAACCAAGTCCTTTCACTCAAGTGTTATTTAACACGGGAAAAGATGACGTGTAAAATGACACTTCATACCTTCACTACTCATGTTTAGTAACTCAATGTGTCTAATTGCAATAATTAAGTTGAACGTAATCATTTTTAATTGAAATGTAATGTTATTGCGTTCAACTAACCTAATACAGTACATACTACATTTCATTTGAGTCAACATTTCAGTTTTTTCAGTGATGAATCAGAAAATGATTTCATGATTATGATGCAACACTTGACTTCAGCATGTCGGAACAAGAGGCCTGTGAAGATGGCTGCCGTGTCTCTAGCTCCTCTCCAACTTGTATATATCATATTCTATTTACGTGTATATAGACTTCTTGCACTATTTTTTATTTTATTTTTGAATTTGTTTGATTGTTTATGTCTTATATAATGTTGCATTGTTGGAGGAGCTCATAAGATTTTCATTGCCATTTCTACACCGTGGCTTTGTGCATATGACATTAAAACCTTTTCATTTGAATCTTTTCAATCTTAACAAAGACAGAAGAATGTTGTTGAATACATCAAAGCTTTATTGTAAGCTCAATCTCTCTCAAACTCTATTCAGTGTCTTCCTTTAATAAATGATGCGCTGTGGAGTGGACTCTACTGACACTACTCATAACTAATTGCCCTGATTGGAATAACAATGGTGGGGGGCAGATGTGACGGACAAAAGGAGTGTGTCCTCACACTCAATATACTGAGTTAAGATGTAGTGAGGAGTTGGGGGGGGGCAGGGGTTGTAGATGGGTTAAGGGTTACGACCTCTCTGGTGACCCCTGAGTCCTCAGCACACTTAACCCCTCATTTGAATTGACCTCCTCCTTGTAGTGAGCAAGGAGCCGCTTTAATGCACTGAAGCAGGAGTCGTTAGGTCCTCTCGTAAGAGAGCAGACAGGAAGTATCCTTTAGAGAACAGATGAATGATGCCTAAAAGACAACATTCTCATTCACTCCAACACAAACTACACATTTCACATAACTGTATTACTTAGGTTAGTTGAAAGCAATAATATTAAGTTGAACCTAATATTTCAACTTAATTGTATTTTCAGTTTCTGTGCATACTTCATCTCCTTGCTTCTTCACACCCTCTCCTCCGACAAACCGTCTGGAAATGAAACGTGGAACCCTGACAACACAGTTCCAGGGAGTGATCCCCTGATCCACGATTGTGTTTTGTATACATAATCCCTGCTCCCTATATGTGCGCCATGTGAGTACATCCAAACACCGTCTTATGTCTTCATCACCATCAAACCTCCCCGTGCTCACCACCAGGACAAATTCTACCCCTGATGGAGGAAGTTGTCCAAGCCGCTATTAGCATATTATGCAGAAGTCTCTCCTGCTTACAAAGTAGCATCTCGTGCCCTTCTCTCCCCCCCCCCCCCCCCAAAAAAAAATCCCGCCCCCCCCTTCAGTCTTCATCCTCTCCACAGATGCTGCCTCATTTCCATTCCTGCTCCGTTATGTACATAATTCTGCATATTATCTGCGACACGGGGGGCTAAGCATGGAACGCACTGCAAACATCTCAACAGGTCTGGAAGGGACAGCTGGAATTGTTTTAGTCTTTTTTTAGCAAAATAACGTTTTACATTTTTTACGATAGATTCATTCTGTTGGCTTGAACAAATCCAAAATGTATCTGCATATCGTTTTTGGAGAAATTGACAAACAGAAGATCTAAACGTACTCATTCTACATGAACTTGCACAATCGAAAAGTAATTCAACAGAAGAACCAGTGCTGTAGCTCCAAAGGGGCTTTAAGCGAAATGATGGATGAAGAGATTATCAGGGAGGCTACAATATATTTATATTTGCTCAAATATGTTGAGATAACCTGCCGATTACTGGGCTGCTAGTTGGTGTTGTGCTGCCTGATGTGTCCTAATGGGAACGATGTGTGGCACAGATGGGAGGAGAAGGTGAAGGAGCACAGAAAGGGTGGAGTAGTAGAGAGGAATATGCAGTGACTCAGATCCTTCATTAACAAGATGCTGTCACACACAAATACATACACACATATATAAACTCAAATGGAAGTCGCCAGCTTTTCTTCTTCTAGTCATATACTCACACAATATGAGAATGTTTATGCAACAGCCGTCCCGATAAATCAAAAATGAATTGGACCAAAATATAAGTGAACAAGAGGGAAACCATATAGTGAGACAGAGGATGACAGAATACAGGAGATTAAAACAGATAGGGTGGCCCAGGTGAAGAAGAGGAGGGAGAGCGGCACTCACAGAGGGGAGGATTTCTGGAAGTATGATGTCATCTCTGTTCGACTAAGCTTAAAAATGAAGCAGTGTTTACTGCACCCAGCTTCATATTCGTACACATACTAACTTGTATGTAGTTTATTACTGTTGGCTGCTTGCCTTATAAAACATTGGAGGAGGTCCATGCTTAATATCTGATGTAGGTACAAATACAATTACAATGTTGCAACATAAAACAACTCGCTTCCTGTGCTGAACAAAACACCTTCTGAATGTGATGAGGCACGACTGAATGTCCGCTATTCAACTTACAGTAAACCTGCTTTTAATCATTTTAAACTCACTTCACTGTTATGGATAAGTTTGGATGAAAATAACAGCTTTCTCAATATGCTACAAATAATCTGCTATATTTTGTATACATACCATTTAATACAGAACTTTTCCATGATGCTCATGCATGTTGTGCAAACAGGATTTTGATAAAGTGAGACAAGCACCGTTCCGTAGGCTGATATCGTGCTGACATGCACAGTATCATTTTGACCAGGAACACACAGATCAGGGGATGTTCATTGATTCCCTCTTCCTCTGACACCAACAGGTTTGTGTTCAATTCAAATGTCACCACATTTTTTGATAAATGTCATTAATGTGAAAGTGATAGCACCATTGATTCATATTGGATCTGGTAGTTACAACTGATAGATTTGTAACAAAAACAGGTCAATTGAGTGTCACACTGTAGAAAGGCTTGTGTGTGTAAAGTCCTGACCCCCCCACCACCACCACCGGAATAATGGGTTTGTTTTGGCCGGATGCCAGCAGTGAGGGGGGCTCAAACCCCCCCCCACCTCCTGCACTACACCACAGGTTGTCTGGTCAGCCGCTTCTGAGTCCCCCCGGTCATCAGACATTCTCTTTCTAGGCGAGTACAAAGTCCCAGCCGTGGCCACAGCGCCAGCATCAGCAGCCGCGCTCACAAAGGTCACATCTAATGATCCAGGCGCCACGCTGGAGCTGGAGCCGGCTCTGACAGGACGTGCGGGGTCCAGAGGTGAAACTGGGTGTGTGGATGCATTCCTGGTGACTTTGAATTAGTGTGCATCTCAGAGCATGTGTGCATCCAAGCTGTAAGGGAGATAAAGAGAGAGGACACAGTCGGCTAACGGTTAGCTTACCATGATGGCGTTCAAGCTGACCACTGGGGATTTCGTGCACAGCTGAAAACTTGATTTTATATTAAATGTATTTTTCATTCATTCAAACCTATATTTAACCAGGTGGTCCCATTGAGATCATCGACCTCTTTTTCAAGGGAGACCTGCCCAACATGGCAGCAAGTATGCTACAACAGATTTCATATAACTGTTTTAGGTTAGTTCAAAGCAATAATATTACGTTTATATAGGTTTAACTTAAAGGTCCCATGTCATGCTTTTCCGGTTATTACCCGTCCCCTTGTGTGTTATGAAGATTGTTATGGACGTAAACGGTCTGCAGAGTCACAAACCCTCAAAGTACACCCTGTAGCGAGTAAAACTCTAACACAGAAAAGACCTGTCTATGCTGCCCCAGAACGCCCAACCCGTGGAGCCGTTATGTTACGTCCGCGGAGCCGTTACGTCCGTTACTCACACACACACACACACACACACACACACACAGACACACACACACACACACACACACACACACTCAATCTTTTCTCAGCTGCAGCTCTGCCGATTTCTCCTCCCTGAGATGGCGGGACGCGGCGAGGCTGTGTGTCCAACCCAGTCTCATAAAAAAATGTGCAATAACTACGTTGGTCCACAACTTAGGACGTAGTATTTCTACAAAAACACCTCTGAAATTGTTGGATCCCTACGTTTTTTTTCTTCACCAATCATTCCAATGGCTGGCGTCTATGTCACGTGATCTTCACATTTCTCCCTGCAGAAAAAAAAACGTGGCCGAACTTCATTTTATTCTCGGTGGAAAATGCCTATTTTAAAGTTAGTTTGGCCATTAAAATGCGTTTTGATGTCATTTGATGCGAGAAATATGAGTTGTTATTTCAGATGATGTGTGCAGTGGATGTACATGATCTTTAGTTTGCTAGTTATTACGAAGATTACTTCAGGAAATTGCGTCCATAGAACGTTTTCATTGTTACCAAGGTGGTTGCTAGGGACGCTGCTATCGATATTATTTCTGTTATGTTGTGTAACTGTTTAATGGTGTTATCTTTATTGCTACCCCCTTCCCCGTCAATGTATAGTGTTGGTCCACAGCGCAAACATATTAGTTTAACAAAATCTGCATCTAAAGATAGCCTTCGTTATTTTCCCCTGTGCAATTCCAGTCTCACATCTCACATCACATCGTCATTAACAAATACCGGAAACAGACCGAAAACATTTAAAAAAAATAAAATAATACTTTATTCCGAGTGTACTTGCTTTTCTCTTTGAAAGTCATCACATAACGGCATGTTATGTGTAATACACGGTTCGGCTGCATTAAATATTACATATCTGCCGTAGTTCTGTATTTATAGAGCCCTGATGAGAAGACTTCTAGACAAACATGAGGAACTGAAAACGTGACGTGGATCATAAATATATCAGCCATTAAACAACATCTTACATTTCTTTTCACACAATACGTCTCCTTGCAGTATCAACACTAATTCGGCTGACTTTTATATTTGATCCAATTGGTAGATAGGCTGTATTTACACCAGGGGTCGGCAACCCCTGGCACGCGTGCCAGCATTGGCACGCGGCACCGTAACCAGTGGCACGCTAGGAATAAGTGGAATAAGTGTGCAAAAATATTTAAATTGTATTTTGGGATCCTGAACGAGGCCGCCGCCAGAGTGCGTCTCCCCGTTCCCCGCAGAAGGAAGCCATGCACGCAACGCAGCCCCGCTCTCTTTAACTCCAGGTGACTTTCTGCCGCTTTCCTCCGTGGTGCTGATCGTTTCACCACAGAGAGGAAAGCACTTCACTAATTGCAGTAGCCTACCCATAAGGAGCTGTACACATGCCGCAGTTTTTGCGTGGCTGTGTATTTAGTTGAAAGCCCAGTGGCGATCTGATCATCTCTCATCGAAATAATATGCTACAAAGGAGCGGACTGGCCATCTGTGTGTTGAACTTTCCTGTCGGCTCCCAGACCGTAGTCGAGGAGGGCAGACCTCTGTTTTTCTGCTTCCTCGTTTCACTTCCAGAAACATACACACGTTCTCTCACTGTCGCTCTACCATCCACAAACACGTATGCACAAGCCACACCCCTCTCTCTCTCTCTCTCAAAGGGACAGCGATCTCATCTCACTCTGCATGACCCTAATATCATAACATGTGTGTTCTGGAGAATCACAGAACGGACAATCGTCCTTATTATTATGCTGTTTAAACCAATTATTTAAATGTGTTTGTTAAATTCGGCATCATGTAAGTTGCACTGACAGGTCCACACACTGCTTCCCCGCAGCGAGGCTCCCCCGCCCTCCTGCTGATAGTTGACAAGCGTCAAGCTCCTCACCAGCCCCCCCCCCCCCCCCCCCCCCCACTTGATAATTCTCGATCGTTGGCACGCTGATAACAATTTTTTTGGAAAATGGCACTTCATATGAAAAAGGTTGCCGACCCCTGATTTACACCATAAAGGTGCACAGCTGATAGAAAGGGACACCTAGTGGTTAAAGCATGTTATTGAATTTCATTATTTTTATTATTAGATATTAATAGGATCCATATAAAGTATATTCATTACTCGTTATTCTCTATGAATAGTTAATTAAAGACTGTATTTTATGACTATTTTGCACATCCCTTTCAAGATTTTCTAAGGTTTATTGACATATCATATTCACAACAATATATGGTGTAGTTATGCATTGAATGAAACACTTTGTGTATACCTCCAGCATTGTTAACTATGTTGAAGCACTCATTTTAACTGATATTATACATATGTATTATACTCTTATAAGATGTATGTAGATAGTATAAGAAATGTGCAGAATACGACAGTTTAATGGTGGAGGTACACACACATATTGATAGATGTCTTGTAATGCACTGTTGAGGAACCTGTGACGAAAGTTTTTCATCTCCGGCCTTGTCAGTTATTAAACATTCAATAAATAAAGAACACAGAATTATTAAATATAAAACACAGAATTTGTGTGATTATACTAAATGATTTACAAATAAACACCACTGCATATGTACAACTGTTACACATGCTGATGTAACTCAAATGTTTCCAACTTGGGATCAATAAAGTATATCTTATCTTAAGCTGATCGATGGCTACTGCCATATTTGCAAAATGTGCCTCTGAACCTTGACAAGTGCATGTTTCAGGCTTATCAATGAATGTAATGTAATGTTATCAATGAACAACAGGAGGGGTCACAAACATCAGACCAGCTGTTAAATAAAGCTCTTCTGACCTTAGCTGGCATGTGTGTATATATATTAATGCTGCCCATTATGGGCACAAGCAATTTTCACTCATTTATTAATTATATGTTTTAAATTTGAGTGTTTCCTATCCCCTAAACCTCCAGGGATGTACACAGTTTAATACTGGCAACTTCTTATTATGGGAAATACGAAAACGTCTTTTAAAACTACAACTCCCAGTAGAGACGTGCCATACATAGAGAACATGTTGCGAAACACACAATAGCCAGCATGTGTAGTTCTGGGGACGGGGGTGGGGGAGGGGGGGACGCGGTGGACCCGTTCAAACGTAGGGATCTTATCATTTCAGAGGCGTTTTTGTAGAAATACTACATCCTACGTTGTGGACCAACGTAGTTATTACACGTTTTTTTGTGAGACTGTGTTGGTGAGTCTGTGTGTGAGCAGTGGCACACACACAAAATCCCAGCCAGGCTGCGGGTGTGTGTGTGTGTTTCGGGCTGAGTTTCACTGTGTCTCGCTGTTTCGCAGACGGCCACTGGGCTCACCGGGGGGGGGGGGGGGGGGAATACACATACTATACAGAGATGCTGTTTGAGAAACCAATGTGAATTTGGAACACTGAACAATATAAATCTATTCTAGTAGACCTCAACAATGGAATTGTGATCAATAGAAATGGCCATGACATGGGACCTTTAAAATAATTGTTTCAACTAACCTAATACAGTTATGTGAAATGTGTTGACATAATACATTTAATTAAAGTGAACTATGACTAGGCTTTGAATACAGATGTTTGGCTTCTGAAATGCTCACTAGAAATGTATTAATAATGCATATTCACTATCCAGCAATTCCTGGTGATTCATGAGGATTACCACGGGAGGGATGCAGTGCAAAGCAAAGTGACTTGTAGTTTTTACTGTCTGCTTTTCTCTAGCAATCTACTTTTCCATTTTTAAATGTTGTGTTATGGATTCAGAGCCCTCTGCTGGTATTGGCTGGGTTCACACCGCCCCATATTGATAGCATCATTAGCAGCAAACAGCTAACAGGCTTAACAAGCACCACAGGGGGCTGAAGGAAGCCCTCTGTGAGGGCCTAAGATATTCTAAAAACTAATATTTTAAAACATTACAAAATATATATATATTATTTTTTATATATATTTTTTGTTAAATGTTTCATTAGTTTTACCAAAATAACTTGATTTAATTGTATTTAAAATAACATTTCCAAATAAATAAATCCTTGGAATCTGCCTGTTCAGTTTCTGTTGGAATGTGAAGGGTTAAATGCCGTCTCTGCGGGTTACTGTGAAGACGGGAGAGCTTGTTGGTCCCTCTCTACATTCACAGAGGGCCAGCTATAATAACTCAACGAGAGAGTAATGTCAACTGACGGTACAATTGACCAATCATATCTTCCCTCTAAATGGGCGGGCTTTATTTTCGCGGACTTTATGACAAGTTCCGCCCGCTGTGAGGTCTATGCAAGTGGTGCAGTGATGCGTCCTAAAACCCGGAAGTTAGCTGCGCTCGGATTCCCTCGACAGAAAGCAATGAGATTTCTTCATATGATTTTGGAAAATAGGCATGGTCAGAGGGCCTAGGTATAAAAGTCACGGCTCGCCACTGAGTTTAACCCTCCCCTCGGAGCTCCTGGGGAGCATCAGGGCAGCATGGTTCCTCCATCTGTAGTTCCAACTTCTGTTCGAATTCATCGTCTCTCTTACAGTGTGCAAGTTGAACAAGAGCGATTGCACCAAATGCTCTCTGCAATGATTCTGCAGGCATCTATGCTTCTCCACTAATACAAGCAGTCATGGTTGTTGTGGATTTACATATTTAAATATTTAGTTTAGTAAGTAATTAGCTAGGAAATATGTACACACACACACACACACACACACACACACACACACACACACACACACACACACACTTAGACACACACAGACACTGTTAATGGCTCCCATGCAGATTGATGGTGCATAGAGCAAAGGGGAGCCTACTTGACCTCCATGAAGGGACAAATGGCTGCATTAGAGCCCATCAATTACACACACACACACACACACACACACACACACACACACACACACACACACACACACACACACACACACACACACACACACACACACACACACACACACACACACACACACACACACACACACACACACACACACACACACACACACACACACACACACACACACACCACATCAGAACATGGGCTAAAATAAACAGATCCCCTGTCTGAAACACCTCCATAGGACTTGTTTGTTGGCTTCAGGAACATATTGACATCACTATGTAACAGTCACGCTTCTATTGGCTAGTGCTTCAACACATTGAACGTGAGAGGAGAAGCGGTTGACCATTCACAACAGAGCCGGCCAGCTAACCAATCAGAGCAGACTGGGCTCTGGTTTCAGACAGAGGGTGAAAAGAGGTGCTGCAGCACAGGCAGTATGAGAACAATAAAGGGCTTTCTGAACATTAAAGCATGGAGACATGCAGTATCTTAACTTATAACTATATGTCAAAGTTTATATCTAATTTGTTTGGTACTTGTTTTAAGCTAATAAACTCAAGTTGTAAACTCAAGTAACTAAAGCTGTCAGATGAATGTAGTGGAGTAAAAAGTACAATATTGGCTTAATAATGTAGTGGAAGAGGAGTCTAACGTAGCATAACATGGCAATACACAGGTAAAGTACCGTAACATGTTTCTACTTGAGTAAAGGCAATTCCATTCCACCTAGGTCTATTCACAATGCAAATATCCCTATCTCCAGGTAATACTCAGCACGTGGCGTAGTGAATGCACACTTCTGTCGATAGAGAAAATAGAGAAGGTGTGATAAAGGAAGGAGCGGGAGAACTGAGAACCAAACCGTAAACTCTCCGGCCCCAGCAGTCCTCCACACTGCTGTGTTTGAGTGAATTGTCTATTATTCAGTAATTGGTTATCGGGCCGCATTGATTTTCCAATTGAGCCTCCCTCTGAGCTCCAGGTCGACTCACACAAGCTGTCCGCCCACTGCCGGGCCATTGAGCTCCTCGCCTGGATACCCACGGTTTGACCAGTTTGATGAATCAGCTCATAATGGCCGGCGAAATACATCTCTATTATGGCAAAACAAATTACATATGTGCAGTATCAATCAAAATATGGGCAAACATTGCAAAGGTATATCACTTTTTGTCACGAAAGATTGATTTCTGTAGCTGGTGGACTTTTAGATATCATTGTTTTCTTTCATTCTCTCCATGTGGTCAATCGATTTCGTTCACACAGGTTTACAATGGAGAATTCACGTGATCTCATTGATCACTGATTAGAACTATTACATCTACCCCCCGCCTTCATTTAAACTCCCTGAACGTATCGAAGCCTCCTACAGATTGTGTGGAGCAGATTCAGTGTGTGGGCGCTCTGGGGAAACATCTCTGAGAATATGAAGCCAGCAGCACAGGAGGCACGTCTGTCTATCAGCCGTGTGGCTCCGCAGATTGTTCCACTCGCCTCTTATGTTTACTTTCTCATACGGCTGTTATAGATCTACGGAGCAAACCCCGGACTCAATCTACACTCCATTAGAGCTGGTGAATAAGAGGAGGGATGAAAAGAGAGAAAGAAATAGAAGTGTGTGAGGAGCTATATAAAGTCAGCATTATTGATACACACACATCCCTGCAGCTGGAAGCTTATCAGTACAGGGAGGGGGGGGGGGTGAATCTACCCTTCACACTCACACTTCACTCGTCAAAATGCACGTCACCCCCCCTATGTCACAAAACACCTCAATTCCAATCAAACAGACTTACAACAAAACAGACTCTGTGTGTGTGTGTGTGTGTGTGTGTGTGTGTGTGTGTGTGTGTGTGTGTGTGTGTGTGTGTGTGTGTGTGTGTGTGTGTGTGTGTGTGTGTGTGTGTGTGTGTGTGTGTGTGTGTGTGTGTGTGTGTGTGTGTGTGTGTGTGTGTGTGTGTGTGTGGCTGGATGCAGCTTTCATTGGTATGCACTGCCATGGAGACAAAGCTTAGGTGCTCATTATAGCAGACATCAAGGTGATCTGTTGACTTAACTCTCGCATATACTACACATGCACACACCCACCCACACACACATACACACACTTACTTAAATGTATATATGTATACAGCCTAGCCTTTAGAGCAGTGCACAGCAGGGACAGCTCATTACTCCATGTTAATAAGCCTTTGCGGACACAGTAAAACAAACGTGAACATAAAGAAGGGTTTGATGAATTCCTTCTGGAGCAAACCAGAGACAGTGCTGTGAGATTGAACTGTATCTCTGACGGAGACCAGTGGCAGAACTCATGGAGGTGTGACAGCTCTGACAGCAGAAAGCTTCATTTACAGAGAGCCACTCATGTTTCTGCAGAACAGACTGTGTTATGAGGTAATACTGTCTCTGTCACATTGTACTCACAACCCACAACACACTCAAGAGAAGAGTGTGATCCCAGTGTGCTGCCATCAGTTCTTTGACAGAAATCTTCAGAAAGACTTCGACTGAGGAAAGTATTGATTCCGTGTCTTGTCTTGGAAACCAGTCATGTCTGTAAATGGACTTGAAGATCAGATTAAGAAGTATATCCAATGGCACCCTGCCTAGTTGAACATGTTTAGAGCCTTCTTCTTAGTTTCTTAAGCATGAAATGTCCTTTGATAATGGAGCTGCTTCAGGTAATAATGATCAACTCATCTTGAGTTCTCGGATACTCATCATGCCTGTTATATCTGAGCAGCAGATCTTACATCTGTCATAAGCACCCATTCATCTCTAACCAGCTCACATGAGATTCCTCTGATGACAACTCCTTCCACTTCCTCTTTTCAGCTCCCTCCCCGGCTCAACTCCACATTACCATCACAAAAGAAACACCTCCTAAGTGTTTTCAGTCTTTTTCAAGAATCCTCTTGCGTCAGACTGTGAGGAAAAGTCAAAGACAAATCAAAGAGAAGACGGAGGAGAGGATGCAAAATCAGATTCCCTGTTCTTACCGTTGAAGCCTGTGAAGTTCCCCCAGTCGAGCAGGGAGCCGTTGAAGGCGGGCAGGGAGCCGTTGAAGAACAGATCGGTGCCGTTGGACGGGTGCCGGAGGGAGTCTGTGAACAGGTTCATCTGCAGCAGGGTCTTGATCAGATAGCGCAGCATCTTGCCTCGTGGAGGGTCCCTCACTCCCACACAGGTTTCACTGTGTCACTTTAAAAAAGGGGGCCACTGTTTAATCTCCTTTGCCTCCCTATGTGGTTTTAAGAAGAGTTAAAGAGATGTCCTTTTGATCCTCAAATGTTCAGAACATTCTTTTTAAATGTGAAGAAAAGAGGATTAATCTTGAAAAGTAGATGAAAAGAAATCAAGATAAGTTGATCAGTGATTTGGAGGTGTCAGAGTGGGTTTGGGGGCCCCTCGCTGTGATCCCATTCAGTTCCTCCCAGCATCGGATTGTTCCTTCCTCCTTGTTCCTTTTGTTCAGGGATCACATCACTTCACACGCTGTCTGACACCACACAAAACAGCCTCTCGCCGGTGTAAAAGAATCCAGCAATGTGATTATGACCCCTTCGGATTTGCTGCTCTCCGCTCTCCAACCCCTCCCTCTGGCTCCTCCTGTGTCCCTCCCTCTCTCTTGCTCTCCTCCTCTCTCCCTCTCCGTGATGGGGTCCCGGGGGGTCCGGAGGAGAGAGAGAGAGCAGGTGCTGTTGGCAATAAATGTTTAATTATTAGATTAATAATCATCCCAGGAGGCTCTGAGTCTGTGCGCTGGAGAATAGACTTACTGTCTGTCCATAAACTACACACACTGTCTCGTATACGGGCATGTGTTAGACAATCAACTTCTAATGTGTCCTTTGAGTTTGTGTTTGATTTCCTGCTGTAACACCTTTTGGAACACATTGCATGTTAATATCTTTATGAAATGAACGCTCAAAATACTCTTTCGTCAGCCTGGAAAACTCGATTCTCAGAACGGCATGTGTAGTGCTGAGGTGTTCAGTTTTGTGCCACACTGACATAACTGAAAGGTTGACTTTAAATCAATGTGTTATGACTCACCCACAGATTGTGGCTGCACACTGCAACATCACCATATATTTAGGAATGTGTGTGTTTGCATGTGAATGAAACACATTTCCCCACATACCTTCAATCATGCTGAAGTATGCTATAGCTCTAATGCAGTCTCCATATCATCATTCACATGTGAGTGCGATAGTAGCAGTACGGTCTCATGTGGCAGCCGGACCCCCCGCTGACAGCCTCCTATTAACAATGCCCGTCCCCCATCAGGACCCTGTCCTCCTGCTGCATCACCAGGACAATGGGAGTCAGCCTTCCGACAAAGTTGCCGTGACGACCCCCGTCCCGTGCCCTGTTCCTGGGGTGCTTTCCGGTCCCTCCTCATTTCAGAGGGTCTTCAATTCATGGGGTGTCTGTGCCAGTTCCTTCCAAAGACAGCGCTAATAGAGGGACAATGGAGGGGTGGAGAGTTGTGTAAGAAGTGTAAATGCAGACAGACACACTGTGTGGGGGTCATGTTGTATGAGGCAGGCCCATGGATGTACTGTAAGTGTTTCACTAACATAAGAAGACATGAAGGTTGTGCATGTCCCGTATAGATTGTTCTGTACTCACACACACTCACACTCAGTCACACACACACACACACACACACACACACACACACACACACACACACACACACACACACACACACACACACACACACACACACACACACACACACACACACACACACACACACACACACACACACTCAATTTCCTCAAGAGCAGACCTCCACCTCCACAGCCAGGTGTTCAGCAGGGAGGGAGACAGCCTTACTCCACAGCACACAACACATTACAGTGAGCTTACATTGTCTTTGTAAGGGCGGAGCAGAAGTAAAACAGAAAATTAACAAAAAAAATACAACTGCCTCTTGGGCACCGGTAAGTGAATCTGGTGCACCGACCGCACCACCACCTGACTCCAATATGTACATAATCACCTGGTGCTCAAAACCAGCTTTAAAATAAAAGCATAAAGAATTACTTCAATTAACTAAAATGTTTACTATAAATAATTTAACATCAACAAATGTTTAATTACTAAAATCAATGTTTAGCTCCGACAGTCTTTGTATTACAGGTTAAACACATAGGTATACTTTTATAAAATCTCTTGTTTTGCACTTGTTCTTTCAGTTTTGAAATGAATATTCGCAGCGCTGCTTTCACCTGATAACAATATGTTGGGAGAATAAAGAAGGCAGCTAATCATAACTTCCACATGATGGTAATGTTGTTGCAATCATCGTCAAGAACAAATGATATTTTTTATCTCAGTCATAAAGCAGCCATAATGAGGCAGCTCTGAAGTGTGCTACACATGTGTATGATTACACGCTCCTTTCCAGCCACTTACTATTCTCAGTAAAGACTCTCCTCTGCCGTGTAAGCTGCCATCAGAACCATGTTCTAGGTGGATCTTCTGAATTAACATGGGGCACGTTTTAGATGTTTTTATTTAATGGATACATTCAAAGTCCAGGCTGCATGGCTTATTTTTTCCTATTTACAGTATCACTTGTCTCTAAAGCTGTTAAACATCAAACATACCCCTGTGATCCTGTACTCCACATTTGTAATAATATGTGGAATCTAAATCTGAACAGTGAAAGTAATGAGAATGATATGTATATAATCAGTGGCAGAACGTCCTGCATTTTTAAAGCTTGAGTTACTTTACAGATTAAGGTTAATAGCTTACTAAATAATACATTAACTATGATATAGTATTATAAGTTAAGACATCCAGCAGCAAAAGTGTTAAAATTAGCCGCACCATTACCAGCTTTGTTGAACACATTAATGCTATATTAATAATAATATTCCAGTTATTTAAATGATGGTAAAATGGGCGATTACACTTAACGAGTACTTGTCACAATTTTAGTTTTTGTCCTTTTAATCATGGTTTTATTTTGAAATTCTGTTCTCCCCGTGTCTGGTCTTCCTTCCTGTGTTTGCCCTCCTGTGTCTGATTGTCTGATTGTGTTCACCTGTTGCCCTTGTGTTTCTGCCTCCCCTGCCCAGCTGTGTCTTGTCCTTACCCTTCTGTGTATCGAGGTTGCGGTTGGGTAATCCAAAAATCAGCTCCTATCGTCTATCCCTTGACCTTTGAGTGAAACGTCATGGGGTTAAGGGATAGTGGATAGGAGAATTCAAAAGGACTTAGGAGAAGAGACTGCGGTACTTTAGAAAATCCGACTGCACTTTCACTATCCGACGTGTTTATGATGCGCCAGCGGACGTCATTTTGTGTGTCTGCTGCTGTGGGGAAACTATGGAAACTACAGTTTTCTATAGCGGACTACAACATGGATGTTTAATAAGAAGGAGGGACTACTGTAAACTCATCTAGAGACTCTGCACCGTGCTCTGATGCTGTTGCTTTGCTTTATGAACGTGGACAACAGAGAAACAGATTCTTCAGGACCAAAGTTGGAATTGAAATAAAAAAGGAAAGTGAAACTTATGCTCGTCACCCTCTCCCTCCGGTCCACATTAATACAAATGATCCCAATACGTATGAATACAAATGTATTTATTATAAACGTTAGTCCTTAACATCTATCACTGTGTTCATCACCATTCAAACATCTTTTAAAACCCCACAGCTCAGTGAAATGTTGACTTTATTTGATCATTTCAGTAAAAACTAACGTTCATATTTCTCTTTGATTATAATACTGATGAACGTTCAAAACAAAGCACTTTGGCAACTTACCACATACGTTTTAAAATGCTTAATAAGCACCGTAACGTTCATGATATAATTTCTCCGTCATAATCAGTTGTTTTCGTGAACGGCCGAATGTTGTGTGACAGCAAATGCTGCAGCTGCGAGGCATTGTGGGGCAGCATTTTCTCCTCTCCTTTCGTCAAGGGACGAAGCTAAAGGAGGTTATAAAGGAAGTTTGAAACCTCCTTTACTATCATTCTAGAGAATTGGAACGGCACTTATCATGGCTGCCACTGAGGGACTTCCGGGTCATTTCACTCCGTTAGGAAGGTTCCTAAGCTAAACAGACTATTCGACTGCAGCCTTAGTCTTGTCTTCCCCTGTACTCCATGTCGGTTCGTTGTCTTTCCTTACCTTGTCACCTGCGCCAACTGTGCTCCCAGTTAGTTAGTGTTTATTTTCTGTCATGTTTTTTCTGTCATCAGCTTTTTAAATAAAGCTCGCCTTTTGTTCCTTGACCTTTTTTTCTTTTTTTATACTGCATTTGGGTCCTGATATTCCCAATCCTGACAGTACTTTAACTTTGTTACTTTAAGTATATTATTAAAAAACGTTTCTACTTTGACTGAAGTAACATTTGAATGCCGGACCTTTACTTGAAACGTTATGTGTACAATTTAGTATTGAAACATACGTATACAATCGGAGTACTTCTCTGATTGTCAGAGTACTTCTCTGATTGTACCTCTATAAAGAATACCATGCAGTATTATCAGTTAAATTACACTTGTTTTCAACGTAGAATATTATTTCATGTAATAAGTAATGATTTTCTAACAGGGTGTGACCACAGTTTAGAGTAGCAGGTATCTGCATGGTGACCTTTCTGTTTGCTCAGAGGTGCTTCTTTCAGGGCCTCTGTTTGAAGCATGAAACCACATTTCATGCTTACCCATCAACAGAGGGATGAATAGAGGCATGCTGAGTGTTTTGCCTTTCATACAAATGTTAATGCAGATGGTCCATTAATGTCACCTCCTGTTGGATGGATGACTTTGACTCGCTGTGACAATTAGACATGTGGGAATCCTTTTAACATTCCCACATGTCTTACAAAAGAAAATAAATACTGAAATTATTTTATTTTGAATCCCTTCTTGAATGTTTTGTTGAGTAAGCATATAAGCAATGATTTGAGCTATATGCTAAATGTACTTATTCTAGTAGAGATTAGAGGACAGGTCTAATGTTGTGAACAAAATTATCAAGTCAAAGTTATTTATTTATTTTATCTTATGTACCCCATTTAATTTAATAACTCTAAAGAAGGCAACAATTTACATGGTTTACACATCCATCTAACCTAAGTGAATCATAGAAGTTAAAACCAACTTTATTCAGCAGGTGAGAATCCCCTCAAACTGTCCCCCCTGGGAAAAGCTCTCTATCAACGCATTGTGAAAATGTTAGTGTTGACTTTATGTCAAAATCAAAGACGTCTAAATGGCCTGACTCTCAAGGACAACAATACCTGGATCTCGGCCTAGAACTTCCCTGGATCTTCCCTGGATCTTCCCTGGATCTTCCCTGGATCTTCCCTGGATCTTCCCTGGATCTTCCCTGGATCTTCCCCAGATTTTCCGGCGATCTTCCTTATCCATAGGGCAGTAGGTATTTTTTCAAGCCCGCCTCCTTACTTAAAAACAATGGGATCTGGAAACGGCTTCTGGCACGTTTTACCACTTTTAGACCCTAATGATTGAAATAAGGGCTTGACATTTGCAGTTGATTTATAACTGGAAAAAACAGACTTCTCTTCCCCAATGTCCCACAGACACACAGAAATTATAGTACCACCATTTGGCCACTAGGAACATTTGCTTCAACGCCCGGCTCACTTAGGGCTTAATTGTGTTGCAGATATCCGCTGACATTAACATGCTAACTGATTGGCCCGGCCCAACTTGCAAGAGCCCTTCTTCCTATAGAGCAGGGATGGGCAACTTGGATGGTGGTGGGGGCCACATCATTTATGTACTGGCCACCAGGGGGCCGCAGATTCACTTGGAACCATAAACTGTATATATAAATGGACGTAGTGTCCGTGACGTCACCCATAGGATTCTGCAGAGTTGCCGTGAAGCCCTTAGTAGGCGGAGTCGGCCACTAACGGCTCGACTGTGACGTCAGAGCCTGCGTGACGTCAGAGCCTGCTCCAAATAAGGGCAAAGAGGCGGAGCCGGGGCGGGACCTGCTGCTTCCGAACTGGAAGTAAACAGAGCTAGCTCAGGCTAAGAAGCTAAGCTAACATGAAATACATGCATACCAAGTTACTGCTAACAGTGTAGTTCCCCTATATAAATGTTACATTCATAATCAAATGAGACAATCTGCAAGAGATTTAGCTATATTTTGTTATTCTTAATGCTTGTCATTCACACGTTGAGAAAAGACGGACTCCACCGCCCGGACCTAATGGAGCCGCAGTGGGCTAGCTCCGGGACGCCGGCTGGAGCTAGCATTTTTTGTGTTTTTCCCATAGGTTTTTCTCTTTCGATTCTGAGAGACACATTTCCTTTTTCAGAGGTTTTGATAAAAAATCACGCCGCAATGCAAGGCAGGATATGGTGTTTATGTGATATGAAATCGGAAAACATTTAAAAAATATAAAATAATACTTTATTCCGAGTGTTCTTGCTTATATCTTTGAAAGTCATCACATAACGGCATTGTAATACACGGTTCAACTGCATTAAATATTACATATCTGCCGTAGATATTTATTTATAGAGCCCTGATGAGAAGACTTCTGGACAAACTGGAAGAGATGCCGCCAAAACTATATTTTTTTATATACTTTATTAATCCCCGTGGGGAAATGGTTTCTCTGTATTTGACCCATCCTAGTGTTAGGAGCAGTGTGCTGCCATTTTGAACGGCGCCCGGGGAGCAGTGTATGGAACGGTGCCTTGCTCAGGGACACCTCGGTAGCACTTGGTCTTGCCGGGACTTGAACTGGTGACCTTCCAGTCCCTATCGACTTCGCCACCACCGCTCCTGACGTGACGTGGACCATAAATATATCAACAATTAAACAACATCTTCCATTTCTTTTCACACAATACGTCTCCTTGCAGTATCAACACTAATTCGGCTGACTTTTATATTTGATCCAATTAGTAGATAGTCTGTATTTACACTATAAAGGTGCACAGCTGATAGAAAGCGACTTTTTTGTAGTTTTTAAAGATATTACTGATTTTCTGAACTACGTTTCCAACTCCTCATGCAGTTGACTGTTACAGGTCTATACAGGTTCATGGTACAATGCATAAGCTTCACATCGAGAGACTGAAATTGTATTTTCCTTTACCGTTCCGTTTTAATTTCACAATAAAGTGAATAGTCATATTATGTTTGATATTATTATGTTTTATTAACTAGACCACTGTTTTTTTAACCCACACCGCCTAGTGGTTAAAGCACGTTATTACATTTAGTTGTTGAATAAGTTATATTTGATGAAAACATTTAAATATTAAGCGTAGCCTACATATAAAATAGAGGTCAATGATAGAAATATAGAATAGAAAATATCAAGAAGATACTGTAGTGATCTCTACAGTAAAACAGTTTAGTGCAGGACGATGTGCAAAACAGACAAACTGATAAGGCTTAATTTTTACTCAGGTGTAACTAAAGTCTGATTTAAGGGTTGTTTATATTTCACATCATTAATCAGAATCTGCAAAGTAACTAAAATAAATGTAGTAGAGTAAAAATACCAGGTTAACCTCTGAATTGTAGTGGAGTAGAACAAAGTAGTACATGCTGCTGTAACAAAAACATTTCCCAACTTGGGATCAATAAAGTATCTTATCTTATCTTATCTTAAGATGATCGATGGCTTCTGCCATATTTGCTAAATGTGCATCTGAACCTATTCAAGTGCATGTTTCAGGCTTATCAATTAACAACAGGAAGGGTCACAGACATAAGACCAGCTGTTAAATAAAGCTCTTCTGACCTTAGGTGTCATGTGTGTATATTAATGCTGCCCATTATGGACACAAGCAATTTTCACCCATGTATTAATTATATGTTTTAAATTTGATAAGACCAATGTGTTTCGTATCCCCTAAACCTTCAGGGATGTATACAGTTTAATACTGGCAACTTCTAATTGTGGGAAATACGAAAACGTCTTTTAAAACTACAATTCCCAGTAGAGACGTGCCATAGAACATGTTGCGAAACACACAATAGCCAACATGTGTAATTCTGGGGGGGGGGAGGGCTGGGCTGGACCTGTCCAAGTCCAGTTTTGGAAAGTCTGGCGTGGTTCCATTCCATTTCAAAGAGCTGTTTGACACTCGGCGTAGCCTTGTCGCACTGCCACTCCAACATCCAATCACAGAGCTTGAGGGCTAATCACAGGTTTTGTAAATCAAGGCGGATGTTGTTGTTGTTTTTCTCCGAATCAAAGATTAAAAACACAAAAGCATTGTACACCATTTAAACCAATCAATATTGTGTAATTAATTTAACAAGGATAAACTTAAGTTTTTTAGTGGATGAGTAATGCAGATATCACTGTGTAATCATTTGACAGTGTGGGGAATACTTCCGGTTTTATTATGAAAACTTCGAGACCGGAAATATTGTTTTTACCCATGCTAACTTTACATAGAAGCTGCCCCATATACACTTTCTCCTGGCGAGACCTCAAATCATCTTCGTATATATCAATCAAACTGTAGATCCTACACATCCAATGGACGTAGATTATAAAAGTACAATATACACTTCTCGCTAGAAATCTAATAAAAAAACATTTTAATGGCCAAACTATTCCACCATTTAGGATTTTCCAGAGAGGGTTATTTGTGAATAAACGACCCTCCGGAGCGTTTGCAATCGACAGGAGCATGTTGTTTCTTACACGACCACTAGAGGTGCTACACTTTAAAGCGTGACTCTGGGTCATATTTAGCTGCTGAACAATCGACCTATATGGTCGTTTTTTGTAGGAGGACAGGCTGGTTCTCCTGCGTCTTGGCCATGTTTCGCACTGGAACACACCGCAAAGACTTCAGCCGAGCACGTATGAACTGCGCATGTGTGAGTGGCAATAACTCTCCTTACCAGCAGGCGGCGGTAGTGTGTATTCGTCATTCAAAACAGGCAACAACCGGAACACAGAGAAGAAGAACAGACTGTGTGATATAAACAAACAACAAATAGCGTGTGCGTTCCATTTTCACTCTCGTCCATCCATGTTTGGTGCGGTACTGGAGCTATCAGCCATTGGAGTGTTGCTTGTGGAAGACAATCTCAAGCAACCGTTTAGCTTCTCATGCACTGATTCGCTAGCTGAACAGCCAATCCCAGTGATTTCTTTGACCGACTGCCAGTGGTCGACGCACGGCCGATTCAACATGTTGAATCGGCCGTGCGTCGGCCATGAAAGGCCGAATAAGGCGTGTCACGGCCGACGGTGCGGGACACAACAAATTGAGTTTGGGCGACAGGGCACGCTTCGTCGTCCGACTAACGAAAACGGCCGATTTCGGCCTGGTGTGTCAGGGCCTTTACCTTGTCCTCATTATGAATATAATGTCCAGAGAAACTCTAGCATGCAGCAGCTCATTGTCCTGTCAGCCACTGTGTCACTTTAATGAAAGGCTGTGATTCCCCTGGATGATGTCAGCTGGGATGAAGTGTGGTCGGGGTCTGACTCGTCCTGAGCAGCGAGACGTGATGGCTGCCAGCACCTGCAGTCAGATGGGCATCAGAGAGGAAGCTGTGTACCACTAGCCTCCACACATCACCAGGGTGGAACATCTGTGCCCGGGTCTGGATCTGGGGTCTGCTGCTGCAGTTTGCCCCCATGGGAACCCCTGAGCTGGGATAAAGACAGCCGGATGCACCCCCAGCCCCTCACTCCCAGCTGGGTAGAGGAGGGCTAACTGCAGGCAAGCAGCCAGAACCAGCATCCTACCCAGGCTGCAGGTGCATGACCCCCCCCCCCCCCCCATCGGCTTTTGCCTCCTGTACTGATACATCTGATACCCTGATAAACAACTGTCATCCGGAAAGGAGGTGGCATTAATTGGTTTCTTTTTTTGGCAATAAATATGTGTCACTAACCTGGAGCAGTTGGCAGCGTCCATCAAAAGAGCTGCGGCTAGCTACTGCCCATATGCAAGAGTGCCATAATTGGTGCTTGTGTCCTATGTGTTTTGTGTGCAGGCCAGAAGGACAGAGCCCTGTCTCCCTCCGGGGCTATCTGTCCAATCACGCCTCCCACAAACTGGCTCTGCAGGAAACCCTGCGGCCAATTCCCTCATCTCCTCCAATTGCCACATAACTACAAAGCCAACTTCAAAGCGTTTGGGACTGCCCGCTAACATGGCTGAAACCTGGACAACGGTGCCTCCTAAAGAGCAAGATGAATCTTTGTGTGTCAGCTATATCTATTTCTTCACATCGACAGTGCATAGCAGGCAGCCTAACTGGGAGTGACAGAGCCAATATGCTTCAGTCAGGGGATTATCCCATCTCCAGAGGCCTAAGTTACACACAGGGCCATGAGGGGCGGAAGTTAAACAAAGCACTAGCCGCACCCCACAGCCCGGCTCTATAAACCCTGAGCAAACGCTGGGTAATTGCACAACAAAAGCACAATTAGCCGTGAGCGCACGGATATTAAGTAGGAAAAGATGGACCTGTCATTTATCCCATCTCATATTTGCATCTCATGAATTCCCCTCCACGCACCTTCACATATAAATTTCATTCTATTCCTATCTTCATACTATTTTATTTCCAGATGAATGCAGATAAATGCAAAGCAGTCATTTAAATATGCATTAATATTATAAGTGGCCCCACCTCCCAAAATCAGAGGTAGTCATTTTGCGGTCCCAGAACATCCTGCTCCCTAGGGTCAGACTGCTCCAGTCCGACGGCAGAGCGCTGCCATTCTCAAGAGCTTATTTGAGGCTGACCCTGTGCTCCGCGCTGCAGCAGGACTTTGAAGTCACTTGCCTGGAAAAGGACCTTATGCCATTTAACAAGATTGGCTCACCCACAATCAGTGTGTGTGGACCTGTGAAACACTGGAGTTCATTCCAATCAGAGTTGGAGAGAGAAAATATTGCAGCCCAAGAGTGAAGAGGTCTGCGTCATATTGATTGGAGCTTAAAAGATGAGTTATTTGTCAGCCTCAGAATTTGAAGGAGAAAACTTTTAAGCTTGATTGCTTTCCCACAGTGCCGTGCACAGCCAACTTCACACAGACACACATTCCAGGGGAAATCGATGGCGAGCGACAGTCACAGCTTGATAAGCGCTTTAACCAGGACTCACCTGCAGACATTTAGACACCTTTGTTCTCATTCTCCAACACGTGTAATCCAATAAAAGTCATACAAATGGTACAATGGGTAATCTCTGTCATTTCTCAATTTCATTCAAGATAAAAAACGAGGATAAAACAGATATGACATGCATTGAGGGCAATAATAATAAATGCATAGAGATCTCTATATATTTCCGCCTATTCTTCCTGAGAGGGATAATGTGCATTTTAGCAAGTTAAGCAATCATGTGTGCACATCAGAGATGGGAAATGTATGCACGCCTACTGAGGTGTGTCTTGCCTAAAATGCCCTCCAGGCTGCTAAAACAACTGCATCATGCACCAGTGCCTGTCCGCCTCTTCTCCAGCCAGCTGGGCCCGCCTGCCTCTCTGTGAGGCTGATGGGCAGCACTGTAACAGGTAGCCTCCCCAGGTGTCGCCGCGTCCTCACAGCTCGCTAAGCTATTGCGCCCGGCTCGACAAAGCTGAGCTTAATTATCCAGGGGGGGTGGGCTTCTGCTGGCCAATAATGAGCCATGCTGAGGGTAATGTCATGAAAAGATGTGGAGGTGGGGGTCCAAGGGTCTGTTTTTTGGCTCTGAATTATGGATTTTAACCATCTGGCCATGCAGGAGGGTGGGGAGAGGAAAATGATATGCCTGACAGACGACTTTAACAAAGATGTGGGGAGTGAGAGGGGCGTGTCCGAGATCACAAGCTGAGTTATAGCAAGTGTGACTGGGCTATTGTTCGGGGTGATGGGTTGCTTATTTACAGCTGGGGCAGCCCAAATTGTTCTTTTATATTCTTTTATTCTCCTTTATTGGAGCCAGAGGGGCTTTGAAGATGATTAACAGGGAGCAAAACAAGACAAACCCACTGACAACCTCTCCTCTCAATTTAGTCACCAGCCAGTCATTTTGACCAGAACATGGGTTGGAATAACACAGCAGGTGCAGTGTGTGTGCCAAAATAAAATCACTGTGTTTTTTTTATTGTGTTTAATACTGAACTGTATAACATCTTTGCCGAAAACGTTGTTGGGATGACGCCTGGAACATTACAAAACTCTCTCAGCACATTGTCCACTTCACACTTAGTCATGTTGGATAAAACTTTGACATATGGCCGTACACACGGAACAACAATGCTCTGCAGCCAGCCAAGTCGCCCACCATGCTCCATGCTCAACCTCTTCCTCCTCCTGCTATCACTCCTTGTTATCATTCTTCCATCTGGTGTCCATGTTGCACCCCTTCTGGTCAGGAACAAGGGGAAACCGGGCCAGCTTAACAAACTCCATAAACCCAACTGGATGGAGTTTTCATGGCAATTAGGGCGGAGATGACTGGCTCTTTTCCAGGCACCCACTGCTCTCTCTCTGCCGCTGGTCCAGCTCTCCCAGCTCTCATGCTGAAGCCATTAGACTAATTGCGGGTCTCTCAGGAAGCGATAGAAGCTCTAATGGTCACAGTGTTATCTGAGGCTCTAAGATCAGACACATTGGTTTACAATGACTGGAGGATGTGTTTTTACTGGTCAGGTTTCAGATGCCATCGTGGGTATTCGTGCCACTTTGATCATGTTTTAATGGTGCATTTTATTAAGTTCCACTTTCATTGTACAGTCACACTAAAAGTGTTGCTTCAACCGTCAGGGAACATCATTTGTTCAAGTTTTAGAGTATCAGTCGTCCTGCAAGAAGGAGGACTTTGGTGTGTGCGTGTGTGTGTGTGTGTGTGCGTGTGCGTGTGTGTGTGTGTGTGTGTGTGTGTGTGTGTGTGTGTGTGTGTGTGTGTGTGTGTGTGTGTGTGTGTGTGTGTGTGTGTGTGTGTGTGTGTTCCTCTGATGGACAAACTGAGCTGACTTCATTCAAGACAGCATAAGGCTTTAAGGTTTAACAAAGTATTTACTTTTATAAATACAAATTACATATATATATATATTATATAGTTTCTTCAATAATTATATTACTAGTGGACAATAATTGTACATGTAAAACACATTTACGTAAGACAATAAAAGAACATTTCTTGACATTATAACTTTAACCGGTTGTTAAACAAACAAATCCTACTGTTGGACAAAGTAATAAAATAACATTTGATTCCTTGTCTTTTATTTGACATCATGTTTAGGAAACACACCTAAGACATTAGCATCATGTCTTAGCCTACACATAAATGATATTTGCAAGTGTTTTTGGCATAATACTTTAGATTGATCTTGAATCTGCATGAAATTGTAGCAAATGAGAAGGCCCACCTGAGTATACATCATATTATTGTGAATAATTATGAATGACTCATTAATACATAGTATATGCTAATGACCTATCTTCATCAGGCTCTGACTGAAATGCTAATAAAGGCCATTAGGATTCATGTTGGTCCTTTTTCTTTCATTCTATTAAACAAATAGCGGCTCAACGAGAGCAGCAACAAACATCACTGTATGTTAAAGACATTTTATTCATCCAATCACAGCAGGTCCCGCCCAAACAGGCTAATGGCGCATTTCCACTGCAGGGCCTCGCACGGCTTAGTAATAGTTAGGCCTTGGTAGGCCAGGCTCACTTTATGCTGCGTTTCCATTACAGTTTAGTAGCTGGGGCAGTAACTATAGTAACGCAGTGTAGGCGGAGCCGTCATCTCCAATGAGAAACACAAAACCAACATCAGCCGTTAGCTCTTAGCACTCAGAGCTCACAGCTCCTCATATCTGTTCAGAAACTAGACAAAAGTTAAACAAGTACAAACCACAGACTGCCTGTGTCATGGCGAATACAGTCGCTGGTTTATTTATGTCTGTATAGGCCATTGTTGTGAATGTGGACGGTCGGAGCATATATAACGTTAGCTTAGCCAAGCTCCATTCAGAAAACACGCATTTTAAAAGGTTTTTCGCCTGCCGTCTGTCTGCAGACTTGTCAAAGCATTAATTCATGGTTTTTACTAACCGGTATCAGTATGTTGTTACTTCGGCATCATTTAGAAACGTGTATTACAATTTAATCACGGTCAAATATGTTCATCTTGTTGTAGTTGTAGCCCCCTTGCCAGCGATTCTCTCACTAGTTTAGTATACTCAGCCCGACTCAGCCTGGTTGTTGGCTCGGAAAGAACCTCGATTTTGGAGAGCCAGAAAAACTGTGAAAAAGTACCCGCTAGCCGGAACTACGACTAGTGGAAACGCAACCAAAAACAGGCGGGGCACGGCACGCTTAAAGCGAGCTGTAGTGGAAATGCGCCATAAGTGGTCCAGGATGACTTATCGATGACACACACACCTCCATAGGACTCCTATGTTTACTTGTGAATCGTCTCTAAGCGTTTGACCAATCACAACAGAGCCGTTCAGCTAACCAATCAGAGCAGACGGAGGGTGAAAAGAGGTGCTGCAGCACAGGCAGTATGAGAAAAATAAAGAGCTTTTTGAACATTAAAGCACGGAGACATGTAGAGACACTACATACTGATATA
Source organism: Harpagifer antarcticus (assembly GCA_902827135.1). Classification (NCBI taxonomy): domain Eukaryota; kingdom Metazoa; phylum Chordata; class Actinopteri; order Perciformes; family Harpagiferidae; genus Harpagifer; species Harpagifer antarcticus. The sequence goes on from CADEHL010001392.1 coordinate 141,785, forward strand.
CACCTGAACATCAGCAGGAGAGGACTCTTTAAAGTAGAGACACTACGTACTGATATACACCTGAACATCAGCAGGAGAGGACTCTTTAAAGTAGAGACACTACATACTGATATACACCTGAACATCAGCAGGAGAGGACTCTTTAAAGTAGAGACACTACATACTGATATACACCTGAACATCAGCAGGAGAGGACTCTTTAAAGTAGAGACACTACATACTGATGTACACCTGAACATCAGCAGGAGAGGACTCTTTAAAGTAGAGACACTACATACTGATATACACCTGAACATCAGCAGGAGAGGACTCTTTAAAGTAGAGACACTACATACTGATATACACCTGAACATCAGCAGGAGAGGACTCTTTAAAGTAGAGACACGACATACTGATATACACCTGAACATCAGCAGGAGAGGACTCTTTAAAGTAGAGACACTACGTACTGATATACACCTGAACATCAGCAGGAGAGGACTCTTTAAAGTAGAGACACTACATACTGATGTACACCTGAACATCAGCAGGAGAGGACTCTTTAAAGTAGAGACACTACATACTGATGTACACCTGAACATCAGCAGGAGAGGACTCTTTAAAGTAGAGACACTACATACTGATATACACCTGAACATCAGCAGGAGAGGACTCTTTAAAGTAGAGACACTACATACTGATATACACCTGAACATCAGCAGGAGAGGACTCTTTAAAGTAGAGACACGACATACTGATATACACCTGAACATCAGCAGGAGAGGACTCTTTAAAGTAGAGACACTACATACTGATGTACACCTGAACATCAGCAGGAGAGGACTCTTTAAAGTAGAGACACTACATACTGATGTACACCTGAACATCAGCAGGAGAGGACTCTTTAAAGTAGAGACACTACATACTGATGTACACCTGGACATCAGCAGGAGAGGACTCTTTAAAGTAGAGACACTACATACTGATGTACACCTGAACATCAGCAGGAGAGGACTCTTTAAAGTAGAGACACTACATACTGATATACACCTGAACATCAGCAGGAGAGGACTCTTTAAAGTAGAGACACTACATACTGATATACACCTGAACATCAGCAGGAGAGGACTCTTTAAAGTAGAGACACGACATACTGATATACACCTGAACATCAGCAGGAGAGGACTCTTTAAAGTAGAGACACTACATACTGATGTACACCTGAACATCAGCAGGAGAGGACTCTTTAAAGTAGAGACACTACATACTGATGTACACCTGAACATCAGCAGGAGAGGACTCTTTAAAGTAGAGACACTACATACTGATGTACACCTGAACATCAGAAGAATAGGGCTCCTTTCAATTCTACCCTGATGTTGAAATGATTTGAGCAAAGTCTGCATCTGACCAAGATGCCATGGCAGACCTCAGTCCAACATGCATTGCTAAACAAACATCGTTCCTCCGGCACATCACGGACAATGTATGTACAAGATGCTAAACACATTGTTATTCAAATGTGCTCCAGCTGATATTTATAAAACTGATAAATAACTTAAATGTATCCTGTGATGTTTGCAATGTAACAAACTGTCTGAAAAAAACAAAACACATAAAAGATAAAAGCTGAATACTGACATACATAAGGACTGCTGTCAGATTTGAGTATAAACACGTATATTATATAATCAATATGCACTGAATGAAATATAAAAGGCTCATGAAATATACCTTTAAGTGCTGTTATGAACTGTGTCTAGACTTTGACTTTACACTATCCTGTTTTATAGTGGGTAAAGAAAGTCCACCTCCACCCCACGTCTCTTTGTCTACATCTGCTGCTTTGTTATCACATCTGATAGCTGAAATCAATAAAGGATGGTGGCTTTTTTGTGACACATAATCCGAGTCCCCTTGATATGTTTCCACAGATGTAAGAAAGTTTTTCTTAACAAAAGAAAGCCTAAGTGCATCTCTTGTCCCCCTCACACCAACGTTCTCTCTCCACTCAAAGCTTGTTTGTTAATCTTCAGAAGTTCATGTGTCTGCCCAGAGCCGTGAGTGATTACTGCTCATTGGCAGGGGCAGCCCCTTAATTAGTCCGGGGTCTCTGGGGGGCCATTACCACGGGGGAATCTTGCTGCTCTTTATTAGCCCATCTTTATATTGACTGAGCAAAGAGATACACAGGGTGGGGCAATTTGGTTTCCTCAGACGGGACCAGCTCTTGTGAATATGCATGCTGGGATGTGGGGTAGTTAGGGGGTGGGGGGACATGTGACAGGACTGATGGATGACCTGGGTTGGGCCTCACCTGGGGTCCCTCACACCGTAACAAAAGGGGTTACAATTTCCATTAGACTGTGGAAATATAGCACCAGGATGCTCAAAGTGAGAGAAAATATTTATTGGGTGGGGTTCGGCCCAAATTGTGTTTCCAAGATAAATATAATCCATAAAAAACAGCAAACTGGTATCGGTAGAACGACCCAATCAGAAACTGTGATGGTTATGATGGCATTAGAATAAGCTGTGAAAACAACGTTTGCTCCAAAAGGAGGTCCTTCTCAAAGTCACACTTTCCTCTCGTACCAAAGTTACAGAGGGGGAACCTATCAAAGCGCAGACACTAATTCCTGACAAAGACAGACTTGATCTCTTCCAATTCCATCCCTACACCTCTTCCAAAGCGACTTTAATTAAAAGTCAGAGTGGAAAATGAATACATTTCCCTCCACAGCCCTCCTCCATTTCTCTCCTTAAGTCATTTCCATGTGTCTGTTCCCAACTCGGCTGCTCATTTCAAGTGATGTCAAATGAAGAGGTGCATCACAGGGGCCCCTAATAACCAGGCCTGATGCATGTTTTAACCATCTTGTTTGGGAATAGAGAGATTAAGGAATTGAGAGACATATGTTGTCGAGCACAGACCTTGGAGAGACCTGAGACGCATCTTTCACCGCTAAGTGGCTTCAGTGGTGTATCAAGCCTCTCAGAAACCTCCCAGAATGCAATTACAGCAGGGGATTACCTCCCTTACTCCACACTGGGAGAAACTCAAATTGGCCAAAGTGTGTTTTTTGTGCATAGTGGCAGAGGTTGTTATTGGAAGCTGCCTTTCCTCAGTCGAGTAAACAGATCATTAGCATAGTCAAAAAGACCTCTGCCTGTAACTGTAAATAGTGCTGTGTAAATCAACTGTGAAATATACCCTCCTGTACTTTATTATTCTTTAAACTCACTGCTACCTCTGTATATGTCCACATACCTTTATAATGATGTTTGGAATAATAATATTTCTATCATATTTGGAAAATATTTCACACATACATTTCGCTTTCTCAAAATGTTTCCAGTATTTATTTGACTTTTCAATGTTCACTACGTGACCATTGATGTGCCTTTTTTGATGTTTTTTAAGAGTTGCTAAAAAAAGTTTTTAAAAAACATATATAATGCTAGTATTCTTTTTTAGTTTTTTATTGTCTTTGCCATGGATGTGTACTTTTTACAAATGTGCTTGCCTATATTTTATGTGAATCGACTCATTTTATTTGACCTTTTATCTAAGCTGTTTGTTTGAGTGATTTCAAAGACTGGAGATATGGTTGAACTCACTTCTCTTCAACTCCACACTTTCAGACCTTTTCTCAGGATACATCACCAGAATTTGTAAATCCTTTTGGAGACAAATTAACTTATACAACTTTTTTAACATATCCGGCGTCACTCACTAACACAAAAAGTGTTTCATCAAATGTCCTTTCAGCTTGAGAAAAAACGAAATAGGACTTTCCTGCCCTGAGCTGTGGGATAAAGCCGGGGGGAGAGGTGCTCTCAGACAGTGAGGGGTCACATGTGCAGCAGAGATTGAGGGGCATTAGTGCTCCATGGTAATGAAAGGCAGAGCAGAGAGCAGGGATATAAAGGGAGTCGCTGGGCCAAAGCTGCCCCTCTGCACCCAGTGCCTTTTAATTAGGCTCACAGTCAGAATACCTTTATTAGTCCCACGGAGGGGACATTTGCCACAGACAGCTTAATGTTACATATGTTAAATATGTGACATGCATTCAAAAAAAGTACTAAGTTATGATATAATAAAAAATATAATAAAAAATAAAAAGTTACATAATTTAAAAAAATACACATCCTGTAACAGTTCTTAGGATTTAGCAGCCAGGTATATGTGTGTGTGGGGGGGGGGGGGTCAACTAGGGGCTGTGCTGGTTGTATAGTCACAGCAGGGACGTTGACACACACACACAGCTCATCACTCACACACAGATGCATGCACACACTCATAAAAACTGACATCACGTACCTTTGTCTGCCTTATTATTCCAGAGTGTGTGTAGTCTTGGGTTTCTGTTCAATTGGGGGTTTGCTGTCCCGCAGTTGTCTGATGTTCTGATGTTTTGACCCTCCCTGACCATACATGTTTAGTGGTATCACTTAATAACATCTAAAGTATTTCAATTACTCTGTATGATCTCAAACAAATGTAATCTGTGTGAATGTGGCAGATTACCATATTTCTAACACTTCAGTTTGATATGTTATCATGTTTTAATTGGCCATAAGTTCACACACCTTTCATTTGGATCTTATTTCTGAGTTAGTCCTGTGCTGCTTTACTGTATATCTACAAGGGTTTCTGGAGGGATGTGTTTTATGCTCACAGTTTATTGTTAATTGTAGATCAAATCATAACTCAGTTCAGAAATCATACATTTTTCGCTAAATAACAAACAATAATCTAAATGACCTACAACTGAAGTGAAAATTCATTTGTAATATGAAGTGGATTATGTCATCATTTCTCCTCAGAGCTGCACAGTGCCAGGCGTCAGTGTCGCGGCTCATCAGATGTATTGACAAGATCAATTTCTTGAAGCAGAGGCCCTGAAACACAGTTCACCATCTGCCTGTTTGCCGACATTGGTCAACGACCTTTAACCTAGCAGGGAAATGTCATGTCACCCAAAGTCACCATAACAAACTTAATGGGTAGAACCATGTAAAGTGGCAGGATAGACTTGAATACATGTGTTCTAACACAAAGACAGCCATCAGAGCGTCATTCCTTCCTACTAGAATGTCATCTCTATAAAGAAGCACACATGAGCACTTTAGTGATGTTTGACTTGGTTACTGTGATACGTTAGGGTGATGCTGAGATGTGAACACACCAGGTCTGTACCTGGTGTGTTCACATCTCAGCATATGAGGTGAAGTCTGTACTTCACCTCATATGCTGAGATGTGAACACACCAGGTCTGTACCTGGTGTGTTCACATCTCAGCATATGAGGTGAAGTCTGTACTTCACCTCATATCTGTGAGGAGTGCTGACAGTGAATTACTATGCAGGGGGGGGAGGGTGGAGGGTCTTTGATATCATATACCAAGGTCACACATGATACACTCTTTTCCATTTCACTTTAGTCAAACTGAAGATGGATTAAGTTTGACGCCCAGATCTGAAAATATACCTTGGGGGTTGGGGGAAGGGTCTTAATAGGGACTTTCTAAAGTATATAACAATATTCGCCCATTTGTGCAACTATTCAGCCAATGCCAATTCAAGGTCGAGTCTCAGTGAATGTTTTGCTTTGTTCTTGCAAATGTCAAACAGCTACTCCGGTTTATTTAATCAATTACACTTCCTCTGATATTCAGCTATAGCATACAAGGGACATTAGTATGTAGTGTCTCTACTGGGACATGTCTCCATGCTTTAATGTTCAAAAAGCTCTTGCTGTTCTCATTGTTCTCATACTGCTTGTGCTGCAGCACCTCTTTTCACCCTCTGTCTGAAACCAGAGCCCAGTCTGCTCTGATTGGTTAGCTGGGCGGCTCTGTTGTGATAGGTCAACCGCTTAGAGATGACCCGCCCTTATCAAGTACAATGTGTTAGAGTGCAACCAAATAGAAGCCCACGTTTTACAGAGTGATGCATGTAGACATGTTTGAAGAACTGTATTTTCATGTGTTCATTTGAAAGAGTAAGGATTCATGTAGGAGCTATTTATTGTCAAGTGTATGTGGCAGGATATCTGTGATCAGTTACTCAGTGAGAGGTATTATATTTCACTGAAAGCTTTTGAAATGGTTTGACGATGTTTGGGTTATGCTAGCAATGAACTGGAGATAATACATCTGAAGTGAACCCATGGACCTCTATCTTAAATGAATCGCAGTATAGTTATTTTTAGGAAATATCATGGAAATGATTGGTAAAAATTTAGAAATGACAGACCCTAAAATAATAGCTTTCCCATTCATAGAATGTAACAATGTATCCACTGCTTTATTGTTAAACATGTTCCTTTTAGGCAACGCAATGTTCATGGTATTAATAGAGGTGTTGAAGCATGGCCCACAGAACCAGCATTGTTCTCACACCCAGTCCCCAGCAGACACTGACTCTCTGTGCATGTATTTGTGGGGGTAATGTTGTGTATGTGTTTGTGGTATGGACCAATTATCATGTATGTCTCTCTGTGGATATATTTGTGGATGTGTTGTGAATGTATTTGTGAACGCTCCCTGTGGACAGGCGTTGCAAATGAGTGCTTTGCTTGCACCAATAGTCCGTGTGCATACATGTATGTGTCTTTTATAACGCTACAGTGTTCATACCAAAACAGCTGCTCTAAAACTAAACTACTGCTTGTATTTCCGCTGGGAAGTAGACAGGGAGGTGTGCCCTGGTCAGGTCAGCTGCAGAGGCTAATGGTGTATTGAGCTGTGGACAGGGGGAGGGGGGGAGACCCTGTGCTTCAGCTGCTGCACACCTGGGGTCCAGCCAGGAGGTGGGGGAGAAGGTGGGTGGGTGGCGCATCTCAGCACTTCTCTTCATGAAGAGGGACCATCATCCCTCATTGAGTCCATCTCTCTAACCTCCAACACCTCATGAACAACCCCCCCCCCGCCTCCAAAAACAACACTGTTTGAGGGGTCTGCAGGTCCACCAGTGATGACCATTAGCAGCCCTTCATTCATTCCTGTCAACTGTTTTCCTTTGTCTTCTCACTGACGCCTGACATTTGGGGAATTGCAAACTAACACAGTCCGTCTCTAATGCTGCCTTCATAAGTAAGCATAAACAAAGCTCTTTCTCAAATCAGGAACATCTGTGTGTCCAACCCAGTCTCATAAAAAAACGTGTAATATCTACGTTGGTCCACAACTTGGGACGTAGTATTTCTACAAAAACGCCTCTGAAATTGTAAGATCCCTACGTTTTTTTTCACCATTCATTCCAATGGCTGGCTATGTCACGTGATCTTCACATTTCTCCCTGCAGAAAAAAAAACATGGCCGAACTTCGTTTTATTCTGGGTCTAAAATGCCTATTTTAAAGTTAGTTTGGCCATTAAAATGCGTTTTGATGTCATTTGATGCGAGAAATATGAGTTGTTATTTCAGATGATGTGTGCAGTGGATGTACATGATCTTTAGTTTGCTAGTTATTACGAGGATTACTTCAGGAAATTGTGTCCATTCAACGTTTTCATTGTTACCAAGGTGGTTGCTAGGGACGCTGCTATCGATATTATTTCTGTTATGTTGTGTAACTGTTTAATGGTGTTATCTTTATTGCTATCCCCTTCCCCGTCAATGTATAGTGTTGGTCCACAGCGCAAACATATTAGTTTAACTAAATCTGCATCTAAAATTGTGGCATAGAAACGTTATTTTCCCCTGTGCAATTGCTGTATCAACACTAATTCGGCTGACTTTTATATTTGATCCAATTGGTAGATAGGCTGTATTTACACCATAAAGGTGCACAGCTGATATAAAGGGACACCTAGTGGTTAAAGCACGTTATTGAAATGTATTATTTTTATTACTGTATTAGAGACAGACAGACAAACTAATAAGGCTTTATTTAAACATTAAAGAATACTTTAGGTTAAGGTATTATTTTGAATAAGAAAAAAAGCTTTGGGGGTATAAATATTAAGCCTGACAAAGTACTAATATATTGCTTTTCTGCAATGTTAACTACTGTATGTTTAAGCACTTATCTTAACTGATATTATACATATGTATTATAATCTTATGTATGTAGATAGTATAAGAAATGTGCAGAATACGACAGTTTAATGGTGGAGGTACACACACATATTGATAGATGTCTTGTAATGCACTGTTGAGGAACCTGTGACCCAAGTTTTTCATCTCCGGCCTTGTCAGGTATTGAACATTCAATAAATAAAGAACACAGAATTATTAAACGGGGTCGACCCGTTCAAACGGGGTGGACCCGTTCAAATCCAGTTTTGGACAGTCTGCCGTGGTTCCATCCCATTTCAAAGTACTGTTCGACGCTCGGCGTAACCCTCGGAGCACACTCTCCAATCACAGAGCTTGAGGACTATCACGGGGTTTGTCAAGCGAAGCGGAGAGAATACTTACTTCCGGGTGTAAAATTCTCTAAAGCAACTACTGTACTATGAGCTGCTACGACCCTCGGTCCTGACGGACTCCAACTTGTGTTTATTAATCAAACAAATAAATAAACACAAGGATAATTATGTGTTATTGTTGAGTGTGTGGTTTAGAAACCCATTAATACAGATACAGATTTCAGTATTCTGAGCCCCTACTCTCCCCATAACTGACGGCAACAAAAGTCTTACATTATTCAATTAAAATGAAGAAGTAAAAACAATAAGTGTGGCTTGATATTGAGTAAGAAAAAGGTTTATAAACGCTGTGAGAATGGATCTGCGGGTAGCATTCGCTCGCGATCTCAAGTCGTCTACAACATACGTTTAGGGAGCTATATAGAGGACTATGGACATCCCGGAAAGTTGAAATTGTACGCTAAGGGCCCCCCCCTTGCGTTGGAAAAAGCCGACACAGGGGACTTGACATAACGTCAACATAGGCCGACCTGGGAGTGAGGATGTGTTGATAATATCAGTTAAAATAAGTGCTTCAACATAGTTAACATTGCTGGAGGTATACACACATATTGATAGATGTCTTGTAATGCACTATTGAGGAACCTGTGACCCAAGTTTTTCATTCAATGCATAACTACACTATAGTTGTGTAGGCCTATATGATATGTCAATAAACCTTAGAACATCTTGAAATCTTGAAAGGGATGTGCAAAATAGTCATTATATACAGTCTTTAATTAACTATTAGTAGAGAATAACGAGTGATGAATATACTTTATAGGGATCCTATTAATATCTAATAATAAAAATAATATAATTCAATAACATGCTTTAACCACCAGGTGTCCCTTTATATCAGCTGTGCACCTTTATGGTGTAAATACAGCCTATCTACCAACGTATTGTGTGAAAAGAAATGTAAGATGTTGTTTAATGGCTGATATATTTATGATCCACGTCACGTTTTCAGTGTTGGCGGCAGTTCCTCATGTTTGTCTAGAAGTCTTCTCATCAGGGCTCTATAAATAGTGAACTACGGCAGATATGTAATATTTAATGATAAGTAATCCTTTGTCAAACTCCACCCCTGAGTACACTAATGCTTGTTTTCTGCCATCTTTGATGAGAGATACAATTTTATTTACTTATAGCAAAAAATTATTTTATCTCTCATCAAAGACGGCATTTTTTTTTTTTAAATCTAGACCGCAAAAACATTAAACAAGCGAGTGCCTGTTTTTCCTGGCCAAGGTCAGGGTCCTTGAACACAACATGAGCCTAACTGTCATCACGTGTTATATGTCTCGTCTGAGAGGGGTGCAGTTGATGGAGAGCACCAGAACGTCGCTCCGGCACTTCCAAAAAAGGAGACGTACACATGCTGCAGTATTTGCGTGGCTGTGTCTGAGTTGTAAGCCCAGTGGCGATCTGTTCATCTGTCATCATACTGATCATACAGTCAATAACTTTGTTGTTATTAGCATCTGGTTAGCTAGCTATGCTAACGAATATAAGAAGTGTTAAACTAATAAAGTATGCGCAGTGATTGTTCTTCTCTCATCCATTTATTCAGGGACATGAACCAGCATGGCAGTGCTGGGTAATCAACAACAAGAGATATAGCGCTCCACGCTTGCTTATGACGTCACAATGGGACATACCATTAAACATGGAGTAAGGGTGCACAATGGGACGTACCATTAAACATGGAGTAAGGGTGCTATTACAAAGTAATACTTAACAAGAAACTTTTACTACAGGGTAGGTAGAGGCACATCTTTATATGATCATTATAGTTATAAAAAATAAGAGAATAAAGTAAACAGGTATAAAATACTATGTGACAGTAAAATAAACAAGAATACAGGTTGAAAGGGGAGTGATATGTAAAATATCCAGAAAAATAAAATCTGTTTACAGGTCTGTTTGGATGTTGAGAGATGTATCCATAGATCTCTTCATTTTGCTCTCAAAGTGCACCAGATTGATGCTTTTAACTTTGATATTTAAAAAATAATAATCTTTTTTTCTTTGCACAGCATGAAAGAAAGGCCAAATGAATGGGCTGTGATTTTAGTATTTTTTAGCAGAGGTCAATCATTTGTACGGCCCTCGGAGGATGTTGAAAAAATTGAAATGGCCCTTGAGAGGAAAAAGGTTCCCACCCCTGCTCTAATACTTATGATAATCTGATGCTGATGTGCCAAAAAGATGAAGTATTTTCGTTATTTGAGAAACCTAAACTAAAGTACTGCTTCACAAGATGCTCCACATTCCTCATGTTATTGCAGGACGCTGCTGTTGTCTCCTTCTCAAGTCACTTATGAAACTACGACTTTAATCTCGTAACTATGACTTTATTCTCGTATTATTACGACTTTATTCTCGAAATCTCTCTGTTTTTTTTTTCTAAGTGTGGCCCTAATACTCCGTCTTACAAACTATATCATCAGCCAGCAATTATTTGCTTCTTGATTTGGCATTCATGAGATGTTAATGAGCTGAGAAATGTCTCTAATTCAAATATCTGCCTGTGGTATTTAGATTTAATTGGGTAATGGTAGCCAGCTGCTGACCATTTTGGGTGGCATACAAACTTTCAGATGGAACATCATTCTGTGTTCCTCCCATCATGGTGGATTGCTTCACAAACAATGCAGCATCTGCAGAGAAGGCTGATTTTAAGAGGAGGTGGTGCAGAATATTTGTGCTACTCATTGATGAACACACATTTAGAAAGTTCAATCATGTGTTAACTCACTTACACATAGTCACAAGCCATTCATTTGAACCCAATCAAGAACAGAGCCACCTCTAAAGTGTGAATGGATTAACTCTGAAGCATCCTGAAGACAAAGCTCTTCTCTTAAGTCTGCTGCCTCGTCACCCCCCATTCTTCCTAAGTGCTTGAACTTGGATTCCCTCACTCAGTCCCCCCCCTCCCTTTGCTTCAGAGGCGTGACAGGACTTTGACCCTGACCCCGGGCCCTACCTGGATGTTTTGTTTGGAGCGGGTGGAGATCAGATGTTTTTGGTCATTACACCGCCTCCCATTAGATTTTCCATCTCTTCCAAATAAAGCTAATGAGACAGTGTTTAATGTCCAGAGTCCCTCTCGGCCCTGATGTGAGGAGGGTGCGTGTGTTAGGGCGCGTCGAGCCAAATTAGCCGACATCTCGTTCAGTGATGGCACCTGGGCCCTCCGTCGCTCGGGGAGGTGAGCTCACGGTAGGGGAATCCACTGGGGCAGGAGGGGCGTTGGGGGGGGGGGGGGGGGGGGGGGGGGTGATGGGGGGCTCAAAGCTGGACCCAGCTGGAAGAAGTTCAAGAGCTAAATGCTGATTGGGGGAGCTCGGTTAAGAGAGGTGTTTCAGTTTCAGCATCGGGGCAATCAATGGGGGTCTCACAGGTCTTCCTTTGTTTGAAGGACATGTGGGAGAATCCAACATCGCTGTGCTGTGGAACATTTGACGTTGAAGAGTTGAGTCGATACTAGAACTCTGAGATGAAAAGTATGAAAGTGACCTGAACCAAAAACACATTTTAAAGTTGTGTTGGAATCACATTGAGACTGTGTGTGTGTGTGTGTGTGTGTGTGTGTGTGTGTGTGTGTGTGTGTGTGTGTGTGTGTGTGTGTGTGTGTGTGTGTGTGTGTGTGTGTGTGTGTGTGTGTGTGTGTGTGTGTGTGTGTGTGTGTGTGTGTGTGTGTGTAATCCAAGGCAAGGCAAGTTTATTTATATAGCACTTTTCAACACAAGGCAATTCAAAGTGCTTTACAAAAAATGAAAGACATTAAGAACATGGCATTTCAAATCATTAAAAAGAAAAGCGAATAAAATAAACATTAAAAGAAAAAATACATGAATAAAAGTGACAGTGCAGTCTAAGATATGAATAGTTAAATTAAAAGCAGCGACAAAAAGAAAAGTCTTCTGCCTGGATTTAAAAGTAGTCAGAGTTGCAGCGGACCTGCAGGTTTCTGGGAGTTTGTTCCAGATATTTGGAGCATGATAACTGAACGCTGCTTTACCATGTTTAGTTCTGAGTCTGGGGACAGAAAGCTGACCAGTCCCTGAAGACCTGAGAGATCTGGATGGTTCATCATTTAGCAGGAGATCAGAAATGTATTTTGGGCCTAAACCATTCAGTGCTTTATAAACCAGCAGCAGTATTTTGAAATCTATTCTCTGACACACAGGAAGCCAGTGTAAAGACTTCAGAACAGGAGTGATGTGATCCACTTTCTTAGTGTTAGTGAGGATTCGATCAGCGGCGTTCTGAATCAGCTGCAGCTTTCTAATAGATGTTTTAGTGAGACCTGTGAAGACACCATTGCAGTAGTCCAGTCCATGCTTGTCCAAAGCATGGACAAGTTTTTCCAAATCTTGCTGTGACATTAGTCTTTTAATCCTAGATTTATTCTTTAGATCTAAACTGCAGAGCAGGTAAACAGAGACAGCAGGGTAACATTATGCATGTTGTTTATGTACTGAATTCCCATATGCTAAAGATAACAATAATGATACTAAACTAGAGTATTTTAATAATCAATTTGTCCTTTGAGATAAATAACACGCCACAAAGTACTAAAGTATTTCAAAAATGTAAAATCAAAATGAAAAACCAGCACTATCTTTTGAGCAATGAGGTTGAAGAAGAATAAGAATGCCCTATATTTATCCCCAAGGGGAAATTCAGAAACGATGTAACAACATAATAAACTTTTTGGGGATGCAGTTTAAGATGTGAGGAGTGAGGGACATGGCTTAGAACGGGCGTGTCGCATTCTGTCCTGCCAGTGTTGTCAGGACATAAAATGTCGAACCCGGACTTCATTTTAAGGACATTTCGGCCAAGGGTGTAGAGCTATATTTGTTTAACCACCGGATTGGCAAAACAGGAGAGTGTGTGCACCAGTCTGCCTTGATCTATGTATTCATGTCTGTGACTCTCACAGTATCTGCTGTCCGCAGCTGTTTTATAGAAGGAACACCTCCTTCACTTCATGAAGTCTCTGCAGCACCAGGAGGCAGCGGGAGGGTTAACTCAGCTTCTGAGAAGAGGAGCGCACAGTGCCTTTCGCGAAAAATAGACTTCAATCCTATTTCGAGCGGAGCCCAGCCGCGAGACGCTTCTGGGACGCTTCTGAGCCGTAACGTGGCGCGTCTGGTGGAATAGCACCCATTGACTAGAGTGGCCGCGATCCTTGCGGACGCAACGCAGACGGACCCGGTGGAAGATTCCACCGGGTCCGTCTGCGGCGCGCTACGGCTAAGCTAAAGGCTTACGCCGCGGCGTCCGCAAGGATCGCGGGCACTCTAGTCAATGGGTGCTATTCCACCGGACGCGCCACGTTACGGCTCAGAAGCGTCCCAGAAGCGTCTCGCGGCTGGGCTCCGCTCGAAATAGGATTGAAGTAAATTTTTAGACGCGACGTAGCCGTAATGTAATGTCGGGCAGGCAGGAAGTGGAACGTTCAGAACATATATAGCATATATATACACACAAACTAATTTTGCAGACCCTATCCCTCTGTAGTCTTTCAAGTAGGAGGAGAAATGCCAGCGTTCTCCTACAGGCACTGTGTAAATTATATATCTATATCTACAGTTGCAAGAAAAAGTATGTGAACCCTTTGGATTCTCCACACATAGCGTTGTGTGTTCCTTCCAAACAACTCAGCTTTGGTTTCATCTGTCCACAGAATATGTTGCCAGTAGTGCTGTGGAACATCCAGGTGCTCTTTTGCAAACTTCAAACGTGCAGCAATGTTTTTTCTGGACAGCAGTGGCTTCCTCCGTAGTGTCCTCCCATGAACTCCATTCTTGTTCAGTGTTTTACGTATCGTAGATTCGTCAACAGAGATGTTAGCATGTGCCAGAGATTTCTTTAAGTCTCTAGCTGACACTCTAGGATTCATCTTCACCTCATTGAGCATTCTGCGCAGTGCTCTTTGTTTGTTTGTTTGTTTGTTTATTTATTTAAAGGACAGTGCACATTAATTCACATTGCTGTAAATGAGCCAGTATTAGCCAGCAGGCTAATTTTCAACTGTTGTCCTTGGCAAGATGTTAAATGACCACAACAAGACTAGAAAATAAAAACATAATTAAATAGAGTACAGCAGACAGCATCAGTACAACAATAAATAAATAGCAGTATACAATAAATAGGAACAGCAGTACAACAATAGAGAGGAACAAACAAACAGGCAAACAGATGAAATATCATCATACCTTGATACAGTTAAAAGTGTTCACATTTTTGATTGTTTAAAAGCCAGTTCTTATGATTGTGGTTAAATGTATGATAGGAGGTGTTATTCCTTATCTGTATTGGTATTGTGTTCCAGAGTGTTGGTGCCCTCACAGAGAAACAGTGTTTGCCAAAGGAACTGGACCTAAGAGGGACTACACAGTCCCCTCTTAGGGCAGACCTTGTGGTTCTGCTGTTTGAATTTTTCTGCTGTATCTATTCTTGCAGTCATCTTTACAGGACGGCCACTCCTAGGGAGAGTAGCAACAGTGCTGAACTTTCTCCATTTATAGACAATGTGTCTTACCGTGGACTGATGAACATCAAGGCTTTTAGAGATACTTCTGTAACCCTTTCCAGCTTTATGCAAGTCAACTATTCTTAATCGTAGGCAGTGGCGGCGCCAGAGATTTTCTCTAGGGGGTGCTGTGGGGTAGCTTGACGTTTCATAGAGGGTGCTCAAACATTAAGGGTTTCCCATTAATGCACCAGTGCGAGTGCTACAGTTGAATTTTCTACTGCAACACTCCCCACACGCACACACAGTGCACCCGCGACTGTTACAATGAAGGCTCGATAATCAGCTCACGGCATATAGGTGTAAGCAGGGGTAAAGTGCTATTTTGTAGGGGGTGGACCTCACCTCCTCTAGGGGGTTCCTCACCTCCTCTAGTGGGGTCCAGGGGCATGTTTCCCCCGGGAAGATTTTTTTAAATATTGAAGTTAAAAGCATCAATCTGGTGCACTTTGAGAGCAACATTAAGAGATCTATGGATACATCTCTCAACATCCATATGACACAGAACTGTAAACAGATTTTCTATTTCTTTATAGATATTTTACAAATCACTCCCCTTTTAAAACAAACCGTTTGATAACTAGACTAAAGTTAACTATCTAAACACTGAGAGCCCTTTACTTCACCTGAGCTGAGGTTATCTGAGACTCTCCGTCTAACAGGAGAGAGTTCTCCCTCCACCTTGTTGTTGAAAAAGCTCCTTATATCCGTTAGTTTGGTTTGTTAGCACCAGATGCTAACCACAACGATCTCCGGTAGATACCCACCGGTGCGCGAGGCGAGCTCTCTCTCTCGCTTGCGCACGCACGCACACAAAATGGCTCGTGCCACACACACACACACACACACACACACACACACACACACACACACACACACACACACACACACACACACACAGAGCAGAGCTTGAATGAAACACAGAGACCAGAGAAGCTACTTGTAGGCTACTCACAACGCTAGGCTATTATGTGCAGAATCCCTCTCGCTTTCAGGTGGTTTTGATTGAGTGCCCACACATGGACGTTTAAGGAGTAAAAAATGATCCATCTTTCACTTTGCTGTTAGCAAATAATTTGGTGCTCTAGCTAACAGTGTGTGTCAAGTGTCAAAGTAATTTAGCCTATGGGTAGGTCAAAAATCGAATGGGTGCTGGCCATTGGCCTAATCATATCACCTGTGTTGGCTTTATGTTTTTGGTCAAAAATGTGTTTGTTTCACATTTGCATTGATGTAATCAATAATGTTTATAATTTAATAAAAATAATAATAATAAAAAAAAACATTTCTTGGGGGTGCTTTGGCAATCCTGGGGGGTGCTTCAGCACCCCCTAGCTCCCCCCTGGCGCCGCCCCTAGTAGGTCTTCTGAGATCTCTTTTGTGCGAGGCATGGTTCACATCTGGCAATGCTTCTTAAGAATAGCAAATTCAAAACTGATGTGTATTTTTTATAGGGCAGGGCAGCTTTAACCAACACCTCCAATCTCATCTCATTGATTGGACTCCAGGTTGGCTGACTCCTGCCTCCAATTAGCTCTTGAAGAAGTCTTTAGCCTAGGGGTTCTTTTTTCCACCCTGCACTGTGAATGTTTACATGGTGTGTTCAATGAAAACATGAAAACATATAATTGTTTGTGTGGTATTAGTTTAAGCAGACTGTGTTTGTCTATTGTTGTGACTTAGATGAAGATCAGAACACATTTTATGACCAACTTATGCAGAAATCCAGGTAATTCCAAAGGGTTCACATACTTTTTCTTGCAACTGTATATAGCCTAGAATAATTATATTTTTTACCACTAAAATACAGCAACACATCTTTGATTGATGACGTTTATAACTGGGATATTACAATTATTATTAACTGTGTCTGTACAAAGTAGCCTGTCCAGGAAATATGCCCAAATCAACAAAAACTGCGAGCCGGCAGGCAAGACGCTCCGCTTCTGAAATGCGCCGCAGACGGACCCGGTGGAATCTAAAGAGCGACCGCAGGCTGATGTGTTTTAACCACACACACCTTTACATACACACACACACACACACGATTTAAACGCAGACTTCTGTTCCTCCATGTTTCGTTGTTATCGTTTCACTGAGTGGACCCGCCCCTTTTTTTTTCAAATGTTCCGTTTTTTGGTCCATCTGAGGTGGCAATAGGTTTTGTGCGCTGTGATGATTCGGCTGTACCTTTAGTAATGAATATTAAATGTTGTGAGGAAATCTTTCCACAAATAATTCCAATCAGTAATCCAAAATGTATTCACTTCAGGTTTACGAAAGTAACTGTAATCAGATTACTCGTTTTTCAAATGTAATGCGAGCTGAATACAGTTAGGCCTACTTGATTTGTGTATTCTGATTAGGTAACGCCGTTACATGTATTCCGTTACAACCCAACCCTGGTTATATGTAAGATAGGATACGACTTTTATTGATCCCAGTTTTGGAAATAATTGTTGTCATCGACAGTAGAATACATTACATTACATTACATTGCATTTAGCTGACGCTTTTATCCAAAGCGACTTACAATAAGTACATTCGACCAGGAAGACACAACCTTGAAGAAAACAGAATCAAATAAGTACATCAGGTTTCATAGAGCCAAACACTTCAAGTGCTACTCAGCTGGCTATAGATAAGCCAGTCCTTTATTAGTATATAAGTGCTTTGTTAGCAGTTCTTTGTTAGTAATTCTATCGCTCGAAGTGGAGTCGAAAGAGATGAGTTCTCAGTCTGAATACACACACACACATGCAAAGGAGCAGTGTTACGGAGCCTACACACGGCGGCGTGCGTTGCCGCTTCAACGCTTCTGCCCATTCACTTTGAATGGGGTGACGTCACGATTCGTCGAACTGCATTGTGGGAGCAAAGCGTAGCTTCTCTCGCGGTGCTCGCTGCAAAAGTAGAGCAATGTTCTACTTTTGACGCCTCGACGGAGGCGCCAGCCAATGGAATCATATGCCAGTACAAGCTCTAGCCAATCAAACCGCGTGCTTGTGTGTCTGGGGCGGGAGATTCATGTGATTGGTTGTTGGTCGAGTTTCAGCCCCCCCCCCGCCGGCAAGCGACAACGCACGCCGCCGTGTGTAGGGGCCGTTACGGCCGTCCACACAGCGGCGTGCGTTGACGCTTCACCATGGGGTGACGTCACTTTGCGCAGAACTGCATTGTGGGAAGCGCAGCAGAGCGTTGCTGGTGTGGCACGCTGCAAAAGTTGAGCCAGTACAAGATTTAGCCAATCAAACCGCTGCTTGTGTGTCAGGGGCGGGAGATTCATGTGATTGGTTGTTGGTCGAGTTTCAGACACGCCCGCCGGCAAGCTTCAACGCACGCCACTGTGTGGACGGGCCGTTAGAGCACCCAGTCCTCACTCCGTATTTATGGACCGATCTGGACTTGAACCGGAAACCCTTCGGTTCCCAAGGTAAGTCCCCACAGACTGAGCTACTGCGGCCCACTTTGTGGTATATTAGAGCTCAGTTTTAAAAAGTGTGAAGTGTATAGGCATATGACTACTTCCTGAAGCCAGCATACCAGTGCAGATATTGATATAGTCAAACCCTCAAAAGATTGACAGAAATGTTAGTAGTAAGGTTCACATTATAATAAAAAGGTCCCTGACTGACATCCAGCAGATAGGGTAATAAACCTCTATAGGCCACCAAGTTATGCAAGTTAAGTAAACAATGCAAACGTGCTAGTTTTATCAGTCGGTAATGAAATATGAAGTTATTTCAGTCAAAAGTAAAGACACCGAACTGCTTTCTTTCTTCTCTGATTTCTTCTTTCAGGGTGATTTCCTTGCTTGCTCCTTAAAGGGCAGCGATCAGAGACTTGATTTCCACCATGACTGCTCCTTTTCCTTATCCCGGTGCTGAAGAGGACACATCTACTGCAATCAGTATCAAGGAAGCAGCCAACGTAATGGTGATTTCACAGTTATCTGCCAACGATCCAAAAGGAGCACTGTGATGATAAAATGACATGGCAGAGATGCATGGGCGTCGCAGCCATTATATGAGGGTGGGACAAGTCCCCCCCACCTTTTTAAAATGATTAATTTAGACCCCCCCCCCTTTTACTATGTGGAAAGTCCGTGCAGCGGTCTATCCACTCGCCACTCTCTGCAGAGCGCTGTGTCAGTGCTTCATTATCAAATCCATTCCACTTGCTTATTGTCAGAATGCCCAAATCAATGAAACTCCGCCCCATGTTTTCACTGCTACTTTGTATCAAGGCAGATTCTCAGAGCCGTACACATGCTGCGTTTTTTGTGTAGCTGCAGTCTTTAGTTGAACAATTATGCAGGCTACAGTTTCCCCGCTGCGAGGCTCCAGCGCTCGCAGTTCACGAGGTGCTCCACTAGCACCCGGATATAAGGCGCTGTTATTAAAAAGGTGGAGGGAGAGTCCTCTCCTGTCAGACTGAGAGGCTGATAACTACAGCTCAGTGAGGTAAAGGACTCTCTGAGTGTTTAGATAGTTCACTTTAGTCTAAGTAGTGGGTCTCAAACGGTTTGGTAATCATTTATGTATTAAGTATTTCCAAGGCACACCTTTATATGATCATTAGGCTATAGTTTTAAAAAATAAGAGAATAATAGGTATGAAATAATTCCAACTCATAGGTCTACTATATGACAGTAACACAAAAATACAGAGTGATTTGTAAAATATCCATAAAGAAAAAGAAATCTGCTTACAGTTCTGTTTCATATGGGTGTTGAGCAGGGGCGGCGGGTACTGTAGGCTAGGGAAGGCTAAGCCTTCCCAAATATTTGTGTCACTGCATCCTGGTAAACTAAAAATATAGCCTAATGTATAATGTTTGTGTCTTTGACATTAGCGCTGCTATGCAGCCACCTGTGCCCTGTACTACGAAGCCAGTTCAACAGACACTGGATATGTTTGAGTTATCTTAACCCTAACAAACGAGATCTCGCTAAGCGGTCCTACGACGCTGGTTATCAACTCGGTAAATCAAGCCAGGGTCTCTCTCTCCAGCTGAGAGCGCGTTCACGTGAAAGGGGCGGGGTTAGCTACATTTGACCAATCACAAACAGGGACAAGTGTACTGACAGCGCAGCGTCATACTTCATTAATGAAAAGTAAACTAATATTAGACAAATATGAACTTTAAACATCCATGACTTAAACGTATAATCCAGGATACAAGCCACATAGTTGCACCTGCAAGGTAAATACAGAACAACTGGTTAAAACATAACTACCGAGTGTTTGAAAGCGGTTTATGATATCACTGCCCCGTCTAAGACACGAGTGGATCTGACTTTAATTACATTTGAGTTGAGTGTTTCGTCAACTTAATGTGTTGCTTAAAATAATACGTCTGCATACAGTATAGGCCTATGTGACAATGTAAGTGTTGCACGGCCAGATACGGCTCGAGAAGCTGACTCAGATAAGGAAATATTGTGATATTATATGATCGATGATCTGATTGATGATGTGATATCAGTGTGATATGAATGATAAGTACGACACGTCGGTGTCTTCTCTGCATACTGCAGTTTAAACTGTATTTCCTTTATCCTGTAATATGACTTTATAGATTTAAACTCCGCACACCGAGCTCTGATTGGTCAGCAGGCGTTGCTTTCACTGAGTTGATCTCTTTTCTATAGACGCCAGACGCGGGCCGCGTCAGGTAAAACAATTATTTAGCATTCCCAAACCTGAGCCTCACGCGCCGCCTATGGTGTTGAGAGATGTATCCATAGATCCCTAATTTTGCTCTCAAAGTGCACCAGATTGATGCTTTTAACTTCAACATTTAAAAAAGAAAAGCAGCCCGATATGCTCTTGGATCATCACCTTAAAGGTCCCATGTCATGCTTCTCCGGTTACTACCCGTCCCCTTGTGTGTTATGTAGCTTTTTATGCATGTAATGTGAAGTAATGAGTTCGGAGCTATGGTTCGGAGCCATAAGTAGGACTTCACTCAGATACGCTTCTGAAACACTTGAGGGCATTCCTCGCGCTGTCATTAATACTGAGGATCATGGAGAGCAGATGTGGTCCAATCAAAGATGAGCATAAGGACAAAAATAAATCCATCACCCGATGGAAGGGAAAATAAATCTTGCAGCCTTCATCAGTACAAAGGTTAATTTTTAGACTTGCTTTTATTTGTCTAGAATTCAACTTATGAATAAGAACAAGGTGTGTTTTTTCTGCAAGCTAAAATACATTATTTAATCATAATTATAGCCAGTTCTCAGAGGTTAATGGCATTGAATAGATGTGGGAATCTGCAATGACAAATGTCCAGTTGCAGACAGAAGCAAAACATCCTTCACATATGAAATAAAGCAACACAACACATAAAGGTACGGTAGGTAATTTTGGAGAAACCAGCTCCAGTGCGCTAGAATTTGAAAATACACAACCGGAAAAAATCTGCCACTTCCTTACAGAGCCCCTCCTCCAACACACACGAACGCGCACATGACCAATGAGGGCACGAGATAAGTTTGTGCACAGATGGAAGGCTAACAGGCAGGTAGGGCCATCCAGTTACTTAGCCGGGCCGGCTAAAATGATTGGTCGTGGTTTTTACAGTACTACGGCTTCCACAGATTACATTTATTTATGTATTTATTGTCAAAGCATTTAATATATTCATTGCTATCGGGATGTTAAGAGCATTCCATGGAATGTAACAAAAAGTGTTTCTGAAATAAATTACATACCCCATCTTTAATGGTGGGGTAGGTAAGTTTCAGAAACCGGCTCGAGTGCACTAAAATTTGAAAGTACACAGCCGAAAAGAATCCGCCCCTTCCTTCAGACTTCCTTACAGAGCACCTCCTCCAACACACATGAACGTGCACATGACTTAGGTTGGCTATATAGTTCAGGGGAATTGTAAACCATACAAAACAGATAATTACCTGTCCAAGAGAAAAAGAGCGACCACGGCATCAGATTTCAACTCGGTGTGTATGGGGGTTATTCCCTATCTTTATTCAAGAGCGTGGAATTTAAATTTGAGAGCATACTTTATTGATTTCCTTCACTCAAACCCTGTCATCGCACCAAAGACAAACCAAAGAGTAACCGCCCTTACGGGACGCTGTAATAAGTCAAGCGAACGCACCCGCAAGGACACCTGGCCTCCTATTGGTTGAGGGATTTTGACAGGATTGTTGCACAAAAGTTTCGAGTGCGCACAGAATAAATCTGAGAGCAGAAAAAATGTGTAAGCAGCAATATATCTGAGTGCAAGCGTACAGTTTGAGCAGAAGCAGAGCAAAGTGCAAGCAGGCACTATTTGAGTGCGAGGACAGGGTTTGAGGGAAATACATAAAGTATGCTCTCAAGTTTAAATACCATGCTCTTGAATAAAGATAGGGAATAACCCCCATAGGTGTGTTCCATCAGTAGTCGCCATCGTTGAAAAGCAACTCCGAGATTGACTCTGGTTTGAATTCTCCTAGTTTCCACTTTGTTTTTGTTCCTAATTTGCTCCGTTACATTATTTCTTTTGCCACCAGTAGACGATGTTGAACCTTACTCTGCCATGGTGAAAGTGGCCGCCTGTTGCTGGCGAGTCATTGAAGTACTGCTGCAATGCACGCCCAATGACGGCACGCCCAATGAGGGCACGAGATACATTTGTGCGTGCACGACATGGAAGGCTGACAGACAGGGCGGCAATCCAATCAGTTTAGCCGTACTTTTTACAGTACTACAGCTTCCACAGATGACATTTTTGTATGGATTTTTTGTCAAAGCACTTCAGATATTCATTGCTATCGGGATGTTAAGAGCATTCCATGGAATATAACAAAAAGTGTATCTCCAGCCGGTTTCTCAAACTTACCTACCCCACCTTTAAGGTACGTTTGAGAAACCGGCTCGAGATAACTACAATTAAAATAACTGGATGGCCTACCTGCCTGTCAGCTTTCCTTCTGTGCACACATTTATCTCGTGCCCTCATTGGTCATGTGCGCGTTCGTGTGTGTTGGAGGAGGGGCTCTGTAAGGAAGTGGCAGATTTGTTCCGGCTGTGTATTTTCAAATTCTAGCGATCTCGAGCTGGTTTCTCCAAAATTACCTACCCCACCTTTAAGTATACACTTCAAGCAATCAGCAATCAGGACTTCGGTATTATTTTTGTTCAAACATATCTCCTTCCACTCTGTTCCACTCTCAGCAGTCAATACAGTTTAAAAACATCTCTCTAATGATTTCCCAGGATTGTATGACAACCAATATTCTCAAACTTCAAATTCATGAGGCATCAGCAAAGCTGGTGGTACTAAAGCTGAAGCCAGTGTCCTGAAAATGTGCATCTCATTAACTTTAAATTATGTCTGGACATGTCCCCAGATTATAATGGCCGTCTCTAGATGCTACATAGATTAACACAGATCCTCACTATTTTGTTCAGATGTGCTTTCAGGAATATTAAAACGCAAATGAGACCACACAGCCTTGACCTTACTGATGTTAAATGTGTCAGTGGCAAATTTAGACAAGGCATATTTTTCCATCATGTTCACTCTTCTCTTTGGAGATCTGAGATAATTAAGCTAATATCAGGTCATTACAGATCAATAAACTATCTTAAAGAGGCAATGACACAACTTGACAGAAGAGTGCACAACGATCAGTGTTGGGCAAGTTACCTCCAAAAATGTAATATATTACATATTACTTATTACTCTCTTTTGAAAGTAATAAGTTACATTACAATATTACTGTCTCTGAAATGTAATGAGTTACACTACTTTAGTTACTTTTTAGTTACCAAAATAACCGCAAAAGAATGGCTAGGTATTTGAAATGCTAACATGTCGTTTAGTGCAGCTCATTATACATCCAGTGAAGGGCAATGTGGTATAGCATAACAACTGTGTAGGCCCTTAAGGCTACTGACAACTTGTATTACACGGCTTAGTTGAATACTCGATTCTGATTGTAACTTCTTAACATGTGACACGTTGTTAATACAGTCGTACAGACCGCTGTCAAGGACTATAATGAAGGTTGCTACGGAGGATCAAGAAAGAGAAAGGAAAAGAGGTTAAAAGACGGAGCGCTGGACGTCAGATAAATCACCAGAAGAAGGCAGACAGGAAGTAAACAATAACAGGACACAGAATGGGCTCTGTAGTGTGTTTAGTATAATATACTAAACACACTACAGAGCCCATTCAGAGCCTGTACACGGCCATATTATGGCCGTGTACAGGCCCGGTTCCAGAACAAAATGACTCAGGGTGCCTCTGAGGTTACAGGGGGCGCAGCAGCAGCAGGTTTACATGAGCAATAGTGGCCGACAACAGCAATGACAAATAGCATTGATGGTCCCCAATGAACAGATTATGGCCTTTGTTATGTTTTGAAACCAAGCAATTGAGAACATTTCAAGTGAGTTAAAAGTGCAATCCTGAAATATCTCATATAGTCCAAAGTGGACTGTGGCAAAGAAAAGCACAAAAGCTTCAAAACTGTACTGATAAAACAAATGAGAACATTTTGTAAATCAAGGCAAATATGATTTGAACCAGCTCATGGTTTGAAAAGGCAAACATTGAAAAGTAAAAGTATAAACCATGTACTAAACATCACCTTGGTCCCATCCTCTGGGAAGAGAATATCTACTGTGCTTGAAAACTGGTATCACATCATCATGTGAGGTTGACTTTGTGACCTGGAGAACATTTCAGCTGCAACATTAGCTTGTTGATAAGCTTGGATATGAGATCTTATTGTAGCCATTCGTGGTGAAGGCATCTGTGCTATTGTATGCATTATTTTTGACCCAACATTTCTACAGGCATGGCAGAACATGGCACTATTTTCACATTAATATTCTAGCCAGTCTATTTGTATACCACGAGCTGCAAAATGACCGCCTAACCCCACTGTACAGGCGGGTACTTGTTTAGATATACCTGGGCAGGCTCTGTTTTGCCGTGGTATCCTAGCACCTGCGGGCCGCAGAGGGGCGGTGTAGTTTCGGGCGACGAAGACTGCTGCTCCGGGGGCGAGGGCGGCGAGTCAGGTGGGAGTAAGCTAGTGTCCACAACGGAGGGTACCGTGATGTCCCCATCTGACCTGTTGCTACGGTCTGCAGTAGATGCAGTGTTGCTGGCGTTTAGTGATGGTTGCTTTAACCATTTTCGTATAAATGATTATCCACAGATGTGTGTCACTGCTGTGGAAGCACTTCGGAAATGATGCACGCGCAGCGGAGCAGCAGGCCCAGTTCTACGGGGGTGCATAAGGATGCATTGCACCCTCAGTTGAGTCGTTATGCACCCTCATTTGAAAAATGAAAAGTGAAATTTTTTTTTTTTTAAATATTACATATATAATGATAATAATAGTAGTAAGAATAATAAGAAGAAGAATTTAGTTGAAATAAAATAAATTGTAATTGTGGTTAAATAACATTGTCTGCTGCATTTATTTGGTCAATTTAAACGGTAAGTAACGTTGTTATTATTATGTCAGGTGCGCGTGACCTGTGCCGCTGCGCATTCATCATCTGCAAGGTGCTTACACAGCAGTCAATGATGGACATCAGAAAATGGTTAAAACAACCAGCCCTTATCGCCAGCAGTAACACTGCATCTACTGCAGGTAATAACAGTTCAGATCATGGGGACATTACGTTACCCGCGGCCACTGTCGTGGACAATAACGCCCGACTCGCCGGCTTTGCCCGCCTCGCCTACGGAGGCGGAGCAGCCGCAGCTGTCTTCGTTGCCCCAAACACCGCCACCCCACAGCGGCCCGCAAGTGCCAGAGGACCTCGTCAAAACAGAGCCTGCCCAGGTATATTTCAAAAAGTACCCATCTCGCCTGTACAGTGGGGTAAGGCACTCATTTTGCAGCTCATGGTTTCAAAACAGAGATTGGCTGGAATATTCATGTGAAAAAGATGCCATCTTCTGCTATGCATGAAGACATTTCGGTTCAAGTACGTCAGATGCCTTTACCACAACTGGCTACAACAACTGGCGCCATGATCTTATAGGCTACGTGATAAGGGACTGGGTAGGGCATGAATCAAGCAAAGAGCACATAGATCCATAGATCTCTTCATGTTGCTCTCAAAGTGCACCAGATTGATGCTTTGAACTTCAATATTTAAAAGAAATTCTTCCCGGGGGAGCATGCCCCCGGACCCCCCCAGAAGAGGTGAGGACCCCCCTAGAGGGTGTTAGATCCACTCCCCACTTATAAAAATAGCACTTTCCCACTGCACCCTCTCTAATCTCAGATGCACCCTGAGTCATTTTGTTCTGGAACCGGGCCTGGGAGCAGGTCTCGCTCCGTTCTCTTTTTTGAATAGAGGGCATAACATTCAACTGCCCCAAAGATCCCGACGCGAAGCCTGAAGGGTAAACACACCAGGTTTACTAATCTACCCGCACAATTTGTCTCTGGTTTCGGAATGTCTCGCTATGTTAGTACATTCTTAAAAAACAAAACACCATTTCGGGTTAAAATGTGTTGTAACTGCGTTACTGAACGGGTAATATATTACCCACATTTCATTAGTAATGCGTTACATTACTTCGTTACAGCAAAAAGTAATATATTACTGTAACTCTGTTACTTTTGTAACGCGTTACACCCAACACTGACAACGATGCATGCAGGATTTAGACAAAAATAAGTTTGACAAGGCAATAAATTAACATGCAACCAAGTGCAACTTTTTGGCTCACTGAGAATAACATATAAGAGGGATCACCAACTACATTTGTCCAAGGGCCAAAATGTATCCAATAGATACTATCGCGGGCCAGCGGGGGGGGGGGGGGGGGGGGGGGGGGGGGGGGGGATGAATACATGCTCTGAAAGTAATCAGAATACAGTTACAGTAACGTGTTCAGGTTACTTTTAGAATACTTTTGAAATACTTTCTTTTTCCATAACAGATGGGTATGTTTTGGTAAACAGGAGACACTTGTTTTACTGTTTTAATGGCTTATCAAGAACTCAAACACAACATCTTGGTGTCATTCTGGACAGCTCCCTCTCATCTGCACCCCACATAACATCACCCGGACTGCATTCTCCTGCTGTAAACCTTTCCTTAGAATATGTTATGAATTGTAAGGTGTTCTTGGGTGCTTTGAAAGGCGCCCCTAAATAGAATGAATTATCATTATTATTATTTATTATTATTATTATTATTATCTGAAACGATGTAATAACTTTTAAAACTTGTTCCAGTCACTTGCCCCATGCATTCAGCAGCAGCAGGCCATTCACTTTGATTTTATCCCGTTATAAATGTCATAATTTCGACAATAAAGAAATGCTACATCAACGTTATCTTACACATTTTATCTAACCATCTCCGTTTCTAACTTTCAATATATTTTAAAAGAGATCTCTCTCTCTCATCTGCGTGCGGGGGCGGGGCCTCACAGACACGCTGCATCTCTCTCTCTCTCACAGACACGCTGCATCTCTCTCTCTCACAGACACGCTGCAGCGCTGTGCAGTGTGCACACAGTTCTGCCGGTAATGAATATTACATTTTGTGAGGAAACTTTTCTACCAATAATTCCAATAAGTATTCCAAAATGTATTCACTTCAGGTTTACGAAAGTAACTGTAATCAGATTACTCGTTTTTCAAATGTAACGCCAGCTGAATACAGTTAGCTTACTTGATTTTTGTATTCTGATTACGTAACATCGTTACATATATTCCGTTACAACCCAACCCTGCTTCTAGGCTACTGTCCCGCAGCTCCTGCCTCTCTGTTGGACTCCGGTACTGCACCTTACTCACGAGACGTTGTAAAAAAAAAATGGGTGGGGGGCGAACGCAGTAACCACTCCGCCAACGCCACAGTCACCCCCGTCTGCGGGCCGGATGAGAATGTCTGGCGGGCCGGATGTGGCCCGCGGGCCGCCAGTTGGTGGTCACTGCAATACAGGAAGTGACGATTCTGACGAACACATTTTTTTTCCCCGCCCCCCGAAGACTCGTCTGATAGAAGTTTTCAAATCCAATGGAGACTCATCACGGAGGTGATGAGTCCGCTCACCATGCACTTTGGGTCGGCCTTGTCAAGCCCTTTTGACCCCCCCAGCCTGGTTCTCGTAAAAGTTGACACATGGAGGAATGTAAGGGGAGTTGACAGCGGACTCTGCCCGCCTCACGAGGGCCTATTTTCAGACACTTTTTATTCACTTTTCCACGGTTTTATTCATTTTTATTTTTTTTGGCTATTTCACCTGGTTCCTTCTACCGGGGACACTGCCCGGTCTCGGGTGTCCCCCCACGGCCTGTGTCCAGCCGTTTCCCCCCCCCCACACTCATCCATATATTAACGGATTTTTGACAAATGTTGTTATATTTTTCTCCTCTCACTGATCGAATGGCAAAACGCGACCCACCATCGGAGGGCCTCCACCGGCCCGGCCTAGTGCCGGTGCTCTGGCGGTCGGTTCCTCCAAACTGCGGGTTCGACTCTGATGGCCGGGAGGATGTGCTGCGTTGGGGTGGGGGACTTCCCGGTCTCTTCCTTCCCGGGCCGGCCGATATGAAGCGTGACCAAGACGCACCGTCTGACTCAGGGGTTCCGCAGCGGGTGGAGGTTCCCGGCTGGAACCTCCCCACCTCCGCCGCGGTGCACCCGGCAAACACGGTTGTTTCTCGAACCCTCCACTGTTGTCTATTAGGGCTGTCAAGTTAACGCGTTAATAACACGTTAACGCAAAATAAATTAACGCCACTAATTATTTTAACGCATGTGTATTTTTTGTCCTCGGCCGCCCCGTAGTTTCAGAGCGCATCAAGTTTAAAATACCATCTACAAGCTGATGCTGACAGCCCTGCTCCTGCCGCCCGCTTGCGGCAGACCACACTTCCACGCTCACCGGGAGGACCGGGAGGGTGTGTGTATGTGTGGCGCGAGCGAGAGAGAGAGAACGCGCACACCTTACGTGTATTGTTGTTGTTAGCATCTGGTGCTAGCTAGCTGCGCTAACGGATATAAGGGGCTGTTTCAATGAAAACAGAGGAGCGACATTTCGCCGACAACTGCGCTGAGCATTTGACTTTATGCAGGTAGCCAGACAGTGGGACGAAAAGTCAGCACA
This sequence comes from Harpagifer antarcticus, assembly GCA_902827135.1. Classification (NCBI taxonomy): domain Eukaryota; kingdom Metazoa; phylum Chordata; class Actinopteri; order Perciformes; family Harpagiferidae; genus Harpagifer; species Harpagifer antarcticus. The sequence continues at coordinate 170,854 of CADEHL010001392.1, forward strand.
CTCAGCACGGATAGTGCACATAGCTCCAACGATCCATCACAGTGTCTCCACACACACACACACACACACACACACACACACACACACACACACACACACGCACGCACACACACACACAAACACACACACATACACACACTTTGTATTGTATTATTGTATAAGAGAGGTTCCAGGTTGAATTGAGGCGAATATTTGTAATGTTCAGAGGTTGTTGTGTTTAATATTCATGAGAATATTTGTCATTGTTACAATGATAATAAACAAACATTTGCATAAAGCATATTTGTCTACTCATAGGTTGATATGAGTATTAAAAGCTTGAAAAATATCCCTCTAAGGTACATTTAGAACAGATGTGCGACTAATTTGCGATTAATCGCGATTAACTATGCACAATCATGCGATTAATCGCGATTAAATATTTGAATCGACTGACAGCCCTAATATAGATATATATACATCAGAGTTCCCGTTAGCCGGTAATTACCGGACTATGACCGGTAAAATATGCTGAAGACCTGCAAATCTAAATCTCTCCTGTCAAAGTGTCTGGTCAAAATAATTTCCGTTTAGCGCAATACCGCATCAGTTGCGCAACTTGCGCCACTTATGTGACAGACAAAAGAGTATGTGACAGACAAGAATAGTCAATTCTAATGTCTAACACTTAATGTGGAGAAAGAGTTGTCCTGTATGGGTTGATTGTGCGTTGATCTGTTGGTAATGCCTCTGGGTTCCGGTGGGCATGTAAACAAATGCATAATGCTGCGCTATACTTTGCGGCCTCACCCGGTTGCATAGCGACGCTTATTGTTTAGGTGTCTTTTAATAAGCAGGTAGTCATATCATTAGCTAGAACTAGCTGGATCTGATCGATATGGACATAAATGCGAGTAAAGTCTAATCTGACGGGAGAGAGAGATCAGCTGCTGCTGACGAGTCGACACGCAGCTCTGCATAATCACATGCAGCGGTGTGCGGAACAAAACACACATTTCAGGTTAGAATATCACACGTAGCTATTTTAATGACCTCTCAAACTACCGTAACTAGTTATAGATATGTTTAGTTTTACTGTCGGGTCACTCATTACTGATCCGCGACCTGCATGATACTGACGGGCAGTCAGGAAAGGGAGAGAGCGCTCCGTTTATTATTCCCGTGTTATTGTAAATTACTGTACACTTTGGAATAGTTCATCTACTAGCCTATAATTAGTTTGTTTAATATCGAATCATATCAATTTGTTTTAAAGCTCAATAAATAACAAAGAAGAAGACACTTTTCAAATTTTGTCTGGAAGATTTCAACTTTAACGGACATTTTGACCGGCTAAAAAATATTCTAACGGGAACTCTGATATACATATGTATGTGTCATTACGATTTTAATTTGTAGTTGCGTGCATTTCCTGTTCGGAAAGTGGCGCTGTACTGATAGTGGCGATTTTATTTTGTAATTCTTAGCGTGAATGCACTCCTGTCCTGAGAGTGGAAGTGTCCTCAGAGTGGAGGTGTCCTCCTGACCCTGGCGCCTGCAGGCTCCCATGGATAAAGCAGACTCTTCACAACGAAGGATCACTTCGTTTACAAGGCAGGGAAGGCTACGCAGTACGCAGTCTATACTGTCCCGCAGCTGCTGCCTCTCTGTTGGACTCCGGTACTTCACATTACTCACGAGACGTTGTTAAAAAAAAATTAGTGGGGGGCGAACCAAGCCCCCAGGAAGTGTGCCGGACTCTGATGAAAATATTCGTTGTGTCCAAACGGCGGTAGGCCTACTACAATTTCCGTATCAGTCCGTGACGTCATTGGGCCCAGAAAGACTTTTCCCCATTGACTAACATCGGGAAAGAAATGTCTGTAATGCAGCGGATAACTTAAACTAAATAAACTACCCAGTATGAACTATTTTATAGCCATTATTATAATCATTAGGTCCTTAAAGTTGTAAAATGCACTAAAAGCCGAATCTAGATTTATTTTCTGTCTCCATTCATTCTAATGAGCCGAGAGTGGGAGCTCGGGGGGCGGGGCTTAAGGGGGACATGCTCTGTGAGCGCACATCCGGGTTCTTCAAGTCTGAAAACTAGGCATGACGGGTAATCTGTGACGTTTCGCTCTCTCGAAGGTTGGGCCAATATGTCATCATGCGCCAATGAGCAGCTCTCATAGGAGACCCAGCCTCCAACGCTGTATCCAGTTCTTATTATACATCGATGGAGCGAACACACTAACCAGCGCCGTATAGATAGAAGACTCCATCGTCACATGGTTCAGAGAGACTCAGAAAGTTCACGGAAGTTTGCGGCGGGCCATTTGAATGCATTAATAACAGGAGATAGAACTGCGTTTTTTGGTAATTAGTGGTCAATAAAGGTTTTGATTTGCAATATGCATACAACATATTGATATGTGTATGTAGTTACATCAATGTAGACAAAAAAAAAAGTAAAATTTGCTAATATTTCAGGATTAAAATAAGATAAGAAGTACTTTATTGATACCAATTGGGGAGATGTTTGCATTTCAGCAGCAAAAGCCAAGGCATTGTACATTAGACTACGGTGGCTGAGAGGTGCAATCAACAATTACAAAGTGTGAAACACTTTAACAAAGCTTGAGACGAATTTACATTTTCAAAAACAAAATTACATTAGCAAAACACTTTTACCAAAGAAAAAACTATTTAACATTAACAAAAATAAATTAACAAGATGCAAAACACTTTTACAAAGCTAGAGACACATTTACAAGTGTGGAAACACTTTAACATTTCCCGAAACACTTTAACATTTGCCAAAACACTTTAACATTTCCCAAAACACTTTAACATTTCCCGAAACACTTTAACATTTCCCGAAACACTTTAACATTTGCCAAAACACTTTAACATTTCCCAAAACACTTTAACATTTCCCGAAACACTTTAACATTTGCCGAAACACTTTAACAAACTAGAGAATCAAACCGGAAAAGGAATGCCCATCATACTGTTGATCTGTGCTGGTTCTCTCTCGTCCAGGAAGAAGTTTAAAGAATAAGAAACAATGGAGTCTCTGAAAAGGGTCAAATTGGTTGCTTTAATTAAGTAGCGTGGTAATGAAACAAACAGAGGGTATAGTGGGTGTAAGGGAAACTCCTGCAGCAATGGAGAGTCAGGACTCAGAGAGACACAAGGAGAGTTGGAGCCTTGACGTCAAACACTGATGTTTATTACAAGTATCGGCCGGAGAAATTCACATCACAAGTCACACAGCCAGAGGTTCTGACTGCACGGGTGGGTTGCCATGTCAAATCTGCTCAGCCTCTCTCTCGAATAGACCTTTTAACTAGTTTACAGAGAGTTAATCCACATATTGGGGGATGGTGCGTAAACACCTGGGAACACTGGAGATATCTCCAAGATCTGTAAATACTGAATCACTTGTGTGTGGTGCTTAGAAGCCAGCGTTGTCACAGTCCTAAAACCCTCTGTGACCCAGTGGTGACTGGCACAGCCCCACCTAGTGTCAGCAGACAGTATTAAAATAATGATTACAACAAAATGCAAAAAATAAATTAAAATATATATAAAATATATTTTAAGATCATGTTTAATCATCTGATTCGTCTGTACATTGCTGTTTTAGTATGTGTTCTTCTAATTAGTGTCTACAGTGTGTGCCTATTGAGCTGTTTGTTTAGAGCCATGTGGGACAAAACCCGATCCTGCCCCTCTCTCTCACTGTCTAAGTGAACGGTGACTGTAAAAACTACACTGTGCATGCTCAAAGTATTTAAATAATGACCATAGGGGCATAGAGCTGCCATCCCCACCATACGTCATCTCACATAATTCAGAGCTGATTGGCTGTAAGTACGTGTGCCGCGAAAAGTGTGGTGTGTGAAGAGCAGGTGAAGAGGCAACCCTGTATCCTAAAAATTACGTTCCCACAGAACTAAACTGCATTCTCAATTACGTTTAGCTAGAAACGTATTTTCTACCACGTTACGTTCGTTATGAACGTATCTCAAATACGTTTATTTTCTACATATCTTCTAGAAACATATTTTCTCCCACGTTACGTTTCTTATGAATGTATCTTAAATACGTTTATTTCTACATATCTTTGCCATTTATTGTCTCGCTTATAATAATGATAATAGTCATTTATAAATATCATTTTGGAGCACACATTGGAAATCAGTAGGCGAGGCTGTAATTTCGCCAGCTGTTACTCTCATGAGCGAGGCAGAAAATAATAGTTTTAACATGCCAAAAAGCTGCTGTGTCATTTATTGCACCTCAAACAATAAAACAAATCCAGAGTTACGTGTTTCTGTACTTCCTCTAAGAACAAAGGACAGTAACAGAAGATCTCTGTGACGCCAGATGTGGTGTTGTTAATGCAATATTTTATTCGGAAAAAAATTCAGTTTAGGATGGCCGAAGACACTACACTACCCATAATCCCCAGCTATCGTTTGGGACTACAGTCCCGTTGACAAATCCTGTGATTAATCTTCAAGCTCTGGGATTGGATGTTGGAGTGGCAGTGCGCCAAGGTTACGCCGAGCGACAAGCTCTTTGAAATGGAACGAAACCACGGCTGACTATTCAAAACTGGACTCGAACGCCCCCCAGAACTACACGTTTTTCCCAAAATTAGAAGTTGACAGTATTAAACTGTACAGCCCTGGAGGTTTAGACGACAGGAAACACATTGGTGTGTACACATTTAAAACATGTCATTACTAAATGGGTGAAAATCGCTTGTATACATAATGGGCAGCATTAATATATAACCACATGACAGCTCATTGTTACTTTGTAATTCTACTCTACAATTCAGAGGTTAACCTGGTATTTTATCTGCAGATCTCTATAAAGTATATTCATTACTCGTTATTCTCTAATAATAGTTCATTAAAAACTGTATATAATGGCTATTTTGCACATCCCTTTCAAGATTTCAAGATTTTCTAAGGTTTATTGACATATCATATACACAACTATGGTGTAGTTATGCAATGAATGAAAAACTTGGGTCACAGGTTCCTCAACAGTGCATTACAAGACATCTATCAATATGTTTGTATACCTCCACCATTAAACTGTCATATTCTGCACATTTCTTATTCTATCTACATACATAAGAGTATAATTCATATGTATAATATCAGTTAAAATAAGTGCTTCAACATAGTTAACATTGCAGGAAAGAAATATATTAGACGTTAAGTACTTTGTCAGGCTTAATATTTATCTGTAGATAGATACCCCCAAAGCTTTTTTCTTATTTGAAAGAACACCTTAACCTAAAGTATTATTTAATGTTTAAATAGAGGTTAATTAGTTTGTCTGTGTTGCACATCTTCCTATTAATATCTTTGTACATCCTGCACTAAACTGTTTTATTGTAGAGATCACTTATAGTATCTTCTTGATTTTTTTATATTCTATATTTATATCATTGACCTTCTACTTTCCCCCGATGAAAGTATGTACTATTAATATTTTGTTCATCAAATAACTAGGGCTGTCAAACGATTACAAATTTTAATCAGATTAATCACAGCTTAAAAATGTATTAATCATGATTAATCACCATTCGAACGTTATAATGTCCAAAATATGCCATTTCTTTATGTATATTGTTGTGGGAATGGAAAGATAAATGAAAGAAGGCGGATATATCCATTTAACATACAGTATCTATGTTTATTATAATATTTTTCTGCGTGTCAAAATGAAAGACAGCCCACACACCTATCAATCATCAAACCGTGTGGTCTTAATTCATTACGTGTTGATTTCTATCAACGGGGAGTACTTCAGGAAAGTCGACGGGGGGGGGGGGGGGCTAGTGGAGTATTTCGTGACCACAGAGTGTGAACGTTGTGATCAGCTGTTTTAGCGCAGTTCTCCAGTGAAGTGGGGGAGTCTCCCTCCGCAGCTGGTTGGCGTAGTTTTGGCACAATTCCGTTGTACAGACCGAAGTTAACAGCAGCCCTGTCTGTGCACACGGAGACCGACTCTGTCGTCCGGTGATCTAACCGCCTTCTGGAAAAGCTTCACAAGTACGTCGGTACGCAAATGCGCTTTGTGACACAAGTGACGGTATGCATTTCAGATTACGCACATAACCTGCGTACCAGTTATGTTTTACTGAGCCTACACACGGCGGCGTGCGTTAACGCTTCTGCCCATTCACTTTGAATGGGGTGACGTCACGATTCGCCGAACTGCATTGTGGGAGCAAAGCGTAGCTTCTCTCGCGGTGCTCGCTGCAAAAGTAGAGCAATGTTCTACTTTTGCCGCCTCGACGGAGGCGTCAGCCAATCGAATAATATGCCAGTGCAAGCTCTAGCCAATCAAACCGCATGCTTGTGTGTCTGGGGCGGGAGATTCATGTGATTGGTTGTTGGTCGAGTTCCAGCCCCTCCCGCCGGCAAGCGGCAACGCACGCCGCCGTGTGTAGGGGCCGTTACCTGTACTAAAGCAAAAGTATTCTCAGTCGGGACTTCCTGCAACAACACCACACCGTTATCTTGATTCTGATTGGCCAGAAGACATTATCAAAGATGTTCTATTGAGAAGACGATCACTACGTGACAAAAGTTTTCAAAACTGTTTCTAGTCTTCGGTATTTCCAGACAAGTGGCTACTGAAATCAATCTTACTAACTGCTGTCTGTGCAATTCTCGGCGCGAGTTGGCGGACTTTATTTTCCTTACTTTAACATCATTTTTCATGGTGGGGCTAAGCCATTTATTGGTATGGGTGTAGCCTACCCCAGCCATACCCTGGTGCTGCCACTGGTGGGATGTATGGGGCGGGCCATTCTGCACATGCGTTAAATGCGTTAAATATTTTAACGCAATTAATTAAAAAAATTAATTACCGCCGTTAACGCGATAATTTTGACAGCATTACAAATAACATTATTCAACAAAAATAACATTATTCAACAAAAATAATTCAATAACGTGCTTTAACCACTAGGCGGTGAACACAAGGTACACACAGCATACTAATAGTTACTTTGTATTATTAATGTAGGACACTTATGTATGTATAACATCTGAAGATGTGTAGTTTTATTCATGTTTTTAAATAATTTTACAGGATATTGCTATACTGTTTCTCATGTTTTACTTCTACACATTAATATCTGATTTGTAAAACATCACAGACAGAAAGGCATACCCGTCATTTAATGGTCAGCTATTGAAATTGTGATTCCATAGATGTGTCTCCCATCACCCAAATCCCCTGACTATTCTCTCAACTCAGTTTTTACATTCTTATATTCAAAGAAAATCAGTAATATCTTTAAAAACTACAAGTCCTTTTCTATCAGCTGTGCACTGTTATGGTGTAAATATAACCTATCTACCAATTGGATCAAATATAAAAGTCAGCCGAATTACTATTGATACTGCAAGGAGACGTATTTTGTGAAAAGAAATGCAAGATAGTGTTTAATTGTTGATATATTTATGATCCACCTCACATATTCAGTTTTGGCGGCAGTTCTCCTGTTTGTCTAGAAGTCTTCTCATCAGGGCTCTATAAATAATGTACTACGGCAGATGTGTTTTTGTAAAATGTTTTCGGATATCATATCGCATTAACATTATATCCCAACATGCATTGCGGCTAAAACATCCAATCAACGAGCTTCAAACTGAGGATCTTGGGTAATCTGTTCAGTGGGTTTGTGGTGTGTTTCGCTTGAAATGTCCCTTATGGGCCTACGTCTGTTTCCGGTGACTTTATTTATGGCTAAAAAGCATGCTAAAAAGCCCAAGATTATAGAATTACACGAATAAATAAAAGCAAGGATAATTGTGTGTTATTGTTGAGTAAATAACAGTGTGTTATTTAGAAAATAATAACAAATTAGAAGGAAAAAAAGATTTTCAAAAATACAGATTTCAGTATTTTGAGGCTCTAAGCCCCATTTATTTTCCTCACAGACGGGAAAAAAAGTCCGACATTATACGATTTAAAATAAAAAGATAAAATACTAGCATGTAATTTACGTTAGAATATATAGAATGGTTTTGAATAATAGATGAGAGTAAAATCTACGTCACTTTACAGCCCCGCCCACTTTTGGGGAAACCAACGCTGTCATTTGAACGGCGATCAAGCCTGAAGCCACAGAGCTCTTCTGTTACTGTCCTTTCTTCTTAGAGGAAGTACAGAAACACGTAACTCTGGATTTGTTTTAATGTTTGAGGTGCAATAAACGACACAGCAGCTTTTTGGCATGTTAAAACTATTATTTTCTGCCTCATGAGAGTAACAGCTGGCGAAATTACAGCCTCGCCTACTGATTTCAAATGTGTGCTCTAAAATGATATTTATAAATGATATCTTCTAAAATATATTTCTAGAAGATATGTAGAAAATAAACGTATTTGAGATACGTTCATAACGAACGTAACGTGGGAGAAAATACGTTTCTAGCTAAACGTAATTGAGAATGCAGTTTAGTTCTGTGGGAACGTAATTTTTAGGAGACAGGGTTGGAAGAGGAGACGAGAGACGCGTCCTAAAACCAGGAAGTAAGCTGCGCATGGCTTCCCTCCACAAAAAAGCAATGAGATTTCTCCATAGGATTTTAGAAAATAGCTCAAAATAAGATATGTGGAAAACTTAGCTGTTAGATAAATGCACGTTTTGTTCAGCCGGATAATATCCACATGTCTACCCTACTTATAATTTTCGAATCATAAATCCATCATTTAGATTTATGATAGACTTTTGAAACTACAAGAAGATAAGGAGGACTTTTGCAAAAAAGTAAGAGATTTTTGTCCAGAAGGATAGGCAAATGGACTTCATCATCAAGTCAAGGTAAGACTGCAATTTTATTGACAATGGGATCTTACTAAGAGAGAACAATTCAATATTTAAATGATATCATGGTATCCTTCTGTTGAACTGTCTGTTTAAAATGAATTGAAGCATCAGACTAAAGAGGCTTTTGAAAATAATATTATATTTTGATTTAGGTCAAAATATAATATTTGTAAACCTGAAGAGTCAGTGCCAGTGCCTCACCAGCCATGAACCTCACTGCAGAAGCTTATATATAGGCATCTAAGTTTTTTGTGCCCCACCACTTTTGCACATATAGAAACGCCACTGGCCGGCACGCTTAAACCGCGCTGTAGTGGAAATGCGCATTTAGACTAAAGCAGTGTTCCTCAAAGTGGGGGCGCGCCCCCCCTGAGGGGTGCAGAGGCATGACAGGGCGAGCGAGACATGACATGACAGCCATGACATGACAGCGAGAGACTAGGAGGAAAAATGGTTATTAAAAAATTACGTCTGGGTCTCTGTGTTTCATTCAAGCGCGGCTCCGAGGCACACGTTTATATGATCATTATAGTTATAAAAAAAGAGAATAAATAAAAAACAGGTTTTAAATACTATATGACAGTAAAAAAAGAATAACGTTTAAAAGGGTGATTTGTAAATTATCCATAAAGAAAAAGTAAATCTTTTAACAGTGCTGTTTCAAATGGGTGTTGAGAGATGTATCCATAGATCACTTCATTTTGCTCTCAAAGTGCACCAGATTGACGCTTTTAACTTCAATATTTAAAAAATATATATTCCCGGGGGAGCATACCCCCAGACCCCCCTATGTGAGGTCCACACCCTACTTATAAAAATAGCACTTGACCCCTGCTTACACCTATATGCTGTGAGCTGATTATCGAGCCTTCATTGTAACTGTCACACTGTGTATATGCGTGGGGAGTGTTGCAGTAGAACATTCAACTGTAGCGCCCGGTACATTAATGGGAAACCCTAAATGTTTGAGCACCCTCTATGAAACGTCAAGCTACCCCACAGCACCCCCAAAATAAATCTCTGGCGCTGCCACTGAGCCTGCAACCCCGTTTTGAAGAAATGTGCGGTGCAAAACAGGCTCATTGCAACCACTAATGCTGTTTAAGACACACTTTTTTGCCAAATATCAGCATTTTCTTTCTTTTCATTTTTTTGCACAGATTGCAAAGTGGCAAAGTATTTATTTTTGTGACCGCACAGAATTATGGAGCATTGTTTTATTATCACTGTTCTAGCAAAGTGATTTTTTTATTTTTGTGAAAGGAATGCTCACGTTCATATTGATGTATTTTAATAAATGTTAACTTGGCCCATTACGTGACTATTTGTGTTTCTCTAAAGGGGGGGCCTGACAGAAAAAGTTTGAGAACCACTGGACTAAAGTGAACTATCTAACATCTATAACGCCAATGCTAAGGACCGGCCCTGTCTTCCGAGGCTGGCGTCCTTCATGCGGGAAATTTCAAGGCTGCACATGTGTATCCTCCGCGGTCTTAAAATCCCCACAATGCTTTGCGCACGGACCAATTTCCAAATCTTTGGCGGAAATCACGCTCCATTTAAGGCGGGGCCTCGCATATGACGCACACCTGCTGTTAGCCTGTTCCACCATTCTTCGTTTTCCGAGGCTAGGGAGGACTCTTGCCTCGCTTCTGAAGGACCTGACTCGGAGGGACATGTCCTACCAAGGAAGCGTCCTCGACATTGAGAAACACCCACAGTTCTGTCCATCAGAGTGCTGTGCCTCCTGTCATCATTAATGGACGTCTCTTTAAAATGACCGCTCAGAGGAGAGGAGTTCTTATTTCTCTAACCACCTGCTGCTTCCCCTCCTCTCTCCTCGGTTCCCCTCCTCCGCTCGCATCTCCTGTGGGCGGGACTAAGACACGAGGATAGGAGTCGAGGAGGGGAATTAGAGAAATGAGAAACCTTCAAGGTGCATTACCTTTGCTGAGCTAAATATAAATATTATACAATAGGCTTCAAACTGTAATATTCAAATCAGAATCTATGTGTTAATATGTATTTAATTGTTTGTCTTTTGTTCGTTTTATGAACAAATACCAGCATAATTTATAATAATTGTATTCCCATCTTCAATGCTAATTAGAATGAAAAAAAAAAAACTAAGATGAAAACAGTAACAAAACAAAACAAAAATAGACCATACAAAGAAAAAATGTTCAAAGAGGAGAGTATGGACAGCGGGGGCCCTTCCATCAGAAGCTGAAGCAATGCATCCTGGGACAGGCACTGCTGCTGTTGTAAGTGTAACCTAATAAGAACCTCTGCCACCATGGACTCATTTGCAGAGCCATCTCCAGGCAAAGCTTTGTTCATCTGTAGACTCGTAGAAGGCCAACATTAAAGGAAGAATATTTCATCTTGTATTTTATTTTCAAAAGGAGGTAGGACAGACAATGAAATTCAAAACTAGGCTCCTCTCTATGTCTTAGTGAGGGCACAAACATGACTGTAGAGAGAAGTTTGTTGTTAGCGGAGGTGGGAAGTAACGAAGTACATTTACTCAAGTATAGGCTACTGTAGCATACTTAAAGGTGGGGTAGGTACATATCACTTGTTAGACGCTTTTATCCAAAGCAACTTACATACTCAATACTGTGGACAATCCCCACAGGAGCAATTTGTGGTGAAGTGTCTTGCCCAGGGACACAACGACATGCTGACTGCAGCAGGGTTTGAACCTGTGACCACCTGATCCCAACACCAAGGCTCTATCCACTGCGCCACATGCCTCCGTACATTTGAGAAACCGGCTGGAGATACACTTTTTGTTATATTCCATGGAATGCTCTTAACATCCCAATATCTATGAATATCTGAAGAAAAAAAATCCATAAAAAAATGTCATCTGTGGAAGCCGTAGTACTGTAAAAAGCACGACTAATCCTTTTAGCCGCCCGGCTAAAATAACTGGATGGCCTACCTGCCTGTCAGCCTTCCATCTGTACACAAACTTATCTCGTGTCCTCATTGGTCATGTGCACGTTCGTGTGTGTTGGAGGAGGGGCTCTGTAAGGAAGAGGCAGATTTTCTCCGGTTGTGTATTTTCAAATTCGCACTCCAGCTGGTTTCTCCAAAATTACCTACCCCACCTTTAAGTACAATTTTGAGGTATCCTACTTGAACTTTACTTGAGTACATTCTACTAATGCATCTCTAAAAATTAAACTGGTGACTAACTAAGTCACAAAAGAGTCAAATTATTTAAATATTCAACAGAAAGTCTATCATAACTTTGTTTGTGTATAGCAGTAAAATGCTACTTGATGCAACAATATTATCTAGATATGTCACATATATAAATATAGTTATATACACACATAAAGGACTGTGGACATTCTGTACAATTTGGATTTTTACTTTGTATTATGTTAAGAACAATTGGCTGATAGGCCTAATACTTTTGTGCTTTTACTGCAGTAATATTTTGAACGCAGAACTTTCACTTGTATTTTGACAATAATGTAATGGTACTTGTAATCAAATAAAGCATCTGAATACTTCTTCCACCTCTGATTGTTAGTTAGTTAGGTTGTTTGCCTTAAAGTCAACCTCTTCCAGGATCCCTTTCTGGACCTCTCTCAGGATCCGCGCCGTATTTTTCTCCTCACCGTGTAGCGTAAAGACCCGAGCGTCACCCCCCTCCCCCTAGCAACAGAGGCAACATGGCGGCGTCCAGTACCGCGGACCACTCTCCGTTAAAGATCCTGAAAACCGAGGTGCCATCCCCCGAGTCGGAGGACCTGAGTGACAGTAACCAGTACCACTCCAGTCCCTCCACCCCGAACCGCTTCTCGCCTCTGAACGTGGGCTCGGGGTCCGCGGGCCGGACGGCGGCCTCATCCTCCAACAGCTTCACGGCTTGCCGGGGGATGTCGTGGACACCGTCCGAGACTAACGCCCTTATCGCGGTGTGGGGCAACGAGAGGCTGACGGAGGCGAGGATGCAGCAGCTGGAGGTCGCGGGCACCGTGTTCTCTGGGAAGGCCCCCGGTCCTGCCATGTACGAGCGGGTGTCCAGAGCCCTGTCGGAGCTGGGGTACGAGAGGACCCCGTCCCAGTGCCGGGAGAGGATGAAGGTAAATCAGGTTAAGATGACACACCGGACAGGTCCCTCCTCCACCAGCAGGAGGGAGCTGGGGGTGTGTGGGGGGGGGGGGGGGGGGGGGGGGGGGGGGCATGTTATGTTACAGACAGAGAGGGCTATGACCAGGTACGGCTTGTTAACATGCAGCAACATCTCTCCTTTAACACTAGCTTACAGCCCACCATGTAAGAATCAAGTATCCCAACCAACATGCAACCTTTACAATATGTTATCTTATACAGTAAATACTGGTCATGCATTGTCATGTATCTGACACAGGGACCCAATGGATACATGTCTTTAGTTGAGTTCTGCCCTTATGATGATCATCAAATCAGATGTTACTGCATTTTCTATGTAGAACCACATTGCTCTATAAGAGTAAAATCAACCCTTAACTAAATATTGTATTGATGAATTCATCAAATATTGTATTCATTCCCCTCCTTGCATGTACCAGCCAGAAAGGACAGCCTAGTTTGGGTCAATGCTTCATATTCATGTGACATTGTTATGCATTTGCCCCCATTGCTGTCAACACATGTCATGCATTAATGGTTCCTTTTTATCACAAGTATATTTTAGATTACATGTTTGTCAAAATCATATTTCAACAGATTCCAAGTAATAAGAATTAACAAATGGAGTTCTGCTTTTTAAATCAATATTTACATAATATAATATACATGAAAAAACGCCCTTACACTTAGTACTGACTTAATACTATTTGCCCCCTTTTACCCAAACGTTTCTTAATTACATTGCATTTAGCTGACGCTTTTATCCAAAGAGACTTACAATAAGTACATACGACCAGGAAGACACAACCCTGAAGAAAACAGAATCATATAAGTACATCAGGTTTCATAGAGCTAAAACATTTCAAGTGCTACTCAACTGGCTATAGATAAGGCAGTCCTTTATTAGTATATAAGTGCTTTGTCAGCTGGCTATAGATAAGCCAGTCCTTTATTAGTATATAAGTGCCTTGTTAGTAATTCTATCGCTCGAAGTGGAGTCGAAAGAGATGAGTTTTCAGTCTGCGCCGGAAGATGTGCAGGCTTTCTGCTGTCCTGATGTCAATGGGGAGCTCATTCCACCATCTTGGAACCAGGATAGCAAACCCACGTGTTTTTGCTGATGGGAACTTGGGTCCACCTCGCAGCGAGGGTGCAGCGAGTCGTTTGGCTGATGCAGAGCGGAGTGCACGCGCTGGGGTGTACGGTTTAACCATGTCCTGGATGTAGGAAGGGCCAGGTGACGAGAGCCTGGACCAGAACCTGGGTGGCTTTCTGGGTCAGCTGGGGACGAATCCTCCTGATGTTGTACAGCGTGTATCTGAATATGAACCTTATTGTTATGTGAGTACACATGAGGCTGGATCTCTAGTGGACTGCTGATGTTGTGAGAAGATAAACTCCTGCTTATAGCTGAGGTGCTGTGATCAGAGCCAATACAGCTGTGCTTATCCACTCAAACATATGTGTTTCTTCTTTTCTTATGTTTTAGCCTTATTATGGTTTTACACATATGCTGTATAGAGTCTAGAGAGGACATATCTTAATATATTACTCGTTTAGTAGTCTGACTATTTCTTTTAAACATATCTTAAAAATAGAGGTAACTTCCACCTGACATGGAGAAAATATAAAACTAGATAGAGTCAATCTTAGCTACAAGAAGCATTGTCAACATTCACAGTAAAGGTCTACTACTGCCTTCACATTAAATGTAGCCGTTATTGTGCAGCACATACAGGAAATGCTGAGTTCCAGCAGCAGCATAACGAGATACAATCGTAGCTTGTAAAAGTAGTTCATTGATGACCCGCTGATCCTGGCTCTGCTCAATGAGCTCCATCTCGGGGCCAACACTGATCCAACAGATCAGATTGATGCATCCAAACTAAGGCTGGAGCCACACGAGAACGCTAACGGTTGTATCCGCTACAGGCCCGGTATATGTACTACACAATACATTTGACAGTTTTAAGCTTGGCCTACCATTTTAGTGGAGTGATGAGGAACAGTTGGTGCTTGAGAAGGCCCACCTGTTCAAAGCGGGGAATGACAGAACACGTTTGAGAACCACTGGGACATTTACATTGTTACAGCAGCAGGAGCATAGTGCAGAGACATTGAAGAGAATTGCATGTGAAAAATAGCAAAGTATGCACACGTTATTATAATGAAGAATACAGCAGATAAATAAGTTGATTAAAATGAAAGAGATGGATGGTAATGTTTACAGATTGTTAATAAATTGAGAAAAAAAAGAAAGTATGAATTGCACAAGGGTATACTGCACATGCGTGTATATTGCACACAGTTGTGTATTTACAGACAGTGTTATTGCACAGGGGTATAACAGTCTATGTGTGTGGGGGTCTACGAGGGGCCGTGGGGGTTGTACAGCCGTACCACTGCAGTCAGACTGTACTGGAAGAACAGCTGAGTGAGTTCTTTATTCTCCTCCTACATAGTTTTATTTTATTTATTTATTGTTTTCTCATGTCCTATATATAATATGTTGCACAGATGGAGGAGCTTGGGACCTAATATTTCCATTGCCATAACTTAACTGTAGCTACTGTGCAGATGATAATAAAACCCGTGAATGTTGAATCTCCAGACGCTGCGGCGCTGCTACAGCCGTGTGAAGGAGCACGGCATCGGCAAGAGGAAGAGCAGCTACACCATCGAGCAGCTGGAGAAGGTGTTCGGTCAGGGGGGCTGGGACTCCCAGAGCTGCGCCCCCGTGCTGATCAACAGCAGCGGGCTGTACCAGGAGATGGAGTCTGACAGCAGCACGCTGGAGGACTTCTCCCAGGAGGACTGGTGCAACCAGGTGCTGGACTCTGCCTTCCAGGAGGGGGACATGGAGACTGGTGAGTGAGCAGAGAGAGGACAGGTAGCAGAAGAAACACAGGAAGAGTTGGTTTGAGCTAATATGTGTGTTTGTTTTCCCTCTAGAAGAAATCCAGGTGCCGAAAAACAGAGCTCTGCAGATTCAAATAGAGCTGTCTGAACAAACCCAGTAAGTCAACTAGAACAATGGAGCACTCTGTCTTTGTGAATGGAACATGTTTGATATAAAGCTTTGCAAAACACTATTGAAAAGCCAACACTGTAATTGTTCCAATGATTTTTAACGACTTCTCCGAACAGTATGTTCTCTCTGTCAAAACAGCCCAATTAGTTAGTTCATACTCGTACAATACAACACATATTATCTTAGCTTTAAGATGTCATTAAGCTTGGATTTATCTTATTTTTGAATCTGTGTCCATATGCGGTGCTGTCTGCCAGAGTGTCTTCTTGTTACGACCACAGGGAGTCCCTAAAGCCACAATTGATCAAATGTTACACACAGAGACTTTAAAGAATCCTCTACTAACTTCTTGGTAGTTATTTGTCCCCTCCTGAATACTGTGTCAAAGGGTGCACAAAAGAATGAGAGACCTTCATACGTAAGCTCCAGTAAACAGGCGACATATTTGAATAATTGTGTCTGGTCACGACTTGTTTGGCCCTTTATAAAATGTAAAACTTATCATCATTATAATGTATCTTGGGTTCTCTGCAGAAAAAGGGACATGATGCAGACGGTGGTGCGTATACTGGAGTCGGTCCAGCTGAAATGGGAGCACTTCCAGACCTGGACCGAGTTCTCCCGGCTGCATCTCTCCAACAAACTGGCCATCTTCGGTGTGGGCTACAACACCCGCTGGCGAGAGGACGTGCGCTACCACTACGCTGAGATCAGCTCGCAGGTCCCGCTGGGCAAGAGGCTCCGTGAGTACTTCAACCCAGAGAAGCCAGAGGGCCGCGTCATCATGACCAAAGTTCAGAAGATGAACTGGAAGAATGTCTACTACAAGTTCCTGGACATCACCATCAGTGAGGCGCGCTGCCTGGAGCTGCACATGGAGGTGGAGTGGATCCCCGTGTCCCAGTCCAGAGCAGCAGGCTGCAGCAGAGACACGTCCCACTACCTCCTCCCTGTGGACATCCCCAAGGCCTACGGACTGTACGCTATCGGCTATGAGGCGGTGTCATGTTGTAACGACACCGCTCACATCTTTCCCCAGAACGACAGTGAAGAGCTACCTCAGAGTGAGTCAGAGAGGGGTCAGGCTGATGGAGGGGGAGGGTCACAGAACTGGTACAGGACTGGGGCTAATGTCACATACTGCTACCTGGGCATCGCCGAGGAGAGGACCATACAGCAGAGTCTCTTCCAGCACTTCCAGGGCTCTGGAAAACACTACGGCCATGGTGAGCCCTCGGCTGTGACCTGTTTTCCTGCAGGAGAACTGCCGCGGCGGCGCCACCACAAACCAGAGTAGTGACGGAGGTGAAGAGTCGCCTCAACATTTTGCCATTTACATCAAATTCATCGAGGTGGAGCTGGACTTCCTCTCTGCAGGCTCCCTGGTGGAGTGCCTGGAAACTGCTATCGGTTGTTCATTAAAGTACAACATCAGAGAAACACTGTAACTACTCAGTGTTTCTGATCCGTAGGGAGATATCGTTAAGGGTTACAGCCGGCAAGGCAACATGAAAGCTGACCAATTCTGTCTGTTACAAAGCATGGATGTGTGCAATAGTCGGCCATATTTTGGCAGCCTTTTCAGCTCTACTAAACTGATTTGTCATTATTAAGTCCTTAAAGAATGACGATGCACAATATGGCTAATGTATTGTGTAACAATATGGGAACAGTATCTTAAGTATTACAGAGCTGCAACATCCACAAAGTATGTGCTTATCATGTCATGCTAATGTGCACTACTAAGGTTTTGCTGCTGGTTAAATTAAGATAAATATTGCCTCATCAGGAAGGGTGGAGTTGGCATGGTGACTACTGCAGTATGCATCTGTCTACCTCAATAGGATGTAGCAAACAAGGCAGTGAGGGGACCATAGCGTGTATTTATTTTAAAAAAAACTGCCTTTACTTTAAATGTTGAAGTGTGGACCTGGATTGAGCGTTGAGAAGAAACTGCTGATTCATGCCTTATATTCTGCACGTGTGACAGGGCTGCAGCTACAGATGGTAAAACAATCAATGTATATCCAACAGTGTGGGGCAAAACAAACTTTGCCAGTTTGGCATAGTTTCCATTCAATTTCAATTCAGCACACTGAACGACACGGGCCTCTTATGCCTGTAACAACAATTCTGTGCAGCAAGAAGAACAATTACCCTGTGTATCAACAGCATTTGAATGATCACACTTACATTATTCAGACTGATAAGCATGGCTGCATCGAAATGGAAAAGGTTTTGTATTGTCTTTAAAAGACTACATTAGCTTTAAGCACTGCATCTCCTGCTGTTGTTTGGAGAGTCATTACCTGCACTGCATTTGGTCTTGAGAAGGGTTTTTCAACATATCTTGTTCCCTGTTTGGCCCTTTTTGCTGACTTTGTCGATGTATTGCTAATGCACATTCACATGGTTAGTGGTGTGTAAAGTTTTACACAGGCAACACACATTTGAGTTGAATCACGGTGGGGCAGTGTGTACTGTTGCAAGTACTTTGGAGCATCTCTAGCTGCAGCAGGGGGTTGTGGGTCAGTGGAGCTTCATCACAACAGATGACTTTCCAGCAGCATTGGCACCAGTCCCTCAGATATCACACAATCATGCTTATAGGTGTAAACCAGGCTGCACTGATATACAACTTCTAGTCAGGTTCAAATAATAATCTGCATCCTTGACCAAGAAATTCACTTATTTATGATTCCTGAGGTTATGTGCAATGTGCCAGGAAAGGACTGTAGAGAGAATCAAGCAATGGAGAAGTTCATTTTGAATCTATGTATATGAAATGTACCTTATATATCTATAATATATATATTTAAAGTTATTGATGTTCTTGAGCATTCCAGCTTTTGCAAACTTGCAATGTTCATTTGTTTGGGTATACAGTATATAAATATAAAAGGATATTTTATATTTTATTGTTTGACACCATGTCTTGTATGTGATTGTTTTAAAGTCACCGTCTTGTATGTTTACTGGTTTGAAAAACAATAAATGGGGCACTCACTCACTGTCATTTGCCACACAGTGAAAATGGCTGTGTGTATCTGTTTGAGCTCATGAGCGGATACTTCCAGGATCATATTAGTATTCAGTGTCTCCGTCGGGACATGTCTCCATGCTTTAATGTTCAAAAAGCTCTTTATTTGTCTCATACTGCCTGGGCTGCAGCAGCTCTACTCTGAGCCTTTGCAGACGATCTCCATGCACACAAACCTATTGAACACACGCCAGGAAGGTGAGCATTCCAAAAAGCATAATAGGGCCTCTTTAAGCACATGACGACATTACTGAAATGTGGGCTGGCTTAGAGCCCTATCAGAAACGTTGCTATCAGAAACAATGTGCAACGTCTTTTGGAAGTAATATGGTCTGTGTTTACATTAGCAAGCATGCAGCACTCAGAGCTAACCTGTAGGCTACTGGAGAGAGTATGTGTAAAAAAGCAGGAAATAAAAAGGTACTCACCTTAATAATAATAATAATAAATAATATTTTTATAGCGCCTTTCAGGAAACCCAAGGTCGCTTTACAATTCGGGTAGGGGGGGGGGGGGGAGGAGGGGAAAAGAGGCAGACAGGTTAAGGGGGGTGGGGGGGGGGTGATGTAGCGGAAAAATAAACCTATTAAACTATCTATACAGTGGGGAAAGCCTTAGTAAAAAGGTGCGTTTTGAGGGCTTTTTTGAATTTGTCCAGGGTTGGGGCACTGCGGATTTGGGGGGGGAGAGAGTTCCAGAGAGTGGGGGATGCCACACTGAAGGCTCTGTCACCAAAAGTCCGCAACCTGGTGCGGGGGGTGGAGAGGAGATCCTGTCCAGATGATCTTAGGTTCCGGGATGGAGTGTGGTAGCGGAGAAGGTCAGACAGGTATTGGGGGGCAAGGGCATGGAGGGATTTGTAAGTCAGAAGAAGGAGTTTATAAGTGATACGGTGCTTGACTGGGAGCCAGTGGAGGTGGATCAGGGTGGGGGTGATGTGCTGCCAGGGCTTGGTGTGAGTGAGCACCCTGGCAGCTGAGTTCTGCACATACTGGAGCCTGTCCAGGGCTTTACTGGGAACCCCGAACAGGACTCCGTTGCAATAATCCAACCGGGAGGAGACAAATGCATGAATGAGGGTCTCGGCCACGGAATCAGAGAGTGATGGTCGTAGACGGGAGATGTTCCTGAGGTGATAGAAGGCAGATTTAGTGACGGATTTGATATGTGACTGAAATGAGAGAGTGGAGTCAAGGATGACACCCCAGGTTACGGACTTCGGGAGACGGGGAGATGGAACAGCCGTCAATGTGGAGGAGGAGATCCCCAACCTTCCGGAGCAGTGCTATTGGGGGCCACAACCATGAGCTCAGTCTTCTTACTGTTGAGTTTGAGTAGATTTGCTGTCATCCAGGTTTTTTATGGCATGGAGACAATTGACCAAAGACTGTGGAGGTAGCTGGGCGGATGGTGAGGTACTGAGATAGAGCTGAGTGTCGTCAGCGTAGCAGTGGAAATTGAGACCGAATTGACGTATGATCTGGCCAAGGGGGAGCATGTAAATGGTGAAAAGTAGGGGACCAAGCACGGAGCCTTGGGGGACACCATGTTTGACTGGGGCCGAGGGGGGAGGATGAGCCGCTGATGCTAACAAACTGAGACCTGTTTGAGAGATAGGACTGAAACCATGACAGAGCTGTGCCAGTGATGCCAAGGTTGTCAGAGAGGCATTTCAGGAGGATTGTATGAGAAACAGTGTCAAAAGCAGCAGAGAGGTCGAGGAGGATGAGAATACTGATTTGTCCGGAGTCAGCAGCGAGAAGGAGGTCATTAGTGATCTTGAGGAGGGCGGTCTCTGTGCTGTGATGTGCTCTGTAGGCTGACTGTAGGGGTTCGTAGAGCTCATGGTTGGACAGATGTTGATGAAGCTGGGCGGCAACTGCTCTTTCCAAAGTTTTGCTAAGGAAAGGAAGGTTGGAGATCGGTCGGTAGTTGTTCAGCTCCTCAGGGTCCAAACCAGGCTTCTTGAGGATGGGAGTGATGGAGGCGGTTTTTGAAGCAGGAGGGGAACTATTCCAGATGACAGAGAGGAGTTGATGATGTCTGTTATGATGGGGCAGAGGGTGAGAAGGCAGGCCTTGACCAGCACCGTGGGCATGGGGTCAAGGGAGCAGGTGGAGGCCTTAGCATTGGTCACCAGCTTCGAGACCAGTGGAACATCACTGGGGAGAAGGAGGAGAGAGAGAGCATTGGGGATTGAGGGGTTGAGCTGGGAGTGTGCATTTCTGTGTCAGGGGCCAGTGCAGAGAGGGGGAGGGGGCGGGCACCAGGAGTTGTTGATGAATGGAGATCACCTTAGCCTGAAAAAAGTTGAGGAATTTGGAGCAGAGGTCAGGAGCTTCAGCAGTGTGCGTGGCAGGGAGGGGGCGGAGCAGTCGGTTGATGGTGGAGAACAAGGATCTGGGGTGATTTTGTTGTGAGGTGATGAGGGAGGAGTAGTAGGCGGTCTTGGTCTTGGAGAGAGCCTCCTTGTAGGACCTTACATGGTCCACCAAGGCCATACGGTGGACGGTGAGGCCAGTTCGTCTGGAAAGCCGCTCCAATCGACGACCAGTTTGCTTCATTGTGCGAAGATCAGAGGTGAACCATGGTGCCGGGCGGAGAAAAGACACCGTCCGGCTTCTGAGGGGAGCCAGAGAGTCCAGGCTGAGAGAGAGGGCAGTGTTGTAGCGGGCCACCAACACGTCCGGCGAGGGTGTCGGAGAGAGCCGGGGCCATGTGGGTTATGAGGAGGTCTGATAGGGCTGATGCACTCACTGATTTGGTGTCTCTGAAGGTGATTGTGCGCCTGGGGCGCTGCTTGGGCAGGGGGATAGGGATGATGAAGATGATGGCATGGTGGTCTGATACTGCCAGATCTAGGCGCTGCAGATGAGAGGGGGGGGGCACCAGTGGAGCAGACTAGATCCAGCGTGTGACCTTTGGAGTGAGTGGGGCCCTGGACATGCTGTGTTATGTTGAGGCAGTCCAGAAGTGACAGAAATTCTGTGGCAAAGCTACAGCTGGTGGAGTCGACGTGGATGTTAAAATCTCCCAGCAGATAGGTGGAAGGTGATTTAGAGCAGAGAGAGGACAGAAGCTCACTCAGCTCGGACATGAAGGTGGTGGAAGCTTTGGGGGGGCGATAAATCAGGGCAACCTGGAGTAGAGGTGATCCGGAGAGCGAGAATGTAATACACTCAAATGATGTGATATTGGGAGAGGGAATCTCCCTGACCCGGATACCTGCTCGGTGGATAACAGCCAGCCCGCCGCCGCGGCCCGTGGAGCGAGGTTTATGGAGGTAAACATAGCCTGGGGGAGTAGCTTGGTTGAGAGCGAAGAAATCCTGCTGGTTCTGCCATGTCTCCGTTAAACATAAGAAATCAAGTTTCTTATCAATGATGATGTCATGGATGAGTAATGCTTTATTATTGAGGGAGCGGGTATTAAGCAGCATGAAGGTGGCTGCAGAGGAGACAGGAGGAGTGCTACTGTCAGAGCAGGCCAGGGGCTTCAAACAGCTGGTGCGCACGTGACGTGTGTTTAGATGACGTCGACAAGCAACACGGAAGTGCAGAGCCGATTGTACTACAGGAATACTAGAATTTGTGTGAATAAATTTGTAGCGGGATGATCTGTGTATGTAGCGGGGGCGCTGCAAGAGTCCTGATGATCTGATGGCATCCAGGCAGACTGGTGCAGCAGAGCTGAAAAAACTCCGAAGTTGGAGAGCGGAGTATTGGAGCACCATATCCACAGCAGCTAACCGGCTAGCAGCTAACCGGCCAGCTACCGAGCCTCGGGCAACAGCACTCCGCGGTGCAATGATCGGAACTAACTCACGGACAGTTCGGCCCTCGCGGGCAACAGTCAATCCGGTTTAGGGATAATCCAGGTGGCGAGAGAGGTGGAAGTCCGGACCAAAAACCCAGGGGAAAACGGGATTCGGCGGCGGTCGATGCTAACAGCTGACAGGTAGCTAGCCCCAGACAGCTGATCCACAGAAATGGTGAGTAGCCGGATGAAAAACTGAACAACGCGATCATCACACAGTTATGACAGAACAGAAGGCTATATATAATCCAGCAGTCAAAACGAACACTTTTACGAGGCAAGAGAAGTTAAAACGCAGACGGAGAAGCGGCGAACAAGCAACGCCAGCGTCCTCTCCTTCCAGCGTGTCAGTACTTCCCGATGTACTTACCTTGTGGTAAACCATAGCATAGACTGTATATATGTGGTAAACCCAAGAGAAAAAGCATTTGAGCTCCATACTGCTTAGGGCTGAACGATTATCGATTTTAAATCGCGATTTGAAATGATGCAATTATCAAATTGCAAAGCCTGCGATTTTTTAAAACATTTTTTTTAAAACATTTTTAACATATATATTTTTCTGTGTTCTTGTGTGTCAGTCATCCACACCAATCAGAAGTGCTGTGCTCCACATGTACCAGCCATTGTTAACCAATCAGAAGTGGCCCATGATAGAAGGTGATAGACAGATTGATCCAAGTATTTTTGAAAGTGCCTGCCCTTTCCAAATGGCTTCCAATGGAGCTTTCCTAGATGGTTTGGTGAAACAAAGCATCTGAGTCAGGTTAGTAATGCTCCATCACATGTTTCTATCACAGGGTGAATCTTAAACTGAAGCTGGACTTTAAAGCAACTCAACAGAAGTTTCATGTAAGTTTAGTTATTTCACTCGTAGCTCGGGCTGCGGGGGTGCTAGAGACGGGAGCATGTTGATGCGACCTTCCTAGATATGGCCGTATTTTACAATAAACTTCCGTTGGGTCGCTTAAAAACAAATATCGCAAATCGAATCGCAATCGCAATATTGGTCAGAAAAAGCGCAGTTAGATTTTTTCCCCAAATGGTGCAGCCCTAATTCTGCTCAGCCCCGGCCCATAGGACGATGCTCTGATGTCATCACCCTCGCACATTTGTCATATGTTTACAAAAAACGATATATATGTTAAAAAAAATCTCGGCCTTAATATAGACTATATTTAGGGTCGTATATGTGTTGACTTTACTTTAAAATAGCAGATCTCTGTGACCGGATATAGTTTTTTGGCTTAGTGAACGTGTGTCTGCTCCGATCAGGAGCTGCAGCACCGCCCGGACTCCTCCTCAGAGAATCTGCAGCGGAGCCCCCAAAACCCCCGACCCGTCTTGTAACACGGAGCCCGTTTCTTAAACCATGCTAATTGTATGTGTTTGCTTGTCGTAATATCACCAAATATGGTGATGATTAAATAGTTTACAGTGAGTTAATAATTGAAGATGTAAATTAAATCCAGTTTATTTGTTGTACTTTCTATTTGTATTGTGTCATATGGTGGCATCAATGTGTGCATTTGATACAGATACATGAGCAGTTGCTTGAGGGCATTATACAGTATAGCCCTTAAGGTCAAATAATGACCTTAAGGGCTATACTGAACGGAACCGTGTGTACGTAACGTATCGTCCACACGGTTCCGTCGCGTTGAAGAGTGCCGGTGGGCGTGTCTGCCGCACGACCAACAACCAATCACATTAATCTCCCGCCCCGGACACACAAGCACGCGGTTTGATTGGCTAGCGCTTGTACTGGCATATGATTTGATTGGCTGGCACTCCATCTACGTTTGAAAAGTTGAGCTTTTCTCAACTTTCAGCGCGAGCAACGGAGGCAAAGTGAAGCAAAGGAACCACAATGCAGTTCGGCAAAGCGTGACGTCACCCCATTCAAAGTGAATGGGAAGTGTCTCCGTTGAAGCACGTGACGGAACCGTGTGGACGATACGTAAGGGCCAGGGCATTCTATCAAGGATATAGAATACCTTGGTTGAAGGATATAGAGACCCAGAACAATATCTGATTGGTTGCATTTCTTTTCTAACACAAAACCACTCAAATGTGTAGTGCATGGACCGAGGAAGACAAACAAATCAGAGTAACACTGTAATATTACAGATCAACAACACAGATACGATTCTCATTTATTAATTGTATTGACATTTTATAAACATTTTATTAATATAATTACATCGATTTTTTTGTTTGTTTTGGTTTTATCTGAGTGTTCCAGGGTATTCTCTGAATACCTTGAAGGCCCTGACGGTTCACCACTGGTAAAAGTACACCATTTACCTCTGAATCGTAGTGTGGTAGAAGTACAAAGTAGCATAAAATGGAAATACTAAATTAAAGTGCATGTATCTCAAAATTGTACTTAAGTACAGTATTTGAGTTCATCTACTTAGGTACTTCCCACCTCTGACCATGTGAAGGGGGGAGTAATGGAGTGCAGGGCCGGATTGTAATTGGGCCAAAGTCTACGGCAGAGACCATAGACTGTATATATAGACCTGGGAGATGTAATTGGACACAGCGGCCAGGAGATGGTCATAGAGAGCTCCTGTTGAATGTCCCCACATGGTGGAGTAGAAATGTCCTTACGCTGCCTCTGAGGAGGAGAACTCTGCTGGCAGTGTGCTGTGGTGTGTGGGCCACTGCCCTTTAACTAAACTTTCAAACTGGAAATAATATATATTTTTCCAGACATCCAAATACAGCTCATAATACTTTAAGTTAATTAAGTCACTTGAAGTGAACAGAATGAATGAATGTATTTTTCAGACGTACTGAGACACCAGAGGAAATAGAAAGACATGTACTGTATTCTCTTGGGTTATAAAAAACATTCCTGGTTCAGCTAGCTAGAGCTACGGAACCGTGGAGGGTTAGTATCTTTAGAAACGTTCTCGTGACCGTTATTACGTAATGGCAATAACGGGTTATTTATTAACCCGTTATCCTGACTTTTTTTTTTCTCTCTCTGCTTATAATTCTTTATAATCCTAGTTGTTTTGCAACACCGCCACCTAGCGAATTGGATGCCCACCAAAGTACAACCAGCGAGTCCTGAGTCTCATCCACAGCGAGTCTCTGTAGACATTGGAATGCTTGTTATTAACATGTCAAAATGCATGAAAATATATTTTTCTTACAGAAATTAAATTATAATTATTAACAACACTTTGTTGTTAATATGTTTTTGTTTTTTAATAACAAATGTATTTTGTATGTCAGTTGTAAAAAGATAGTCTTTTATATGTCTTATCAAATTTGACATACAACGTAAATTAATATATGTATATATATACAGTATATATATACAGTATAGTAGTAGTATAATATATAATCTATTTATAATTGTAAATGTATATTGTATGTAGACATACATTTAGATGTATATTTTGTTAAAAGAAAACAAAAATGTTAATTTAGTTTTTGGGAGAAGGGGTGGGGTTAAATAAGTGTAAACTTCTTCCCACGCCTTTTCGGATGTGTAATTAGGTAGATCATTTGTTTATATATAATTTGTAAGTCAATAATATTTAATTTATCAATTTGATACTACTTACGTGTCTTTCTACAGTATCATAATTCTCTTGTTTCATTTCATTATTATATTACACGTTCGAAATCATTCGAAATAATCAATAAATGTGTCTTTGAAGAGGTGCTTGATTACTCAAAAACAAAAACAGCTGTTAGTGTGTGTATGCACCTGGCTGCCAAAGATAAACAACAATTTGACCGAGAGGCATTTCAGTGCAGAATCCATTTTGATTTATTTAGAAGACGGGCACAATTTCCTTAACACGGACACGGAATGACCTCTGGAGTCCAGCATGTCTTTGAGTTCCTCTGACCCTTCCTCTGAAAGTGGAGAGGACACTGAGGATTCTTCACTGGGGTGAGGCGGGGTCTGTTGTTCCCTGCACTTCCCCGGTAGGCTGTGCCAACGTCCTTATAAAGATGGTTGCATTGAAAGCACCCGGTTTCATTACACAAATAAACAAAAAGGCTAACAGTTGGTTTTGCAGCGAGTCATCACAGGCTAACAGATGACTGTTTCCCTGTAAGACTCACGTTTAACACGTGTTGCTTGTATTGCTGTCCAATTCAACACACCAGAATAGTTGTTAACTTTAAACAAACAACACGATTCACATTACTCACACTCTTACTGTAATTAGTGATTCAATCAATAATTAATGTAGGACACCTAGTTGGGCTTGCCAAAATCACGCTACAGTTTCATTAAACAAATAATCAAATATGCTAACAGTTTATTTTGCCGAAAGCTATAGCTAACTAATCATTGTTTTTAGCGCCTTTAATACGGTTAGAAGCTATCATAAGCTAACAGGTGATTGTTTGTATTGCCTTAAGACTATCATAGTTAACGTGAGCTAATCACACTTCGTTATTAATGTTAAACAAATAAAACTTTAAAAGCACTTCACATTACTCACACTGTGTGCGTTGTCGTTCATATTCATGTCTCCTACTCGCTAGGTGGCAGTGTCACGAAAAACTAGGGTCCCAGGAGTGCGGTCCCAGGAGTGTGGTCCCAGGAGTGCGGTCCCAGGAGTGCGGTCCCAGGAGTGCGGTCCTGAAACTGCAGTCTCCGACGCTGCAGCGTCATACTACTCCTTTAGGGGCTCCGTAAATCAGTTAACAATTAATATGACATATCCATATTCAACCGTTTTATTTACACGGTGTGGGTGCAAAACGTTTTCAATGATAGAAATTACTCATACATGATAACATGCTGTTTTATAATTGATAGGCCATTTTGCTTTTCTTTACAATGAATATGTAATACTGTACGTTTTCTTACATGTGTTATATCATGCAGGAAACAACAGGATTTTTAAATGTTTAATAATCTACATAAGGGTTTAATCCTTGAAGCATCATGGATCAATCTTGTGCTGAGCTGCTAACAGTATTAGTATTTAATGACTTATTGAACAAACTGTAGAAGTGAAATGGAAAAAATAATTCACGAGCTGACATAAGAAAAAGCTTAACTAATCAAAAAGTGTCTATAGAGTATGTCCAGAAGCAGCAGGACGGGGGCAATAATCACGTCTCCGGTCTTTACGTATCTAGGACACGGATGATATCTGCCATAAACCAATAATACTGTTCTGCATGATGTAGATTTCAAACATCAGCAATATCCTATAGAGTATAATCTGAAATAATCTGATCATAGAAACAATCACACAGTGGTCTTGTGTATCTATCGTTATATTTCATTACAGCATGAAATCATTTCCAAATGCTTATATCCATACATTTCCAGTAAAATTCCGTTGCACATAGCTATGCAGATGAGACACACATTTACGTAACAGTTTCACCAGGAGACTATGCTCCAATTCAAACACTGAGTAAGTGCATTGAACAAATCAATGACTGGATGTGTCAGAACTTTCTCCAATTAAACAAAGATAAAACTGAGGTAATGGTTTTTGGAGCCAAGGCAGAACGTATAAAAGTTAGCGCTGAGCTTCAGTCTGCAATGTTCAAAACAACAGATAAAGCCAGAGATCTAGGTGTAGTCATGGACTCTGACCTGAGTTTCAACAGTCACATTAAAACAGTTACTAAATCAGCCTACTATCACCTAAAGAACATATCTAGGATTAAAAGACTAATGTCACAGCAGGATTTGGAAAAACTTGTCCATGCTTTTATCTTCAGTAGACTCGACTACTGCAATGGTGTCTTCACAGGTCTCACTAAAAAATCTATTCGGAAGCTGCAGCTGATTCAGAACGCTGCTGCTCGAGTCCTCACTAACACTAAGAAAGTGGATCACATCACTCCTGTTCTGAAGTCTTTACACTGGC
Source organism: Harpagifer antarcticus (assembly GCA_902827135.1). Lineage (NCBI taxonomy): Eukaryota > Metazoa > Chordata > Actinopteri > Perciformes > Harpagiferidae > Harpagifer > Harpagifer antarcticus. The sequence continues at coordinate 199,601 of CADEHL010001392.1, forward strand.
TTCCTGTGTGTCAAAGAATAGATTTCAAAATACTGCTGCTGGTTTATAAAGCTTTGAATGGTTTAGGCCCAAAATACATTTCTGATCTCCTGCTAAATGATGAACCATCCAGATCTCTCAGGTCTTCAGGGACTGGTCAGCTTTCTGTCCCCAGAGTCAGAACTAAACATGGTAAAGCAGCGTTCAGTTATTATGCTCCAAATATCTGTAACAAACTCCCAGAAACCTGCAGGTCCGCTGCAACTCTGACTACTTTTAAATCCAGGCTGAAGACTTTTCTTTTTGTCGCTGCTTTTAATTGAACTATTCGCATCTTAGACTGCACTGTAACTTTTATCCATGTATTTTTTCTTTTAATGTTTATTTTTATTAGCTTTTCTTTTTAATGACTGATTTTAAATGCCATTTTCTTAATGTCTTTCATTTTTTGTAAAGCACTTTGAATTGCCTTGTGTTGAAAAGTGCTCTATAAATAAACTTGCCTTGCCTTGTCTTGCCTTGCCTTGCCTTGCCTTGCCTTGCCTTGCCTTGCCTTGCCTTGCCTTGCCTTGCCTTGCCTTGCACACAATGCACACATTTTGTTTTTATGATTTGATGTCAACAGTTATTGTCCTTGATATTTATTTGTATTTATTTATCATATTATTGATAATACAAATGTGTGTCCGTTGTTGAAGGCATGGGTTACTTGCCAGTATTACAAAACCATGAACCCTTACATATAATGAATTGAAGCAAGCAGTTTGTTTGGCCTCCAGGTGTCAGGTTTGCTCATCGTATGGTTGGGTTTGTAGTCTTGTTACAAATATTAGGCTTGTGCTTGCATTTGTATAGCAACACAATATAAACAGGGCTGTTTTGACAGCTCTCCTCTGAGTTCTGTATATTTCAGCTGGAGGCCCAGATGAAGATTACAACAACACAACAAAATCACACGAGGCTTGGACCCTGCTTCTTTGGATTTAATCACAGGGATAACCTTGTTCACCTCTCGTAATTGGGTGATCCTCATGCATTAGCCTCACCCTTGTTGCTGAGGCAACTGGGCAACCTTATAGGATGAAGTAAAGGGCTCTGACCACTGTGGAGAGCACAAGCCACTCCATATTTCTACATCAGGGGTGAGCTCACCTTGGGAATTCACGTCAAGCTGAGTCCAATGTGTGTGTGTGTGTGTGTGTGTGTGTGTGTGTGTGTGTGTGTGTGTGTGTGTGTGTGTGTGTGTGTGTGTGTGTGTGTGTGCTGCAGACCCACACCTCTTCACACATGATGGAACAGGAGCTGACGGTCTGCAGGGGAAACATGGAGCTGCAGTTGTGTTGGTTTGGAAAAAGGCTTACTGATGAAAAGCTTGAGCCAGGGTATTCGAAAATGGCAAATTGCACACGAATGTGTCCGCCTACTATTTGATGAAACACACTTTTTGCTCTATATCTTTTTTAAAGACAATTTCAGTTTAACAATTAGCCTAGTTGGTCAGACATTTGAGCTTTAAATAAGATGATGAAATGTAGCCTATATGGCGCGTATTTAATAAACCATAAGCGTTGGTGGGACCATAATAACTTATCTATACACAGATACAGGTGATTACTGTCTTACACCGTTTATGTTCATGTGTTTTAGGAACAAAATACACGGAAATCGTTTTTAACAGGTAACCTAGTTATATTTTTAGTTCACTGTTTTGTGAAATTGACTCAGAAATACTCCCAACATTGTACGTTAATCAGCTTTGCACGGTACCGCTGCTAGCCAGAGGACAGGTGTGAGAAGCTGTTTCTACAACAAGGTGAAGGGAAAGTCCTTTCCTGTCAGACTGAGTGGCTCAGATAACTACAGCTCAGTGAGGTAAAGGAAACTCTGAGTGTTTAGATAGTTAACTTTAGTCTAAGTTATCTCAGTTGGTTTCAAACGGTTAGGTCACGATTTATGTAAATAATTATTTCCTAGGCACACCTTCATATGATCCATATAGTTATAAAACAATAAGAGAATAAATGAAAAACAGTTATGAAATAGTAAAACAGTAAAACAAGAATAGGCCTACAGTTTAAAAGGGGAGTGATTTGTAAAATATCCATAAAGAAAAAGAAAATCTGTTTACAGTTCTGTTTCATTTGGGTGTTGAGAGATGTATCCATAGATCTCTTCATTTTGCTCTCAAAGTGCACCAGATTGATGCTTTTAACTTTGATATTTTTAAAAGTATATTCTCACTCCAAGCTGAACTCAAAGGCTGGCAGCCCTGGGTGTACCTGCGAGTCAGTCAAGCTATAACATTTGAGCGGGAAAAGAACGGATGTCAATAAAATGTTCCTTACAATATAAAAGCGGACTGTCACGATAAGCGTTCGCTAGAACTGTGTACGTAAAAAGGTTTTATTTTGAAGGGCATCACCGGAACTCCTAATGATTATTAAGGTAAGGTTGTACTGCTCCTCTCTCTCTCCTCTCTCTCTCTCTCTCTCTCTCTCTCTCTCTCTCCTCTCTCTCTCTATCTCTCTCTCTCTCTCTCTCTCTCGCTCTCTCTCTCTCTCTCTCTCTCTCTCTCTCTCTCTCTCTCTCTCTCTCTCTCTCTCTCTCTCTCTCTCTCTCTCACACAGTCACACGCACGCACGCACGTACGCACGCACACACACGCACACACACACTCACAGCGAGTTTTACTCGCTGGTGGAGCAGGGAGTAGCAGATGCAGCTGAGCGTTAAGAAGAGCAGCAGAAGAAGAAGAAGAAGAAGAAAAAGAGTGGTTACAGACCTCCAGTGTCCGCTGTGCTAATCCCACTCCACTGTCACCATCTCAGCTGGGTCAGGAGGATTCCCGCCGCTCTGTGGGACCGACCGGCTCCTCATATTTCCTCACCCCAAGTGTCCCTTACCTTCCGCGGCTGGCTCTGTGCTGGGCTCGGGGGGAGACACCTGCCAGACTGAGCCTGCGGCGGACAGAGTCACAGAGCCGGTGAAAGACACTAACAACCATGGAGCTCTCCAACACTTCCAGGAAACTTCCTCTGCTTGCACTCACCTTTCTGTGGGCGCTCTCAGGTCAGTGACAGCTCATTCCATAGCTCTCCTCAGCGTCAGACGCACGAGACTGTATGAATTGCTGGGGGAATTGTGTTCCGTGACATTTTAGAGATATCATTTACACAAATTACAATTTTCTAACTTCCAGGTGGACAACAAAAAGTACAGTTGTTCCATTTTAAAACGAAATGAGACAAAGATAAATAAAACATTTATTAAAATATGTTAATACCAATAAGAAGTTAAAGTCAGACTGTGCAATACAAAGATAAAATAAAATAAAGATATTTGTTTAAATATAAGAAGTAAAAGGATCAAAGGATTCAACAAATCTGACATTTTCCTTTGGTCTATCAGCAAATCAAAGCTGAAGTCTATCTGAGAGTGTTTTCAGCATTGAATGCCCAAACGTACTTATATTAATATCTCCAGACAGTCTATTCTTTAATATGTGGGGTGTATTCCTGTGATGAATGGTATTGAAATGATCTCTACATTATTCACCATGGCTTAATATCTAATGAGCAGATTACATCAGGCTGTGTTTCTGGGGGTTCTCTCTGTGTGTGTGTCCCGTAGGATGAAGCTGGATTTAAAGCTGGAACACCTGTTTGTTTGTCACAGGATTTGAAACAAGTGTGTTACACATGATTATGTCTTCCAGGGAATAATCCCTTTATAGCTGCTGTAACATTGGCTCAGCCGCACTCTCTCTAGCAATGTATTAAACTCCTACTGTGACTCGTATATATTACAGGCAGCCTACTTTCCCCGTCAAGTTTTAAATGATTAATCGGGTAAAAAAGTGTTTTCTTGAGGGGAGCATTTTACAGAAAAAGAATACTGTGGTTTTAAATCCTTGAGAGTTGTGCTTGGCTTTATGAGAGGCAGAAACGTGAAGTCAAATGTAGTCTCAGTCAACAGGCTGCATAACTTGAGGTCATATAAAGCCACATGCCTCTGATCTGACAGAAAAACATCCTTAAATAGCCACAACGGATTGCTGTAAATTCATATTCATCTGGTCTATCATTCCTCTTTAACAGAAACTTCACTTTTCATGGATGTCCAGATTTACGTCTCTAACATTGACTTGGATGTAGACTTCTCTCACAAACTGTCCTGCGTGCATATAGGTGGAACAAATTGAGATAGGTGAGTGTGTGTTAGTTCATTCAGCCTGTGAGACAGCAGGAGCTTCACATGTTGACTGCTCTCAGCTGAAGCCACTGTGTTCTAGCGCTGTTGCCAAAACAATCACATGCGCTGACACGGCAATCCCAGGCTGCCTGTTACTCAGAGGCAGGGCTGTTACCTGGGAAATGTTCCATTTACTAACATGCTTTAGACGACTTAAGGCATTTCAAGGACTTATTGCTAGTAATGTCTCCTACCTGAGGTTTAACAGCAGGCTGTGACTCATGTCAGACAGGACATCAGGACAATACAACCACAGTGCTGACCTTGACCTCAACATTTGACTGGCCATCAATCGCCCTGCAGGTGTGTCCTGAAAACACTCAGTGGTCAGACACAGGGAGGAAACAGCCATGAATAGCAGCCTGTGGCAACAGGAAGGCTCCTTCAGCTCCTGATGGAGCCGAGTGCCTCAGAGCCGGAAGTGAGCGAACGTCCTCCAACAAACAAGACGGTGTTTCAGTCTGAAATCAGAGCAGTGGAGGAGATAACAAATAAAATATCTTCATGAAATTTAAAATGAAAACCTGACTGAAAAAACTGAAAGGTTGAATTTAATAAACAGATTTTTTTAATTAGGATATTTAAAAGCAATAACTTTAAGTTGAACCTACTATTTTTGTTAACATAATACATTATGTAGTTTGACTTTCTTACCTGTATACTACGTTTTTGAGAAGATTTTTGTTCTATATACAGTTTTAGTAATTATTGAAGTGACATCACCATTTGATCATAAGCTTTGGAAGTGTGAGTAACTGCTGCACTTCCTAATCCTATACCATGTAATGTTCTGGGGTTAGTTGGTGTGACAAACAAGACATCTGATGAAGCCCAAAGGGCTTTAGTATTTGTGATATGTGATACCCATAGGCTGTAGAACATGTGGAGGGGGTCTCAGAGACTTCATCATAGTGTGCTAAAGCTAAATGTGGTCGGCTCTATATCCCGTGAAACCTCATGTCTTTGTCATTATGTTACTAATCTCTAGTCCGTTTTATAAATATATAAATAACCCTAACCCTAATTTTTGTATCTCATATATTGCTCCTCTCTGGATGTTTATTTTTTGTTTTGTTTTGTTGTATTCATTTTGACGAAATGTGAACAGTCACTCCAAACAGAGGAGCTGCCACTTATACGTCAATCTAAGTTTGATTCTACTGGGGTCATGTAAATACCTTAACCTAATTATATTTCTTAATTAAAGTCATAATTACAGGATTAATGCTATGATTAAAGGATGTGGAGCAGCGCAGTATTAGCTGCATATTTAAATTGCTGCTTTGACCTTTAAAAATCAAGTTAAGGCTATTTATCAGAGGTTTGCTCCAAATTCACACTTACTGCTATTTTGAAGTGTGCACACACATTCATATTGAAATGGTTGAAAGAGACATATGAGTAACATAGCTAGTAGCTTGTTACTTGGATATGTGTTGAACTGTTGTTGCCACACTGAACAAATTGATTCCTTGACTTTAATTTAATGTATTTAAGTTTCACATAAATGTATTACGGTTAGTTGAAAGTATATAATGTAAAAAAAATAAAGTTGAACCTAACGTTTTTTAACTTAACATGATTGTTTTCAAGTAACCTAATACAGTTATGTGAAACCTGTTGACATTATACATTTACACATGAATTCAAGTCAGCGTTTCAGTGTTTTCAGTGCATTTAAAGCTGAATTATTCGGACTGTTGTTGAGACAAACAAGATGTTGTCAGGCCGACTTGGGCTGTAGGAATCTGGGATGTGCAGTTTGTAAAGTCTTGACCCGTAGACTGTTTAAAACATGGAGCTTGTCTACGTGACACCACCCATAGATGTATTAAGAGCTGTTGTGAAGCTCAATGTGGGTGTGTCCAGCCGACACCATCTCCTCAGTCCTGACTCCGCCTAACTCCCGGCTGGACAAAAAGTGGGCCAATAGGTGGAGCTTAGGCGGGCAGGGTGACGCAACAGAGCAGACATGAGAGACCCACCTGTCAATCATAACGGCCACACCCTAATGATGCATAACTTTGAGCCTTAGGATCATTATTATTTGTGGTAAGAAAAATCACTGCTCTGTACAGTTTTCACCGATAGGGAAATAAGCTATAGAGATGTTTGTGTGTGTGTGTGTGTGTGTGTGTGTGTGTGTGTGTGTGTGTGCGTGTCTAACAATGCATTTCCATGAGCACACATTTGTTGCAGCTTATCAGAGGCCAGTTGTTGTGGCTCTGTGTGTAAGCCTTCTCTTCTGTACCATTACTCTTCTATTCTGAACACACCAGCTGGCAAAAGAACATCTTCATTCTTTTTCCAGGTGTGTCCCACAATGGACTTAACTTATTTAACAAGGTCAAACCATAAAAGCTTCAAAGGCTCCATTGGGACGGGATGGGGTTGGGGGGTGGGGGGGTAGAAATCTGTGCTGCCACTGCTGATTTTTTGTGGCAATTCTCAGTGACTTGGAGAAGAGAACTAGAGGGCTGAAAGCGTTATTTTTAGTATTGTTTCAACACGGGGCCATTTAGGGCCCTGATGCCTTAAAGCTTATCATTCTCACACTCTATATATGACAATATGACAACATTGGTTTGTTTCTGGTTTCACTCCCTATTGTTACCCTGACGACACTTATATCCCAAAATATAAAATATGTCCCCTGAGACTGGCAAAGGGAGGGCCATGGAACGCAGTTTGCCCAACCTACGACTATTGCCTTATCTCTAATTGCCTATTTCTTAGAATAATACCAAGTGGATGTGCAGCAAAGCCCCTTTCCACTTTAGCCGGGATTACAGCGGGCTGACGCTCCTCCTGATGTGTTCCCAGCAACGGGTGCAATTTTGATTTGAGGAAGGAGATTGAGGGATTTATCAGTTCCTACGTAATGACACAGAAATACATCAGTGTACTTTTCCTCCCCAGCGAGGCAGTTTGCTGTCCAATCGTCAGTCCGTGTAAATGTGCCAGTGCCTCTTGTAATCCCATGAACATCCACTGACACTCTGTGCAGGAGAACAAGAACCTGCAGGAGATTATTGCGGGTCCAACATCACAGCAATGGATAAAGGTCCAGAGCGAACAATCTTAACATGTTTCTCAATTTTTTTAAATAAAATTCTTTAAAACAATACATTGATACGTTACATCACGTTTCATTTAGCTGTTACTTTTATCCAATGCCATCCACAAAGATACAAACTCATAAAAGCAAGAGTCCTGCAGGTACATTAGCTCAGTGTCCATTCTAGAACAATTGTCCTGGGGGCGAGCTGGGGCCTGGTCATTTATGAGGGGGGCACATTTAATGCGGGACAAACGAGACGAAGAGAGTGATCAAGATTTCAAAATGTTTAATACAATATGAAGTTATAGTGCACAGAAACCCATACAAGTTTCATTTAGATTTGTCCCGCTCATGGTACGCTAAACCAAATGTACAATAATTGCCAACAAAACATGACTCTACCAAAACACCATTGAGCGAAAAGGAGCAGGGAGAAGAATCTTATGTGACCTGCCCCTTTCTAAAGAAAACTAAATAAATACAAATAGCATTAACAGCATTGTGATTTGTTTCAGTAACAGTAACAACATTGAAATGATACTATTGAAAACAAAACACATTCCTGTTAAATCCGGCTCAAATGACAGCTCAGTATTTGCTTCAACACTATCACGGGTGGTACTATTATACACTCTTCTTGCTGGTGCCTCCCCACAGAACCATCCATGTGTTAGCTAACCGACACACCACTGTATGGCAGTGCTAAGAAGTGGGAACAGTCACAGAGCCACCATGTACATCTTTACGTCATGTGAGTTTCTGATTGGGATGTAAACACCTTGATCTAATGATAATACCTTAAAGTCATAATTACAGGATTAATGCTATGCTTAAAGGATGTGGAGCAGCGTAGTATAAGCTGCATATTTAAAATGCTGCTTTGACCTCCAAAGATCAACTATTAGAGGGTCGCTCCACATTCACAGACTATTTTTAAATATACACACACATTCATATTTTTAAATGCGTATCCTCACAGCGAGAGCCGCCATTAGATGAGGAGGAGCTGTGTCTCTCAGCTGTGGGTTGTCCCCTGCTCTCTCCGATGTCCCTGCTCCATCCGTGGACGCAGGAGGAAGACGGCCTCCTCTCAGGGGTCATGAGAAAGCCACTGGGCGACTTTCCCAACACTGGGCCCTGGCCTGGGGACCGTTAAAGGCACAGACACATGTTTACATCTTTCTCTTCCCTCTTTCTCTCTGTCGGTCCTCAAAAACAGAAAAAGCCAACACCCTACAGATATGGGCAGAGTGGCTGTTCTCTCTACCCGTTGATTGATGCCTGGTAAGTTGATAGAGATCTCCAGTGGACAGTAAAACATGCTTTTGTGTATTGTTTTGCGTACGGGTTACATAAACAGAGTGATTACCAGCTGATGTTTGCTTGAAGCAGAAAATAGTTTTCCTCAACAAGTCATTATGGTTCATATATAAATAAATGCATAGTATAGAAGACATTATCATGGTTTCTGTAGGGTTTGCCCTCAGTCATAATAAAGGCATGTGCTGCTGGATTACACATCACTGTAGAAAATGACAGCGTCAGCCTCCTCATGCCGTCTTAATGCAGGGTTTGCTGTGGTGCTGCTGGAGCCAGGCTTAGACAGTTCACTGGTTAATGACTGTTTACAGCCAATAGAGCCGCAGGAAGATTATCAGCTGCTTTTCAGACCGGTCGGGGCGCTCCGCTGTGTTCTCTCTCTCTTCACGTCAGACTGGCGATGTAAAAAAAATGGTTACCTTGAATAAAAAGTGATAATAGGTCCCTGACTTGCTACTCACTTCATCCCATAGGATAAAGATAAAGGTGACATCAGGATGTGCAGCTTGTTACTCCTTAACACACGTGGTATCCAGCAGATCAGTGGAGCCGTGGAAACAAGAGGAATGACAGCACTGCTGTCTTTAGTAATTGTGACCATACTAAACAACATGACTCATTAAATGTGCGAGCCAACAACTACATGGCTTTTGGGTCAAACAAGCCGATTTATACTCAAGAACTGCAAGGTCTGACACTGTCATGTAATGAAGACAAAAGTATTTCATTTTTGGTCCAATAAAAGTGAAATAAAAAGTATTGATTGCATATTATCTGTGACAAATACCAATAGAATGATACATTTTCTAATTGGTGTTCTGTTGAACTGTCAGGTAGCAAGCACACGTTTATTGTTCTACTTAGTTCATACATTTTCTTTCAATTTTCTACAAAAACAACACATTAATGTACATTTAATGACATTCACCTAACATGCATAACATCTATTTAGCACAGGGTTTTGGTTCATGTGATTTATTCAGATCTCATTTTGACACTAGTCAAAAATGAGCTTTAAAAGATTGAAACATAGTTACAGGGTTCATGTATTTTGAAATAACAGCTTTGTTTACCATATAACCTATATCCTCAGAAAGAGGGTGGGATATTCACTCTTTGTTGTGTAATCTTCAGTTGAACAGCCGTGTCTGATATCTAATGGGTTTTGAAAGGGTCTCCTAAGGTCGAGTTTTGTAGAATCTTACCCAGCCACGGGGTCCACAGTTACTAAAGCCGGGGCTAGAGGAGCCGTGGTGTGGCTGAAGGCCCCCCAGCATCAGGCCCCCAGTCAGCTGAGATGCTGCTGAGAGAAGGCGTCCTGCTTCTGGTGCCACTGACAGATGTTGCAGGCTGAGGTCAACAACAAGCGCAGCCACATATCCTTCTAAACCTGTCCTTCAGAAAAAAAAGTGAATAAAGCTGCTGACAGACGGGAATTGAGGGCATGAGCTTAGACAAGATAGGCTATGTTAAATTATTCTTACTTGGAGGTATTTAGGTGGGGGTGGGTTAGAGTCTGATGCCTTAACGACTTCAGGGACATAATCCTGGTTGTCTTCTTTAAGTGTTTGGGCAGCTCATAATCACACTCTGTAAACATGTATCTGCTGCATTGTTTTTTCCATGTCCACTCCTGCTTTCTTAAAGGAGCTGTTCCATCTGATCTTTGAGATATCATGGACTTAATCATAATTAGTGATAGCCGTTTGACGTTTTAGCTGGCGCTGCCCGCTGTTTGAGCCGGCTTAAATGAGAGGGGAGCTGAAGGTTCTGTACCCTGGTGTTTGCAATGAGAGAAAGAGACAGATACAATATTTGATAACAGATTTGGTACCAGCTGAGCTTATTGTATTTTACCATTTTGGATGTTTTGATTTGTCATTCACAATTGCACACAGACGAGGTGAATAACACACAGCAGAGTGCATAAGGGTCAGATTTATTTGAGATGATACCATTATTTAAATATTCACAAGCTGCCCAGCACTGATATTTAGCATCTACTCAGAACATCTGTGCTGATGCATTTTTCATGAAGCTTAATAACCCTAATTGCATCTTTCATAAAACATTTGAAGTACTTTTTATTAGTTAGTTAGTTTCAACAAAGTACTCGATGTGAGGAGATGATAGATGTAAGCCTTTTATACTGGTTGGCGTGTCTCACAACTATATAGTGTATGGCTTCATGGATGCCACACTCAGAGCCATGCAGTTCTTCTGGCACCTGAGTGTTGAAATAAAATGTCTGTGACATTAGCAAAAGTGTAATTACAGTGACCAAATGAAATCCATACAGAGTCATTGTGTATGAGATGACACTGGCAGGGAGCAGCTATGTGGAACAAGTCATTATAGTCACACTATTAGGCAGGGGTCTTCAGGGCATCAGAACTGTTTCCTCAGTGAGGCAGAACGAGGGAAGAAGAGCCGTTATAAAGACAGGAGGGGACACAAGTAAGGTTTATGCCTTCGAGACGCTGCTGAGGGAGAAATCCCTCCCTGATGCTGATATCATTCATTAGCACCATGGCCTGCGCTCTCAGGAGGGATGTTTGATGGAGTGTTGAAACTCTATTTTAGGGGGGTTTGCAGCTTAGGAGGTCCAATCGAAAGGTCAGTGGTTCCATCTCCAACCCCCCGCAGTCAACATGTGGTAGTGTCCTTAGGCAACACACTGAACTCCAAATTGCTCCCTATGGCATGGGCAACGGTGTGTGAATGTTAGCTTCCCTCAGAAGGCACCTTGTCTGGCTGCCTCTGTGTGAATGGGTGAATATTGAAAGCACCTAGAGAGGTCACAAAGAATGGAATAGCGCTATATAAAATACAGTCCTTTTACCATTTCACTTGATTCTACTAAATCCTCCCTCGAATACTTAGTGATTTTCAACATTGAGTAATTGACCACAAGAAAATGAACCACAAAGAATAACAGCGGGTTCCTTGTATTTAGATATCAATATTACTATCACCGCTAATATTATTGTACACATTACATTACATTTAGCTGACACTTTATTCAAAACGACTTACCATGTGCAATAAACCTAAACGATATAAACTCAAAGCAACGAGAGAAATGCTGATATATTCACTTATGTTCTGGTACATTAGTTTCAAATGGGCTCAGCTCTTCAAGTGCACATCTTTGCAGATCCTTCCACCATTTGGGAGGCAGGATATCAAACAGGTGTGTTTTCCTTGATTGTAACCTTGGTCCCACTCGCAGTGAGCTGATTGGCTGATGTGCGTGAAGTGCAAATGCTGGAGTGTATGGTTTAACCTGGATTTAGGCAGTACATGTGAGAGAGGCACTGATGCAGCACTCTCTGTCTCAGTCTGTGAGAAGCAGGGCTCTGAGTGTGTGACTCTCTTAAGGTCAGTTTGATCAGAGGCCTGTTTAAGGGGAGTGAACCAGAGTTCTACCCCCTTCTCACACTGTGGATGACGCACAGCGGTTAATCGAGCACACCCCTACAACCATTTGTACAGTTTTTTGCATTACTGTGCTGACAATAGAAGCAGACGTGCATTCGGGAGGATGCTTGCCGTGCAGTATCATCAATTAGTGTCAGGATTTCTGAGATATGCCCTAATGCTCAGAAGGCATAGATTAAGAAGGCATAAATTAAGATCTATTTCAAGCATTCAAAAGCTCAGCAAAACATTTGATATGTCTACATTTCACTCTAAAGAGAAGCATCAGGCATAAGTGCTAATATATTTGAGAAATAGTTTGACGTTCTGCTAAATACATATCGTTGTTTTCCTTGACAAAACATCATTAAACATGAGCATAGAAATTGTTTATAATAAAAAGACACTCAAATATTTGGGCATAAATCTCTTCTGACCCTTTGTGGCAGTGTTCCTGCACAAGGACATCCATCTCCCCTGGGTAGAAAGTCTGGATTCTTCTTTCCATCACCACATCTCCAGAAGAGCATGGCACTCAAGAAGCACACTGGACTAAAAGTGGGTTTACTGTAATCGGTCATCAATAGCTTTACTGAAAACATTCTGTAGTCCACTTCCAAATGCAGCAAAGGTCTTTCAACGACCTTCATGTGGCGCACCGTTAGCTGAAGAACATAGGTGACCCGGAAGTTAGCATCCAAGCACTCCCTCAACTAAAAGCATTGGATCTTCCATTGGATTTTGGAATTTATAAATAATCTCTGTGGCAAACAAACATGTATGATAGTTACATGTTTTGTACAGCAGGATAATCTCCACATATTAACAGCACTTTTATAAAAGTTGCAATTGCAGAAGTAAAAGGCTAACGTGAGGCTATAAAGGAACTACAGCACGGTCACATGACTACACGTCAACACCGCTAAGCTAAAGGTGGCTAATGTTCTGTCGTCTCTTTTAGACACTTGTTAGCAACTGCCGATTTTGAGACACATAGAAGCTTCAGAAATTCACCAGTGGGGTATTCACTGACATATTGTATGTTACCGACCTTTTATTCTGGCATCTAATCGAAGACTCTCTAATACCGTTAACTTTGAAACAAGGAAGCCCAGAAGTGGTAAACTCATTTCCGGGTTTAGCACTCATTCCTGCACCCCTCTATTAGGTCAGTCCCACAGTCCAGGAGAGCAGTCCCATCTGCATTATCAATGACTGGACCAATAATCCAGCCACTTCAAAATCACACCTTAGCTAGTAGAAGAAAAGAGAGAGTCACCGTCTCTAGATAACCAGCCAGACACCGCACACACCAGTGGTCTCAGAGCTCATCCCACATGATGTGAGATATGACTGAAGCATTTCATAAAGGACGTAAATCATTTGCCCAACAGGAGAAGTAGCATTATTCCCCCGTTATTTCACTGTCTTGTGTCTGTGGTCTTCCAGAGAGCAAGCCCTCCTGTCACCTCAGCACTGACTGCATTAAACCCCCCCCCCCCCTCCCCGCACGAATAACATAACATGTGTTACTGTTTATTTTTTAAGAGATACAGATCTGTTGAGAATGTTTCATCCTTTTCATTCATAAAGTACATCTTCTTTTTCGTCCGTCTTCTTCTGCTCTTCTCTGCTCACAAACATCTCTCCGTGTCGTTCATCAACAATATTACATCCCCACCCGTTCCCTCTCTTTATCCTTTCTTCTAATCTTCATCCTCCTCCTCCTCCTATTCCATCCCATCTCTCCTGAGGGTTACAGCTCCAGCATCTCATCAGCATCAGAGTGTAGGGTCAGCCAGCAGGGTTAGAGCAGAGGGGCTTTGTACGTGTGTGTGTGTGTGTTTTCCCTCCTTTAGCCTTTCCCCCTCAGCCCTTAATACTTCATTGCCAGTTCAGATCATTTCTCCCTCCATCTCTCCTATCCCTCTGTGGGAGGTGTGTGTAATTATAAGCTCTTATCTATTTTTCTGTCACACACAACTACACTCGTGGAGAGCTTAGTTAATGTCATCATCTCAGATAATAGCTCAGAGGTTCAGCCCCCCCACCCCTATTACCCCCATCTTCACCACGCTCCAGCACATATAATTTAATTGCTATTTATTGAAAACATCTCCCACATTGCTCACCTCCCCTGGCTGATACCCCTCTCCCACAGACAGTTATTGGAGTGGATATGTTTCAATGTGCTGCTCATACAGGGATCCCTGCCAACAGGTTCATCATTGGATTTCTCTTTCTTCATGTTTAGTCCATGTGACAGCAGCCCTCAGACGAAGCATGTGTGCCGTCGTCAGATGAAGTGCTTTCTGTCTATCAGTCACACAAACCACTGTCTTAACACCCCTGTCATTTCCACAACAAGTCCTACAAATGAAACCATTGGTCTGTTCCAAAGAAAACGTTACATATCAGTGAACTTTAATGCAAACTATTTATAATGTGACAATGATATGTTTAAGGTTTGGGTACACGATGTTTACAAGGTGGGCAAAGTTACAGAGCGTGTCAGCTGCATTGCTCTGTGTTCTAGACGTCATGTGTTCTGGCTCAGTATTGTGTGTAAAGCATAATGTCTCAATAGTGCAAGCGTTAAAAAGGAGATACACTTGAAATGTAAAATCAAGCCTGGCGTCATTCGACCAGATTGAGCTGTTACGTTGCCTATGTTAAAGGTTGGAGTGATTCAATTAACTGCGTGTCAGAAGCAACATGAGACTGTGAAACATATCCTGTGCAGTAAAGCAGTTTCACTTTTTAGGTGTTTTAGGCTCAAAAACAACACAGAAGTTATATTGGTTGTGTTCAGGCCACCAGAAAGTGAGCCGAACGTTGAAGCAAATCTGCATAGTGGCCAATCGACGGCATTACAACTTCTGTGTCAGTCAGTCAGTCAGTCATCAACCGATCTTTTCTTTTAATGAAATCAACTGCCCAGTAGGAAAACTTGGATAGCCCTTATCTAAATCATTATGGTCACAACATTTTAAAATGCATTAAAAGCCGAATTAAGTTATTTTCCCTCCCCATTCATCTGACTGAGCCGAGATCGGCTGGAATGCTGCGGACTGGAGGCGGGGCTTAAGCAAAACACAAGCGTGCGTGTCATAGACTGTATATATAAATGGACGTAGGGTCCGCGACGTCACCCATAGGATTCTGCAGAGTTGCCGAGAAGCCCTTAGTAGGCGGAGTCGGCCACTAACGGCTCGACAGTGACGTCAGAGTTCAACTCCCGCCTTCTCCAGCCTGCTCCAAATAAGGGCAAAGAGGCGGAGCCAAGGCGGGACCTCCTGCCACCGAGCTGGAAGTCCCAGAGCTAGCTGAAGCTACCAAGCTAAGCTAACATGCTCTCCATCTGCATACTGCCGTTGCATTTTACGTTTCTAAGGTAAGCGGACATGAAACTATTCAGCAAAACTATAAATAATAATCTAAGTTATTGAGTTTTTAGCATAATACTTCAGAATCTTAAAATCCCTTAACGTTTGTATGCAATTGTGCTAACTTCAACACTGGAATCAAGCAAATATTAATATGTTTGCATGACATTAGTTATTTATATTTTGATATCACTTAACTATACGTTTAATACATTTAAGTCAAGCTAAGGTACATGTGATGGTAGCTAGTTCGTGCTCTTACCTGTGAGGCCTCCTCCAAACAGCATAATAACCAGACTGTATCATTAAAGCTAAGTACCAGTTCTAGATCCTTGACTTTAGACAAACAATTCAAAAGACAACATGTATTTAAAGACCAATCTTTATTTGAATGTGCCTCTTAATCTGAGATATTAGTTATACAGTAATAGTATTGACAATCTAAAAAAACTGAGCAACTCAACAGTCAACTTTATATTTCTTATTGTCCAAAGCATTTATTATTTTCATTTTCCCCCTCTCATATTCAGTGTGGACGGATTGAGACAGCGTGGTGTCCAGAGAGCTGCTGAGACTTCAGAGAGAAACCTCCATGTAATGGACGTCCTGTCTGTTGGCTTGGAGAGGACTGAGGGTCTTTCCTCAGCGAGGAGGACCAGGCCTGATGGACGAGCTGATACCAAAGCTGATACCAACTGCACAGGCCTAGTCTGTCACTTTATTTGACTAAATGTGTTTACTTATACATTTAATAGGTTTATACCTTCTGTCCATATGTGCTTTTTATTTGAAACATTTGATTAACTTTTGGTTCACATTTCAATAAATTGTATTTGTATCTGCACTCCTTTCGTCCATTATTCTTACTGAAAATGTTAGATTACACATTCACATCTGACTGAAGATTGGCCCCATTTATTTGTGACGTTGCAAACTCTGCGGTACAAGGCACAAGTGATGTGAAGCTCATAAAGTGAGGCACATAGAAATAATCAGCTGATGGAGTGTAGATGTGGAAATAGGTGCATTTGATCAGCTGACTGTGTTTTCACAATAAAAGTAGTTTCTTAGTGAATGTCCTGTACTGGTCTTAACATTTCATAACATCAGCTTTTAATGTTCCTCTTGGATGTTCTTCTTGACCCTCAGAGAAGGAGACAATGTTGTATCTTTCAGGCATGTCCTTTCCTAACAAAAATGACAGGAAACATAAAACATATTATTGCAGAACAAGTGTGTTATTTATGAAAGCGGTGTGTTTGTGTGTAGATATAATTATTTTGTAATTGTAATGTTCTTTTTTTATTTCAACAGAGCTACAAAGACAATCAGATTATGAATGAACAGTATGAAGCTCATCAACATTGAAATATATGTTATTATCAAAATAATATTTAACTCTTATCAAAACGTAGTGCAACTGTAGAAGCTTGCTCTGTTGTCTCACTGAAAGAATCACTTTTACCACGTTTTTTCAGACAATATTGAGAGATAAATAGTAGCAGTTCTCACTATGTGTTAAATATCTTTGCCTTCAATACATTCAATTAGAAAGCTGACAAAGTCATATTGCTAAATATCTCAAATGTAACTTTTTGCATGGAAAAACCCCTCAACTTAACTGATGTGTAGGTGATCTAGTATTTAGTATTGTTTAATGGAATACATATCAGTGTATTCAAGTCAATACTTCATTCATTTAAACCAATATCTTTCTTGATTCTTTGTACAGTATGAAAAAAAGAGTATTTGTACCGGAGCTGAAGTTCACTGCTGTGAGGAGTCCAGTTCTGTCTCTCACTCTCTGGTCCAGCCTGTCTGCATCACCTGGACACCTTAAACAAACAAAGTACCATGTGTACAAACAATATAACTGATTCTCTTCTGTTGAACATGTTGGATTGTGTATTGTCCGAGTCAGGGTCCTTTTTATTTTACTGTAACTTTGGAAGTTGTGTTACCAATGCTTACTGTTTATTTGATACCCATTTGGTAATGCAATTAATAAAAACAACAAGGTTTGGGTTCGTTCTTCAGATGACTGTGACGTTAACGTGTAAGCTCAATAATGAACTCCAGCTCAACCAACCATATTGTAATATCTAAGTAATCATCTTGAAATATGACATTAATAATTGTGATATACACACATCTTATTGTGAGGTTGATTTCACATACACTACTTTGACGTTAGCTTGTCTACATACTTGAGCATAGCCAATTTAAATTAGCCTTAGCGATGCATACAGAGATACAATAAAATATCTCTAAGTTACAAGGACGACCTTATTTTATCAACCTCAAACAGAAGCCGTTTGTTCTACAGTATTATCCCACTTAACGCTTAACACTTGTCTATTTCGTTTTAACCTTTATATATACAATTACAGTCTATGATTTTAACTTGTAGGGTACGATTAGCATTGTTAGCACCGATGTAGCTACCACTCGTTTACAGACTAAACCAAGCCTTAACATTCATTACGTAGCCGATTAAAATCATTAACACATAAATAAGTACTCGATTTTAACTTACCGTAAAACCGCATTCATGCACCGTCTGTTTTAACCGCAGAGCGAGTCACAATAGTCCGATATATAAGCATGAAGAACAAACAACCACGGCCCGGCTTCAAGTTGTGTTCCCTGGATGAGCTGAGCAGGCAGAGTCCCTGTAGCTTCACGGAGCTGCTAGCAGAGAGACAAGAAGCTAGCAGCAGCAGTCACTTGACAGAGCCATCACTCAATGTGACCACGCCCTAATATATGCAAAAACGTTAAGACCTAATATAAATAAAAGGGTCGTGTTAGAAAACAATTCACTCACAGATCCATAATCATGAAGGTGGAACCTAACTATATTCATAATAATATTTATTGCATCCATGGGTAGAAACATGTTTTTTTCTGCTGTAAAGTTGGGCATGTTAACATGGGGGTCTATGGAAATTGCTCCTTTCTGCAGCCAGTCCCTAGCGGCCCATGTATGAACTGCAGTGTGTGGCACTTCCGTATTGGCGTCCCGGCTCTTCCCCAGAGTTTGCCGCTTGGTGCATGTTCTATGTTCCCAGATACTGGTACGTTTGTTGTGAGTCAAGCCATTTGGCTTCATGCGCCACGTGAGCCCACCCCCCCACCTCTGCTCCTCCATAGTCATATAATAATAAATCATTGCTACAGCCACTAGAATTCTTTGTCACTTGAGCATAAACATAAAATAATTTTTTGTGGGCACTTGCTGAAGGAGGACCCCTCCTGTTTCGCAGGCTCTTCACCACTAGCTGTAAATATCTTCTCAAAGCTTCCGCTGCTCAGGTCCAGCTGTCCTCGCATGAAACTATTGTTAATTGTGAAAGTCACTAAGGATCTGTGGCCCAAAGAAAAGGCTGGGTCAGTTTCCTTGAATGTCTGACGCAAGCTCTATTGTCTGACTCTGGAGCCAAGAACAATGGTGATAATGGCTGAAATGTAGCAAGACAGGAAAGTACGAAGGAAATTCTAACTTAGACAGAATGCTGTTATTGAATGCTACCCTCATCCTAAATGTCACTGTTGCCTTTGTTGTGTCCCCTCTATGACAGAAAAAACACATTACACCTCCATTCATTCCTCTTCTCATGTGTGTATGCACAGCACTATACTGTACTCTGAACTACAGTGGAACTGAGGCACAGAAAGCCCCCATAATCTCCCCTCACATGTGTTTGAAGAGGTGGAAGTTTCTCATCTGAATGCTAAACAGGATCCATAAGGATTAGGTCTTGGTTTGAGGCAGTGTAGCTTATTGCTGACTCTGTTTCAGGACCGGGAATTTGGAAAATATAGCCACTTTCACAACAAAGCGACAGATTTCTCTCATGTGGCACTCAGAGTCTCGCTAAGCCACTCCGATAAAGCTTCTTTTTTTTTCTTTTTTGAAAGCACCAACAGACCCAAAGCCCTTCAGTTGAGTATCATCATTGATGTTTTGAGTGTTCATTAGTAACTGCTCATTATGTTCACTGATTTCCTGAGGCCAACCATCCGTGAGAGTCCATTAACCCCGGACATTTAGAATAATTAGACAAAGTGCAGATATTTTTACTCTGGATTGTTTGTGTGGATATACTGTATATAAAACGCCCTGAAGGAAATTAGTTTTGGCTCTCTATTTCTGTATTCCCGGGGAACTTTAATTGCTATACTCTGAATAACTGAAACGTTGACTTGAATTAAATGTATTATATCAACACATTTCACATAGCTGTATGAGGTTAGTTGAAAGCAATTATATTTCTGTAAGTTGAATATATCATTTTTTATTCAAACATAATTGTATTGCTTTCAACTAACCTAATACAGTTATGTTAAATCTGTTGACAACATAATACATTTAGTCAATGTTTCAATTTTCTCAGTGTAGGCAGCGGTGCAGATGTGAGTGAAAGAAAAGCTTATTGAAGAACATTGGTGGTGGGGTCATGCTAGGAAGGATCCTCCACGTGTTCATACATGGCACAAAGGCCTTATTAAAAGTCTTCCTCGTGTTGTCATATGGAATGAAAATCCTCATTTAGAGTGTGTTTCATGTTTTCCATCCCTCTTGGAGACCCTGCGATGCGCTGACTTCATTCTCTCGTACTCTTGTCGTTTCCAGGATTCTCCCGTCAATTCCCCACCGATGGGAAAACTTTAATCATGATGGCAGATCCATATATCTCCACCTCCATCCATCCGCGTGCTCACAAACACACTCGCTCATTTATTTCTAAGGCAAACCTCGTCTGATCCGTAATCGCTCTCTTGAGTGCGCCCCCCCCACGCACCTCCACCGCATAACCGTCGTCAGGAAAATAACTTTACAGATTCCGTTTAATAACAGCAACGGCATGCACGGAGCCCCCGGAGGAATACTAGCTCCTGTCTCATCTCGCCTCCTGACACTACCTGTCAGTGTGCGAGACGTCTCACAGCAGGGAGCAGGAGAACCATCAGACCCCCCCTCAACCGCCTATGCACTCATCTGTCTTTTACCTCCCCCCCCTTGTTAAAAATAGACCCAAGCTGTCAAGTGCCAACCACAATTTGTTCTCTCTCTCCCCCACCCATTCCCTCTGTTACTCACTTTCTTCATATTCATAATTCCCTGGCTGAAATAGACTCCTCTGGTCATTACAAGTCATTTTCAATCTTTCTATCAGTTTCTCAATCACTGCTGGTGTTAGCTTGTCAAGGCAGTGTGCACAAACACGAAAAATACACTTTTAAAAGCAACATCTCTGACCCCGAATATCTGTACAAGATATATATATATATATATATATATATATATATATACACAAGGCAACATAAGCCACTAAAAAAGCTTCAGAAGTCAGTGCTGTGGTCCAAAGTTGTGGAGCTGAAAGCATGATGTCATTTTTTCACCTTCTTGGTAAAAACAGATTGTGCTCTTCGGGAAGTTTTCTGCTAGTATTGCAAACGTGCCTTTGCTGAAACCAGTCTGAAAGTATTTGGTGTTTTTATGTGAACCTTAACTCACCCCAAATATAAACTCTCATCATCAGTGGATGCACAGCACGTGTGTACCATGAACTTTAATGACCTTAGTAAATGTGCGAAACTTAAAAAAGACAGGGATGAATACAAATGGGGGCATGGCAGGATAAACATGACAGAGCAAAACAAGCAAACACAAATAAGACAACAACTGTGGATCTGCTGGTGTAGGGGTATCAGCGAGGGTCCGAGGCAGTATATTGTGTACGGTTTTGTGTTTTTTAAGAGGGAAACAAATAAAGAAATATACAATAGATCATCAATGAAAATACTTTAAAGAGGTCCATTTGTCTTATCTTCAGCTTCAGTTTGTATATTTCATTGAGAGTGGATTGTAGTAAGTGTTTCTCCTCTGAAATACAGAGCTGACAATCAGAGTCAGGAAGGAGTGTCCGCTGCTTTCACAAGGACACGCAGTGATTACTGTTGTCCTTCATCAAACTTTTTGTGTTTCCATTTCACTTCAGAACAGAAGTTATGTGATCAATTACTGCTACAAGCCAAATGCATCATGGGTGATAAGACTGTGCTGAGACCTCTGTTTAGTCCTTGTGTATACAAATACAATCTTAAAGGCTCACCAACACACAGAGAATATAAATGTTTGATTGTTATCACTAATGGATGGCTCATTCATCTTCCCTTCAGTGTGTGATGAATGGGCTCAGTAAATAGGAAGTGCAAATGTGTGTCTGCATGTCTAGACATATGAGTGTGACTGATATTTACTTGAGTGTTGTAGTAAAAACATTTTGAAGCAGTTTCTTTGTCATTTCCATGCTATATTCTGTTAGCTTAATCAAGGACATTGCAGAATTTGCAGGAAATCCGTATTCAAGGGCACAAAGGGTCCATTGAATGAAAATCACCAACTACTTATGCAGCTGTTGCATATTTATGGTATTACTTATATAATAAGTTACAAATAACTCTAAATATGTAAAACCATTTTGAATAAATGTTGGGTTGAGTCATATAATTGGGAAAACAATTTGACAAAAGAAGCCGTTGACTAAATGAGAGTGGAGTGACACTGAGTGCACAGAGCTGGGTTCTGTTCTGGGTCTTTCAATCAAAAGCACCCAAACAGCCATTAGCAGAAAGGTTACCAAAGTAAGCTCATCAATAGTGCCATGTGTGAACGCTAGCATAAGCTGAGTCAATGTCACATTAGCTGTGTGTTCTGAAGTAACTAAAAAAGGTTCATCCAGATGTAATGAAGTGGGGTTCATTGAGATACCTATCCAGTCAGTGTTTTACCTACAGTACATGTGTTGTGGAGACTTTCACTCGTCAACAATCTGGAGATGTACTAGTAGTAGGCTAATAATAATAATAATAAAACTGGTCCGATGCAAACAGAGTCGCCTTGTTGGTTCTTTATTTGAAGCACTTCAAAAGGTACATGTCTCACAGAGTACAGAGTAGTCTCCAGGAGTGCACCCAGAGGGACATGTGTGTGTGTGTTGTCTAGAGGACTTTGGCGGTCTTCCTGTAACTGTTGCTGTGCAGACAAAGAGAGATAACACTTTCTTCTGACTGTTATCTTGCAATGCTCTTTTTGAGGAACAATACACTGTACTGTTCAAAAAGCGTATTTATTTACGATATAACAAAAACCAAAGGAATTCAAAGAAACCTAAGCAAACGTGGAAGTCAGTTATCAGTAATGATTTGGTGTATGGGTGTGTAGAACAATCGATGAGTTAGTTGGTGACATTGTGTACAAACTTACAAAGTAGTACCCCATTCTGCTTCTCAAAACTGGGAGCATGTCTCTGTTTCTAGAAGGGATTGGGAAAATAGCATTATGTGTCTAAACTGCAGTGATGATTTACGATATTGGAGGAATATAAAAATTACATTACGAGGATTTACCTGTAGAGTACGATTTGATGACGTTTCTCTGTTCCAACACAAAACTTAGTTCAAGTTGATATTTTGCCTTAAACAAATGTTATTAGGAAAGAAATCAAAAAGTAATGGACCCGCACTCAGTGACAGCCCAGGGATGTGCACACTGAGATGGACCGTGACACCCAATACTTTTAGGAAAAAGCTTGGACTATATTGTCCAAGCTTTTTGGTTAGACCCTCCTTCATTTTGTTACACTGTGCTTGCATTTTGTAATGGCAATAAAGTAATCTAATCTATAATGACAGTAGATGTGATTTGGGGACAAGAAAAAGGTGAAACACAGAGGATGGTTCTGTTGGGTCTCTTGATCCAGCAAACGGTCTTACAGGTAGAGGTGAGTCGTTTTAAAGCTCAGTGCTGCACTTCAGAAACTATCTCCACTGAAGTCTACAGCTGCAGCTGCTCATGCATACATTGCTTTAAGTTGCACTTAGAAATCAAGATTCTTCACAAACCTGTGTTACTATGTCCTGAATAACCCTTTTTGTTCCAAATCTTTTAACCGCATCTCAGTTGTCATGGAATGATTTATTGTTGTCATGTGACCTAAGTATGGAATTTTAGCCCTCTGATATCTGGTTTTATACCGGGTTGGATGGTCAAAGATGATTTTTAACATTGGATGTGTGTGTCCTCCTGCATCTTCCTGACTCTTTGGTGATGACCTCTGACCTCTTCCATGTCAATGTTGTGACTGCTCTGTTGTTCCTGTTATTCAGCCTCCTGTTCAGGTTCATTAAAATATTTAGCTTTTCACACAAATCCTCCAAATGAAAGGACAAAATACAGTATGTCACAGAGAAGTGATTTCCTATCTGATGCTACTATCAACAGGATGGCAGCCTTACATAGCTGTCACCTTGTAGGTGTAGATGGGACATAAAGGTGTGTGTGTTGTATCCTTCTGGCAACAACAGAAAGGGGGTCCTCACAACATAGTATTGGGTTATGGTCCTCACAATCATAGCAAAACATCAATGTGTACATTACATTATATGAAGACTTCTAAACTGTGATTGGAAAGCTATTCATACTCTCTTTCTTGACTGCACTGCTTTCTTTTCATATTTTGAGCAGACATGACTAAACTCATTGAAAGCCTAAGCTCCAAAACCTATGCAGTAGGATCTTCTTTTTTTTTTAAACGAAGGAGTTAAAAATATGCTTCTCACTACAATCAACAACTTTTATTGAAGAAGGACTTTATAAACGTTTGGACCATTTTAAGCTAAGAGAGATATTCTTTTGAAGGTAGAAAAAATGTGTGTTTATTAAGATTGTCGGAGCTCGTTTGAAAAGCATCTTCTGAAGGTGAAATAACGGTCGAGCTGTTTTGACAGAAACCCAGTTGTAGTTTTATCTGAGCCGAAAGAAAGATGCTACAGAAGCATCTCTGGGACGCTGAGAGCCAATGAGTGAGAGGGAAAAAGAGGACAGTGGATAATCAGAGAGGCTGAAACAGAGGAAGGCAGACGACACAAAGACGATAAAGAACATGTTTTCGGGAGTCACGAGGTGGAAGGGAGGGCATGGGAAGAGGGAAAGGAAAGGCAGAAAGAAAGTGGAGGAGAGCAAATGAAAAGAGTGGCAGACAGAGCCAGATACTGAGCCGGAGATTTGGCTGCTTAATCGAGTGGGCGAGGATTAGAGCCGGATTATGGAGGGAATTGCGACATAGCAACAAATTAGCCTGGTAGCTTTAATCTGCTAGGCGGACAAGCCGAGTACTTGACCAGACAGCAGTGTGTGTGTGTGTGTGTGTGTGTGTGTGTGTGTGTGTGTATGTGTGTGTGTGTGTTTTAAACCTAAATAATGTGACGACAGAGTTCGTGATGTCCGTTAAAGTCTAAGGATGAACATTAAGAAAATGATCCGGTTCTCTCCTGCTGTGTTGATAGAAACAACACCTATTTAACCAATTTACGGTTTATCATTAATTATATTTTTGTTTATATACCTCATCCTTTGTGTTTCTTATTGTTTTTACTTTCTCTCAGAAATCAATACATAACAAATATAAGTTAGCAGTCATGCTGTGGTTTGTCAGTGAACGTTCTGTCTGAGCAGTCTGATTAATCTACGCAATAAAGAATATTGGCAGGCTAAAAGGATTTTTTAAGTTCACTGATATTTTTTTCGGAATGTTTCCCCTCTCAAATAGATGTGCCAAATCATTTAGGATCTCACATACTCAAAGCAGCCAACTTTTACTCGTTACTTTTCAACCATAGACTTCACTGTCCACATAAAGTTACACTAAATAAACTTTACACAGCAGACACTGTTGGACCAATAATCCTCACACACACACACATACCATGTATACATCACTTCAGGGGACATCACATTGACTTACATGCATTTCCTGGAGACTTATCCTAACCATAACCAACACATGCCTAACCCTAACCCTTACCCTTACCCTAACCCTAAACCTAACCAAGTCTTCACCCTAAAATTAATGATTCCCCTCATGGGGACCTCCAATTTGTCCCCATAAGGGAGGCGAGTCCCCACACGTGACTGTGTAAACAGATTTAGGTCCCACAAGTATAGTAATGCTAGGCCACACACACACACACACACACACACACACATACACACACACACACACACACACATACACACACACACACACACACACACACACTGATGCATGGCAACATGTTGACCATGAGCACAGTAGTAGTTCATGAGAACTCTTTAGTTCGCATGAACTAAGTACAGATCACATTCACACCGGAATAAGTCCCTGGGGAGAATTAGGCAAATGAAGCCGCTGACGTCACTTCTTCTTCTTCTGCTTTGGGTTTACTGGCAGGCTACAAACAACTTCACGGCGTATACTTCCGCCCACAGTCCCCGGCCGGAAGTCCCCGGAGCTGGGACTCCCAGCAGCTTCTACTGAAGCCTTCCGAGTAAATCGCCAGAACGCCGACACCTCCTCATCTCCACCGCTCCCATGTTTTCTTTTGTGTTGCCATAAATTAATCTCTCTGCGTTTGTGCACTGGGCTAATGCTAATAATGCTAATGCGAGGATAATAAAATGGCGGCTTCACTAAACCTTTTGGGAGTATTACAGGGCGTGGTTTGCAATCCGCCCAGCCAATCAGACATAGGAACCTTTTTCTCCCACGAAAGTACCTGCTCTCTAGCAGGGACGGAAAAGGGGGTACAAAGGTTCTCATGAACTAATTTAGTTCCGGATTTTTTTGGTGTGAACGCAACATTTTGGAACTATATCGGAACTAAAGTGGGAAAAGTACTGAGGTGTGAATGCGCCTATTGTGATGGAAACTTCTGAAGCAATGAAGACAGGACTCAGAGAGACTCGGGGAGAGCAGGAACTTTGATGGCAAACACTGATGGTTTATTATGGAGTTACGTCCGGAGGATTGACAAAGACATGTGCTGTGCCACGAGTTGACACACTGGATGCCAAACCAATTCTGAAGATCTCTACCCCAGACCCATGTGTTCTGAGAGAAGAATCAATATTGTGCATAACAAGATACAACCATAACACCTCTATCAGCTGAGACCAACAGGCAGGAACATAGAACCATAACACCTCTATCAGCTGACACCAACAGGCAGGAACATAGAACCATAACACCTCTATCAGCTGACACCAACAGGCAGGAACATAGAACCATAACACCTCTATCAGCTGAGACCAACAGGCAGGAACATAGAACCATAACACCTCTATCAGCTGACACCAACAGGCAGGAACATAGAATCATAACACCTCTATCAGCTGACACCAACAGGCAGGAACATAGAACCATAACACCTCTATCAGCTGACACCAACAGGCAGGAACATAGAACCATAACACCTCTATCAGCTGACACCAACAGGCAGGAACATAGAACCATAACACCTCTATCAGCTGACGCCAACAGGCAGGAACATAGAACCATAACACCTCTATCAGATGACACCAACAGGCACGAACATAGAACCATAACACCTCTATCAGCTGATGCCAACAGGCAAGAACATAGAACCATAACACCTCTATCAGCTGATCCAACAGGCAGGAACATAGAACCATAACACCTCTATCAGCTGACACCAACAGGCAGGAACATAGAACCATAACACCTCTATCAGCTGACGCCAACAGGCAGGAACATAGAACCATAACACCTCTATCAGCTGATGCCAACAGGCAGGAACATAGAACCATAACACCTCTATCAGCTGACGCCAACAGGCAGGAACATAGAACCATAACACCTCTATCAGCTGAGACCAACAGGCAGGAACATAGAACCATAACACCTCTATCAGCTGATCCAACAGGCAGGATCATAGAACCATAACACCTCTATCAGCTGACACCAACAGGCAGGAACATAGAACCATAACACCTCTATCAGCTGACGCCAACAGGCAGGAACATAGAACCATAACACCTCTATCAGCTGACGCCAACAGGCAGGAACATAGAACCATAACACCTCTATCAGCTGACGCCAACAGGCAGGAACATAGAACCATAACACCTCTATCAGCTGACACCAACAGGCAGGAACATAGAACCATAACACCTCTATCAGCTGATCCAACAGGCAGGAACATAGAACCATAACACCTCTATCAGCTGATCCAACAGGCAGGAACAGGGAGACAAAACCCTGAGAGCAGCCCAATGTTGCAGGCCTGTGCTCAGTGAGGGCAGAACAAACTGATCAAATGGGCCAAATTCATGGGCCCAGGAAAATATTTCCCCCAACAGACATGATGTGTTGAGGGCCTGCAGCAGTCTGTGTGGACTCAACACATGAGAGAGTGAGGGAGTGGCCACTCATCCACAGGTAAAGGTAGGCAGGGCTGTGGCAAGTAGATTGCTCTCATGTGTGTTCAAACACAAAGTGTGTATGTGTTTTTTTCTCTCATGGTAATGAAGGTATTGCAAAATCTATGTTATTGCAGTTTGTCACGCCAGTGATGAAACCTGTATGCCCATCGACCCTTATTTACAATGCAATTGTGATTTAAAGGCGGGTTAAAGTGCAATGATTCAATTAAAGATGTTACACACATAGCACCAGTATACTAGGATTCATAAACCGCTCTATTTATTCTGTTTTCCAATCCAAACACCTATCACAGATCACTATCAAATATAAAGTCACTGAAAAAAATGAAACTTGACTTTAATTAAATGTATTATGTCAACACATTTCACATAACTGTATTAGGTTAGTTGAAAGCTATAGTATGCAGTTCAATCTAATATTTTTAATTCAAGCTTAAAATGTGTGCTTTCAACTAACCTTATATGTGAAATGTATTGACATAATACATTTGATTAAAGTCAACGTTTCAGTGCTCCTGTGTCGAGCGAGTTCATTTTAATTATCTTTACCGACTCCAAAGTAGATTTTACTTAATTTAACTTAATTTGGGAATGGAAATGACCCTTTAAAGAAAGGTTTTTGAATGTATCTGTGAGCATGTAGCTGTAGATGCAGTGTGGCAGCAGGAGTTAGCAGGAGGATCTAAAGAGAAGCAGTTCCAGTCCTGTGAGCAGACAGCCTGCATGAAACCTGATCAGAGCAGGTAGGTCAGGCCCCATGAAGAGAGAGACAGTCCAGTGAGTCACCACACACACTGCAGCGCTGACATGCCGCACACACATGCACAGCTCGCACCAACCCACACCTGAGTGTGTTGCACACTCTTTATGTGATAAACTCACACTGTTACACTGCAGCACATTTTCAATCAAGGAGGAGTGAAAGTCGCTTCACCTGAGCCTGGTTCTGCACCTCTGCAAATGAGGATAGGTGAGGTGCAGAGAAGCACAACATCTGAGTTATAACTTATTACAGATATGTGTGTGTGAGTGAGTGTGTGTGTGTGTGCAGGGGGGGGATGGGCAGACAGTATGAAGACTTACATAAGAGCTCCGGCCCAGCCTACAGTAGCACCTTGCACCGCTCCTCTCTGTAATGGAGACGCCCGCAGCCCCGGAGCGGCGGTCTCGTGTCCATCTGAATCACGCTCCCTTCACTGGGACCTGGCGCCTTGTTTTCCCGCCTCAGCGCTGAGCGAGCATCGCTAACAGGCTGCAGGCATCATCTCTTATTAGTGCACATTCCACACACACTTCACCTAGGGGCATGTGTACATGTTTTCTCAAGACAGTGCAACATATTCACTGCTAGACAAATGCTTGTGTTTGTTTTCTGCTCTACTAACCCATTTGTCATGTTCTTTGGCGAGAACTTGGAAAGCTTCAGACACAATGAGAGCAGCTCTTTGTTCCTTCTGGCCGCAGGACATTCAGCCAGCCAATGTGAAGGTGGCTC
Source organism: Harpagifer antarcticus (assembly GCA_902827135.1). Classification (NCBI taxonomy): domain Eukaryota; kingdom Metazoa; phylum Chordata; class Actinopteri; order Perciformes; family Harpagiferidae; genus Harpagifer; species Harpagifer antarcticus. The sequence goes on from CADEHL010001392.1 coordinate 228,802, forward strand.
TTCCCTGACTGCTGATACAGCATTCCAACTATCTGTTATTCTACGGACCAAAAGTTTATTATTATTATTCCGTCGACTTATTTTGCCGCGCTTCTTCTTCTCCCGCATTGAACATCGCAGAAACTCCGTTCAAACATCAAAACGTTCAGCTCGGTCGGGAATCGATGGCTATTTAGACCCTCCAGAAAAACGCGGGCTAACATCCTTGATTACACATTAAACATGTGGGGTTTTTATGTGATTTTATGCGGTGAAGTTGCGAAATATGCGGAAAGTTGCGAAATATGCTAAATATATTTTTTTAAATATTGGGCTGTCTTATTTATTCTCTCTCACACACAACCTGCCATTAACGTTAAAACCCCTTTACTATTCAATTAAACACATTCAATGTTAATTTATTGTAAAAGCAATTGGGCTATTTTAATCACACTCTCTCTCTCTCTCACTCACACACACACACACACACACACACTTCTCCGCCTCATTCTGTTTTCATTTACTCGTTCGTTATCTGACCAGCTTCAATGTTGTAGGCTACTCACTTCGTTTCTTGTAGCCCTCGAAAGGGTTTTGGAGGTTGATGCCTCGGTGAACGTGAGTTGTTTGGCTTTCTTGTCCGCAGCAGCAGAAAGCATTTTCGAATGTTTGAATGAATCAAAGTGGGTCGTCACCGTCGATGTTCTCTTATGCTCCAACCTATGGCTCCAACACACAGTTGCACGGGGTGCAGAATAGTTTAGCCCCACTTTCGTGCAAGACATCGGGGTACTGCTTTGCCCGGTCTTTATCAGAAATGCTCGTCGGTAAATGAGATTAGATTTTTTCATTTTAGTGTTTTCTCTCTCGTGTGAGTTCCACACGTTCACTCTAGGGTGTTGTTTACCTTCCGTGATGCGCGAGCCGATGACGTTGCGTCATCACTACTTCACGTCAAGACGAGTTAACTTTTTTTCCCCTCAACTTTGTGTGGAAAAATGCGGGGATTATGCAACCTTTTGATAAATATGCGGCCTTTTAAAAATCTGCGCCATTTTGCTGATTAAGTAAATCAGTTAAGTAAATTCTGCGATCGCAGAATCGCGTTTTTCTGGAGGGTCTAGCTATTACTTTTCTCATTCATAATTTACATAATTCCAGAGATACATCCCATAATACATCACATTTTTAACCATTGAAGTCAATGGAGAAATTCTTCAGACTTCAACAAATATCCATGCGACTTCAACTGCTAACTGTTCATTCATACTTTCACTCAGAAACCTCATTCCAACTTTAAAATGTTACACATCTTTCTGACATTATTCGTGTAAAACAACTTTTAAATCTGATTCTTACTTTTAGAGATATTAAACATTGTTCAGACCTTGTTAAAGAGATTTTCTTCAGATTTTAACATTAACTAGAGTGTGTGATGCCACAGCTAGAATGGAGGACAGCTTGAAATTCGCATTCATATTTTTTTTTTAACTGGCATAATTCCCAAACCCTACATTCCTGAGACATAATCTATCATGACAAACGTAGGAAAACATCTCGTAGCTTGAAAAATGACAAATAATTAAGAAAAAATAATTCAACAAAATGCCTCTTGAGGGCATGAAGTGACAAAAACGTTCAACATTCCTCCATTGAAGCCCATTGTAATTTCAGGCTGATATTTCCTCACGGTAGCAGCCGCACACCTTTAGTTAAACTGCCAAAAAGGCCACATAATTAACCCTAAAGTACACAAAGATTACACTTCAGATACTCAACTTCCTTGACATGCTTCACGTTTTGAAATTTCACAGATATCTGTTACGGTTCTTCCACAAAACGTTCACATGTAAGAGGTTTATCTCTCATTCAGAACAATGGAAACCTGTGATCTCTACAGAGCTCGTTAGCTCAAATAGAAACACCTGTGTAATGGAACACGATGATGTCATCGCTCCAACTGACATGCTCAGAGCAGCAGACTTCAGATAGCAGTGTGCTAACAGTCCGGCCGTGAAGACATCTACGGGACAGTTTTGAGATTTCTTCAGATGTCGTTGCCATGGCAACACAATGCTCGCCTTGAAACACGGTTTTCTCATAACTTCAGTGAAAATACTCCAAACAGCCCAAAACTTCACGGGTTTGGTAACGATGCAGCCATCAACGCACGAGTATTATGGAGTGTCATCAAATGCCGTTGCCATGGCGCCAGATCATTCGCCATCAAGTTAGTTCAGAAGTTTGCAGTTCAAATATTCTGCTGCTTTTCCAAGGCTTTTTACTTTCTTCTCTCATCACACATTCAAGCCCCCAGTGTTCATGTATCATTTCAATCTAAATTCTTCACTTTCTTCTTACACATTACATTTCAGCATAGCAGTTTAGCGTCAGCCTTTCAGCATAAAGCATTCCCACTAGCAATTTCTTCAGGAATTGCATTCTCTATTTGTATCTCTTTAGGTCAAACTAGAGAAATACTTTTTTTATTTATCAAGTTGATTTGTATTCTTTGAATGTTAAAATGGTCACTAAAATCTATGCTGAACATAAATATAAGCCCTCATACTGTATATCTGACCGTATTGCTTCTCCTGAAAAAGTCGTAACATGTATCTCTAAAGTGGTTGGCAATACAGTGCGTTTATCATGTTAATATTTGACAGCAGCAACTGAGAAACATGGAGAACAACGTAGCATTCATGTTCTCAGAGTGAGAGACAGATTCTTTTTTAAAATATCAATGACGGTAGTGTCAGAACAAGATTAGGGATGGGTAGCATTAATACTGAAGGTATGGATCCACCATTTTTGAACAGGAAGAGATCGGACTAGAACTTTGGCATGTAGTTGACAAGTGACACAGGAACACAGGATTAAAACTATTTTTATATTTCTGTGTACAGAGTGTACTGGCCATACATAAAGGGGATAGTTTGAAAACACAGGATGCTATCTGCAGCCCTGCCTCTACCTCCTGTCCGTCCTCTCTGCTGATTTGTTTTTTTAACGGTTGAACAACATGACAGGGTAATCCCCCCCCCCCCCCTGGGACTCAGTGGGAAGATCAAGTGCAAACAACTGACTTCTGAGGCAGGAGCAGGATATCACTATCACCACTGCCCATCACATAATTAGAGCCCTTCTCCCAGAGGATGCTCACTGCTGTGGTGATATTAGGGGGGTATGAACCTCCCCAGTGGGGGATGTTTCCTCAGGACAGGGACGTCCTGCAGAGTGCTGCGTTCAGGGGTAGGAGAGTGTCTTGCATTATGCATGTGCCGTTAGTTCACAGGTTGTTGTTTTGGTGTCTACCTTAACCCCCTCTCACTCTCTCCGTGTTTACTCTCTCTGCACTTGGTTTCACTGCGTCAGCGAAATGGGTTTGAGAAGACCCAGTGGGTTCCATTAACGTGTCCTGTCTCCAGAGTGGTGAGGGCCCCGGTTTGAGGAGGACTCAGAGTGGAGCCGCCTGATGTGACAGACCCGGCTCTCACTATGAGGCCACTCAGAGAATGAGAGGCAGAGAGTGGCCCCGCTCTGGAGCCCATGCATTATTTCACACAGCCAGTGACAGCTCAGCACACAGACACAAATGCCAACAGACTCCAGGGTGTCAGCAAGAGGTGTGCATGTGTGTGTGTGTGTGTGTGTGTGTGTGTGTGTGTGTGTGTGTGTGTGTGTGTGTGTGTGTGTGTGTGTGTGTGTGTGTGTGTGCATGTGTGTGTGTGTGTGTGTTCTGTCTTAATGCCTTTGCTACTGTGGATGCTCAGCATACAGTTTTATTCCCCACCCGTATATATATATATATATATATATATATATATACAGTCAGGTTGAGTGGAATTGTAAGACTAGCAGACTTGTCCTTCAAAAGGCAAAGCAATATCTGTTTCGGAACGATTGGTGATGAAAAGCTGTTTGTTGTAAGTGCTCTTTAAAGGACCTTGATATCGTCTATTAAAGCCTCATTACCTGGAAGAGTAGCTCATTCATTTTAAATGAGAATAAGATGCATCATTACGTTGTGGCTGCTCCTGATTAACCCAACAATTGAGGAGGGAAGAGTATTGATGGAGGCTGCTTTGATGGGTAACTGAAACAGTTTGACTTCAACGGTTCACACTCTTCTCTCTCATTGATGGTGTTTCTCTCTCATTGAGTTGGTTATTTGTGTTAATGTATTGCGTCATCTTTAAAAAATATTGACCAAAGTCTTAATAATAACTATTGGTTACACCACCTATTCATTTAATTACTTTTGGTCTCACCTTGTAGGCCGTTGCTGGGTGATAGACTTTAAGGGGCCTATTAAGCTTTTTTAGGTTCTCCATTACATTACATTGCATTTAGCTGACGCTTTTATCCAAAGCGACTTACAATAAGTACATTCGACCAGGAAGACACAAACTTGAAGAAAACAGAATCATATAAGTACATCAGGTTTCATAGAGCCAAACACTTCAAGTGCTACTCAACTGGCTATAGAGAAGCCAGTCCTTTATTAGTATATAAGTGCCTTGTTAGTAATTCTCCCTTTCCTGTACTGAGTTCTCTATGGTTTTTGCTAAAATCCCTGTGTTACCTCCAGAAGGAATTTTTCGTTACAACCTTTTCTTACAATATTGAATTGAAGTAGTGGATGGATATCAACATGTATTCACATTTACTGTTGTTACTTATTTATGAGGAAGAATTGTTGCCACATTTAGATATACTTGGGTAGTTTACCTACATCTGTTCCTTACCACCATGACTATTTTGCTATTACTACACCACTTTACCATAAGCTTATCTTTTGCTTAAATGAAAATAAAGAGGCATTTAAAAACATGGTTGACTTGGACACATGATAAAATGCTAACACACATGTTCACACAGTTGTCACATGCACTTTAGTCTTCAGTTCCGTCACCCCTGTCTCCCTTGGTGTAACATTCAGATACCTTCAGCATCACAACGCTGCAATTTCTCTTTTCCTCCCCAATTCAATCTAAAAACCTGCTGATAAAGACGCATATGTATATATGATATATAAAGAGTGAGTGAAGAGAAGACCGAATTAGAGATAGAGGAAATAGAACTCAAATCACAGACAGGAGAAGGGGGGGGGGGTGTCTTCTCTCTACTGTTGGTGATTATGCAGGAAAGGCTGTGTGGTGTGTGTGTGTGTGTGTGTGTGTGTGTGTGTGTGTGTGTGTGTGTGTGTGTGTGTGTGTGTGTGTGTGTGTGTGTGTGTGTGTGTGTGTGTGTGTGTGTGTGTGTGTGTGTGTGTGTGTGTGTGTGTGTGTGTGTGTGCTCGCCTGAATGTGTTATTTGTCCACGCCTGACTATGTGTGTGTTTGCACGTTGCATTCTATCCTACTTCCTCTTTCCCCTCCTGACACACCACTTCCCGTCACAGCGGCCTGGCGCTCCCAGATAAGGCCTTCCAGAACATTCCTCCTTCCTGTCGTCCCTCTCCCCTCCATCCAGCACCAATTCCAGCCCGCGGCGATCAATCCCGCCGATAACGGTTAGCCACCAAAATAAATAAATACATTCTGTCTTCTCTACATCTCAATACAAAAGGCTGTGAGTGGAAAACAGCCTCTATTGTAGCAGAAGGGTGGAGGAAAAAACAACCTGGGGAGGATGTTGCTGGTGTGGAGACCTCGGCTGTGAAGAAAACCACATATCAATATTTTGTTGCCAATTTGGGTGATTAGGAATCAGGTGCAGAAATGCATATGCTGCGTTCCATTTACATTGGAAGTCGGAGGTCGGAACTGAGAGTGTGTCACATTCGAGATGACTGCGTTCTAGTAGCACAAATTGGAAAAACATGGCCGCCTGCAGGAAAGTTGTTTGCCTTGTTTACAGTTTTAGCAGTCACCTTGGGTTAGCAGCCATTGTTAGCAATACTGGTTGACAACTACACTTTGTTTTGTATTTTGGGAAGTCAAACATCGTAGCAACATATCCACAGATAGTAGATAAGCAGTACACTATGTACAGTTGATTTAATATGAAACCAATAATACTGAAGAGCTCAAAATGTTATATTATCAAAGTGCTCTCTTAATGTTCATATGAGGAGACTCCATTTTGAATGATAATCTGGGGTACGGCAAGGTATTTTTCCGACTAAGACTTCCAAGTTCAAATGGAACGCAGCTTTATGCACTGGTTGTGAGTTTGTCTTCAGAGGAAAAGGGATTGTTGTGGGCCGGTGTGACAGGGACACCACGCCCATTCCTCCTGCAACCGGATCCCTGCTGGGTACGGGCCGGAGGGGGTCGGAAATCATGCGGAGAGTGTGTGTGACTTGTCTCCCGTTCCTGCTCATGTCCATGAGTGTACAGGTGCCTGGAAATCGGAGATAGACCCCATTGTCCATTGTCGTGAGGGATTCTGGGTAGCAGAGCAGACTGTGGTGAATACAAAGGCTCGATTTAGACACAGAGGCTTTACCTGGAAAATAAAAGGATCCAGGTCTTTACTACTCCGGCTCCAGCACTCAAACAGCAGCTGCTTCTAAAAGTCTCTCTAACAGAGAAGTGTTACTGTGTGATGCCTGCTCCTTTACAGAGAGTGGGAAGATTATGTAGCAGATTACTGAAATGGATAGGGGGGTGTTTGGTTCACTTTGCTCATTTCCTGTATGTAGCATAACACTGTGAGCCAATCAAATTCTTGCCAATCATTTATCTTAAAGGAAATGTTATTTCATTCATTATTCTTTTCACAAATGTGTGAAAGAGCTTGTTAATGAGCGTGAAACAGATGTTATGGAACTGGATTTCAGCAGCAATTTGATTCTTTTCAGAGTAGAATAAGTACAGAATGTTGGTGTTTCTTGAATATATATCAATATCTTCATTACATATCATGAGGGCCTATTTATGAACATTTTTGGTATCCAAGGCAACATGCTACATAGATTGTCGTAAAACTGTGAAAAAAAAATACGCAACGAGAAAGACTACAAATCCCAGAGTCGCGTAAGTGATGTCACAATTGTTTTCCTCCACTAAGAGATAGCTAAGATCAGCGCCATATAGATCTAATCTATCTATATGGCGCTGGCTAAGATAAGATAACTTTAACAAGATGCCTGTGTGCTTAGTTGTTATCATACCAGCAATGGGTCTTGCTCGTTCTTTCGCTTCCCGTCTGATGAAAGGACCAGGAGTGGCTGGATCAAGTTAGCTACCTAGCTAGTAGCTAGCACGTTAGTTAGCATTACAGCCTTGTCATTTTTATTAGCCTTAACATGAAGTAACATTAAGTAACCCAAAATGTTAAACAGTAAGAGTAGTAGTCATATTTCGTGAACCCTTTGAAGAGTACTGTCACACCGGTGTGATCATTCTATAATACACAATTTAAGCCCGGGAGTGAAATGCTAACACTACATTAGCATCGCCGATATTTTCCACTTCATGCTATCTGCACAAATGGTTGACATTAAACATTAAAAAGACCAGGCAGTTCAGAGAGAATCAAAGGCAGGCAGGCAGCTTTGCATGACATTCTTCTGGACGTGTTTCATTGTGGTGATAGTGAGGGTAGTCAATCATTTTGTTGACAAGACAGTAGTGACGGCCATCTTGGTGACGTGTGTTGTTCTGCGAGACCAGAGATGTAGTTCATTGAGCGTTTCACATAAACAAATGTGTTACTTCACAGTTTTACGACACTTTTTTTACTTGCAAAATTATCTTTTAAATTGACAAACATCATGCGCACCTCCGCCAAAAAAAGAGCACCGGGTCATTTGAAAAAAGGCGCATTTGCGTACCAAAATTGAGAGAGGGAGAGGGAGAAGAGAGAGAAGGGAGAAGAGAAAAGAGAGGAGAGAGGAGAGAAAGAGAGAGAGAGAAAGATATTTGCGAGTTGCATATGAACTCAGGGTCGGCACGTAGCACTGGCGTTATAGATGTTCGCCTAGGGCGCCAGATCTGTGGAGGCGCTGCGCTGGCAGCTCTGGGAGGGAAAAAAACTCTTGCATGTAACAATATTCATAATTAAGTAAATGTAACACCCTTTTCACCCCGCTTACACGTTTCATTTGCCCTGTACGATGGGCGCTGTAAGTGATGAAAATGGGGGATGTTGGCTTATCTGGCGCCCGCAGCTCACAGCGAGTGAGCGAGGGAGAGAGAGAAAGGCGCACCGCCCGGTACCGGCGCTGTTGTTATTAGAATCTGGTGCTAGCTGCTCTAACGGATGTAAGAAGAAGACATGTCTACAATGATGTGGAGGGAGAGTCCTCTCCAGTCAGACTGAGAGGCTGATAACTACAGCTCAGTGAGGTAAAGGACTCTTGAGTGTTTAGATAGTTCACTTTAGTCTAAGTTCAAACTGTTTGGTCACAATTTATGTTAACACATATTTCCAAGGCACTCCTTTATAATTATTGGGATAAACAGGTTTGAAATCATTCCAATGTATACTATAGGACAGTAACCAAAAACATCCTATAAATCTGGAGAGATAAAAAAAATGCATAAATAAATAAATGTTAAGGTAAAATAAGATATGAATGAACAACACAAATAAAATAAGTTACATTCATTTGTTATTGGCTATGGTAGGTTATTGGTTATGTCCACATACTTATTTGATTACATCCACTTGTCTAATATGAGAACAGAGACTTTCGCACCTATACCAGTCATATTATTTCATCCAGTAGCCTAGTTAAACTTCCACCAGAAAACAGTTGAAAATTGCTTTTGTGGTGTTCCGAGGGATTCGGCAGCTCAGCAGCCTCTCGTTCGCACGAGCAGTGGCGGCGCCAGAGTATTTTTGTTGGGTAATCTATGGTAGGGCTAACCCATACAGTGGTGGGGCTCAAGTCAGTGTTTGTAATGTAATTACATACACGCTATATCGCCCCCCTTGACAGTGAAACGCCACGCGTGAGGCTTTTATTAGCTTTTATTAGTCTCCTTTTATCAGCTAAATGACATCGAGAGCAACAGGTGTGAGTTAAACAATACATTACATTACATTACATTTAGCTGGCGCTTTTATCCAAAGCGACTTACAATAAGTACATACGACCAGGAAGACACAAACTTGAAGAAAACAGAATCAAATAAGTACATCAGGTTTCATAGAGCCAAACACTTCAAGTGCTACTCAACTGGCTATAGAGAAGCCAGTCCTTTATTAGTATATAAGTGCCTTGTTAGTAATTCTATCGCTCGAAGTGGAGTCGAAAGAGATGAGTTTTCAGTCTGCACCGGAAGATGTGCAGGCTTTCTGCTGTCCTGATGTCAATGGGGAGCTCATTCCACCATCTTGGAACCAGGATAGCAAACCCACGTGTTTTTGCTGATGGGAACTTGGGTCCCCCTCGCAGCGAGGGTGCAGCGAGTCGTTTGGCTGATGCAGAGCGGAGTGCACGCGCTGGGGTGTGCAGTTTAACCATGTCCTGGATGTAGGAAGGGCCAGATCCATTAGCAGCATGGTACGTAAGTACCAGTGTCTTGAAGTGGATTCTAGCAGTTACCGGGAGCCAGTGAAGGGAGCGGAGGAGCGGAGTGGTGTGGGAAAATTTTGGAAGGTTGAAGACCAGACGAGCCGCTGCATTCTGGATGAGCTGCAGAGGTCGGATGGCACATGCAGCTAGACCAGCCAGGAGGGAGTTGCAGTAGTCTAGGCGTGAGGTGACGAGAGCCTGGACCAGAACCTGCGTGGCTTTCTGGGTCAGCTGGGGACAATACAATAGCCTATTCTGCTAATTCCACGTTGTTACAACATGCTACGCAGCGGAAGAAACAAGAAAAGTTGGCATATAGAATTGACACGGAGAGGGAGAGAGAGAGAGAGAGAGAGTTGTACTCACGATTTTCTTTCACTAGTTTTAAATGACCTGCATCAATCATGTTTCCCAGTCTTGAGCCATCTTTCATTGGCTGTTTAAATTCAAGCCCATGCCTCCATGGCAAACCTGTGTGCTGCACTCCCGTTGTGTTTTTTGAAAGCACCTGTTGCCTTTTTCCAGTTTTTAAATCCATTGGCAGGCTCGGAATGGAATCTCTTCCCAGCACCCAAAAAATGACGACAGGCAAAGCAAAACACTGAGTCAGTTTCAACTGAATATTCGACCCAGCTGTATGTGTCAAACCAGGCCCCATTAAAAGACCGTTGCTGGCTTCCAATCTATCTTGACGGATAATTTTTTCGAATTGAACGTTTTGGTCCCCGCTGGCAGGCATCCTCTTCAGGTGGGTCGTGTGACATTGGCACCTGTTCGACTTGTACCTCAATGCGAGGGCGTTTAAGAACAAATCTATCCATCCGAAATATACAATTAATCCTAGAAGTTCTGCTGTCTGTCTGCAATTTACTCTGCCCGAGTTTGGGGACTTTTCACTGTGAACGTGACGTATCAGTAATGCATGACGCAGCAGACCCAACGTTTCGTTGCTCTGATTGGCTGTAGGTCTATTCAAATTGCATTCGGAGGCATTTTGATCTGACCGCGGCCGCGCTGATATTATAACGCGAGAGAATTTCCATACCTTTAGTGTATAAAACTCCCCCACTACTTGGACTATTCCTTGCACCTCTCTAGCATAAGCCCGAATGGTCTCAACCATATTGCGTCAGTAACGTGCACTTGTTGTTACAGCAGGATCAGTTTGTGTGTTGTGGACTCGACCGGTAGATTTTCGCAATCCGTGTTCTCAACATGCTTACTTTAACATCATTTTTCATGGTCGGGCTAAGGTAGGGCTAAGCCATTTCTTGGTATGACTGTAGCCTACCCCAGCCATACCCTGGCGCCGCCACTGCGCACGAGAAAGTTACCGGTGTGCCAAGTAGGAAGAGGAGCGCACAGGAGATGACTGTTTCATTGCAGACTGTTATGTTTATGTGGGGAAATGGCAGTGCATACATTATTTGAGATATATTTCAAACTCGGACTTCATTTTAAGGATATGTCGGCCAGGGGTGTAGAGCTATTTGTTTAATCACCGGATTGGCAAAACAGGAGAGTAAACCAGTCTGCCTTGATCTATGAATTCATGTCCGGGACTCTCACGGTATCTGCTGCCACAGCTGTTTTATAGAAGGAAAACCTCCTTCACTTCATGAAATGGCTGCAGCATCAGGAGGCAGCGGGACGTGTAACCCGCCTCTGAGAAGTGCAGCACCAGCGCGCCGAGAGCTGTGCCTTTTTACGCACCGCCTTCACTGTGTTTACCTTCATCAGAACAGCTTAAGAGGGACTGCAGGCTGCTATGTGTTAACCACACACATACACACACACACACACACACACACACACAACTCTACACACATCGAACTGCCCGATTATTACCCCTATTACTCGTTTTATGAAGGAGATGTCCGGTCACCAAGGCGCATGATGTGTGTGTGTATGTGCTCTGCTCAGCTCAGCTCAGTGTGTGTTCGGTGTGTTTGTGTCTGTCCGACACCGGCATTTGTTTTCAAATGACCATGAACAGTAATTTACACACATCTGGCTAACTCCATAGGTATATGGAGGTATCTTCTGAAAACAAAAGCCAGTGTGACACACACACACACACACACACACACACACACACACACACACACACACACACATACACACTTTTAAATAAAAAATTCTATATTGATTCTGACTTTTCTACATCCACTCACAGGTTTATCATTGCTTTGAGAAAAAAGATTATAAATTGACCCCTTTCAGAAGTGAAGGTTTGGTCATTTGTTCTGGGAATGTCATTTTCGAGCCTGAGGCCTGAAAATTAGGCTTGGGGCTTAACAGGTCAATGTTCAAAAAGCTCATTATTTTTCTCATACTGCCTGTGCTGCAGCACCTCTTTTCACCAGAGCCAGTGATTGGTGTGATTCGTCAATCACTTATCCCTAATTTCCACCGGGTCCGTCTGCGTCGCGTTACGGCCGCGTTTTGCTGCGCCGCAGCGTTCGCAAAGATCACGGCCACTCTAGTTAATGGGTGCTATTCCACCACACGCGGCGCGTTACGGCTCAGAAGCGTCCCAGAAGCGTCTCGGCTCCTCTAAAATTAGGATGAATCCTATTTTTGACGCGACACAGCCGTAAGGTAATGTCAGGCATGCAGGAAGTGGAACGTTCAGAGCATATGGGGCCGTGCAGGCCGTAATTCATACTGGTCCTCTCACGCACATACATTCTCCTTATACATACATATATTTTCACTCTTACACACATATATTCTCCTTTCACATACATACATTTTCACTCTCACACACGTATATATTTACACTCACACATTCATACATTTTGCTCTGATATTATCATATTTCAATGCACACATTCATATATTGTCACTCACACATTCATAGCATTTTATCTCATATTCATATATTTTAATGCTCATATTTATACATTTTGCTCTCATGCACATTCATTCAATGTTTACATTTAATATTATAAATAATATATGCATGTATGAAGACAATGTATGTATGCAAGAGAAGAATGTATGTATGTATGAAGACAATGTATGTATGCAAGAGAAGAATGTATGTATGAAGACAATATGTATGTGTGAGAGAAAGTATAGTGGAAACGGAAGGAGTATGGTTGAAACGGAAGGCAGGTCATTTTCGCGCTGTGATTGGCTCAGAAGGTCGAGCGGGGCGGGCTCATGTTCAGAACTTCGGATTCAAATCAACATGACGGAGGGAGATGAATCCGTGTATCTACGGACCATTTGTTTTTCTTTATTAAAAAAGTAAACAGAAGAGCGTCTGAGAGGCGTTTTTGCCCTTTTGCTTTTTACCTTACTAAATGGTCTAATGGTCAGTGGGGGGAGGGGGAGCCGCGAAACTCGCGGAAGTGATTTCAAAACAAAAAGCACTCGTTTTCTTGGAACGGTGATATTATAAACAAGGGGAAACTAGGGGAATTTAGCAATCACAACGAAAATGGCCAAGACACACATTGAGCCTAACCCTAACCCATTTATTAATTATATGTTTTAAATGTGAGTGTTTCCTATCCCCTAAACCTCCAGGGATGTACACAGTTAATACTGGCAACTTCTTATTATGGGAAATACGAAAACGTCTTTTAAACTACAACTCCCAGTAGAGACGTGCCAAAGATAGAGAGCATGTTGCAAAACACACAACAGCCAGCACGTGTAGTTCTGGGGACGGGGTGGGGGAGGGGGAGACGGGGTGGACCCGTTCAAATCCAGTTTTGGACAGTCTGCCGTGGTTCCATCCCATTTCAAAGTGCTGTTCGACGCTCGGCGTAACCCTCAGAGCACACTCTCCAATCACAGAGCTTGAGGACTATCACGGGGTTTGTCAAGCGAAGCGGAGAGAATACTTACTTCCGGGTGTAACATTTTCTAAAGTAACTACTATGAGCTGCTACGACCCTCGGTCCTGACGGACTCCAACTTGTGTTATTAATCAAACAAATAAATAAACACAAGGATAATTATGTGTTATTGTTGAGTGTGTGGTTTAGAAACCCATTAATACAGATACAGATTTCAGTATTCTGAGCCCCTACTCCCCATAACTGACGGCAAAACAAAAGTCTTACATTATTCAATTAAAATGAAGAAGTAAAAACAATAAGTGTGGCTTGATATTGAGTAAGAAAAAGGTTTATAAACGCTGTGAGAATGGATTCTGCGAGTAGCATTCCGCTCGCGATCTCAAGTCGTCTACAACATACGTTTAGGGAGCTATATAGAGGACTATGGACATCCGGAAAGTTGAAAATGTACGCCAAGGGCCCCCCCCTTGCGTTGGAAAAAGCCGACACAGGGGACTTGACATAACGTCAACATAGGCCGACCTGGGAGTGAGGATGTGTTGGAGGGAGAGAGCGCTCCGTTTATTATTCCCGTGTTATTGTAAATTACTGTACACTTTTGAATAGTTAATCTACTATAATTAGTTTGTTTAATATCGAATCATATCAATTTGTTTTAAAGCTCAATAAATAACAAAGAAGACCTTTGACCGGCACTTTTCTAATTGTGTCCGGAAGATTTAAACTTTAACGGACATGTTGACCGGCGAAAACATATTCTAACGGGAACTCTGGGTTATAGCATCATTTTATATCTGTATTGTGCTCTGGTAGGAATTGGTACCCAACATGTTAATAACAGTGAACTTTATTTTGTTGTATTAACTTTATGGTTTACACAGTTTTTAATAACCTGAAATTCACATATTTAACAATTCAATCCTCAAAAAGTATACAAGTCAAAATATGTTAAAATGTAAGTTGTTTTACTATAATAGGATAGTCAATACCTGTGATTTTTCAGTTTATCAATGTAAAGTAGTGGTTAAATTAGCTAATCAGCTAATTTTGCCAACAGAAAATCATTTATTTGTACGGTTAGTTTTGTTAGTTTTAAAAAACTGAGAAAAAACAGATAAATAATGTATTCCATTTATACAGCTTTTTTTTGTTAAAATTAGGACTGTCAAGTCGCAAAAAAAATGAATGCCACTAATTATTTTAACGCATGTGTATTTTTTGTCCTCGGCCCGCCCCGTAGTTTCAGAGCGCATCGAGTTTAAAGAGCCTGTGACACGAGTTTCCCCCATCATCCAAACCCATCCATTTGAGTAAATATTGTCCCCTTGAAAACCGTTACTGAACTGATTTTGAATATTTGTACTTTGATTAATTAATCTGCCCTTCAATGTTGACCATTTTCTGGATCTTCTCGGAGATTCTTCAAGTCCCGCCAAAATTATGTGTGACGTCATTGCGGGCACAGCGCTCCAGCTGCACCGTTCAGGATCCCAGCATCTGCATGTAAACGCACGATGGCGCACACAGCAGCAAGCTCAGACAGCGATGACAGTTTAATTTTGAACGTGTCTGAGAGCTCATATGAGGCTGAAGGATCGGTTTATGTTGTATCTGTTAGAAGTTTAGGAATTATTATTATAATAATAATAATAATAATAATAATCCGTTTTATCCATTAATTTCCCAACATTGTGGTAAAAAAAACCACACGTTTAATCCATGTTGGTGTACTACAACTACAAAAAGCATCGGTTTGTTTTCTCATCAGGAAATGCAGACCGGCTCAAACAAACGATTTTTAATCATCATCCTCACGATCATTTAATGTATCATATGTTCGCCGAATTGACATGAAAGCACTAATAAATGTAGTTTCATCCACTTGAGTTTACAACTACAAAAATAATCGATTTGTCTTTATATCACATCCTACGGGAGGAAATCAGCAGCTCTCATTACCGATTTAATCATCATCTTCACCACGATCATTTATGTTTATGTTCGCCGAATTGACATGAAAAGCACTGACAAATATGAATATACTGTAGTCAACTTCATTAAAACGTTATTAACGTGCCTAAACTCAGTAATTCACCATTTCTACACATGACAACACACTTTGTCCGTGTTTGGCTCTCTCGCCGCACAGTGAAGCGTTCCCGCATTGACGTCACTTCCGGCTTCCCCCAAAACTTCAAAATGAGTCGAAGGACTTTCCCGCGATGATCGAAATTATTGATATTTATCAGAACGGTATCGCACCTTCTTTTTAAAACTGACGGTTCGAGATGACTAGTAGCCCAATATTTCATTGCACAACAGTTGTTGGGATGCTGTCACAGGCTCTTTAAAATACCATCTACAAGCTGATGCTGACAGCCCCGCTCCTGCCGTCCGCTTGCGGCAGACCACACTTCCACGCTCACCAGCAAGTACCGACTGGGGCATCGGGAGGACCGGGAGGGTGTGTGTATGTGTGGCTCGAGCGAGAGAGAGACCTTACGTGTATTGTTGTTGTTAGCATCTGGTGCTAGCTAGCTGCGCTAACGGATATAAGGAGCTGTTTCAATGAAAACTGAGGATTGTAGTGATCATACATTTCGCAGACAACTGCGCCGAGCACTTGACTTTATACAGGAAGCCAGACAGTGGACATTGTACGAAAAGTCAGCACACTCAGCACGGATAGTGCGCGCAACATGATTGCAGCGTCCAGGCCGCTCCCGCACACACACACACACACACACACACCACAAACACACACACACACTTTGTATTATTGTATGAGAGAGGTTCCAGATGGAATTGAGGCGAATATTTGTAATGTTCAGAGGTTGCTGTGTTTAATATTCGTGAGAATATTTGTCATTGTTCAAATGATAATAATAAACAACAAACATTTGCATAAAGCATATTTGTCCACTCATATGTTGATAAGAGTATTAAAAACTTGAAAAATATCCTTCTAAGGAACATTTAGAACAGACAAAAAATGTGCGATTAATTCGCTATTAATCGCGATTAACTATGGACAATCATGCGATTAATCGCGATTATATATTTTTAATTCGACTGATAGCCCTAGTTTAAAATACATCACACATTTTAATAAACCGTTTATTCTTGTAAATTTAATATGATTTCCTGTAATTATGAAATACAATAAAAAACTGTACATTTTTGGGGAAAAACTGTTGCTGCACTTCTTTTTTCAGTGTAGTTAAATTCCTGGTTGGTGGTGATAGGGAACAAGGGTACAGGCTGAGGTGCAGCCCTTTTTCCTGTAGCATAGATTATAGCATCAAATGTGTTCAGACTCCATGCCAGCAGCTCTATGATTCACTGTTTGATCCGACAGTGTGGCCACCACGGTTTCTTAAACTTGCTGTATTACATTAAATGGTAGTGACAAAATCTGTGTCTCTTCGATGGTGGTCGCACTGTCTACCACAAAACTCATTTCATCTCCTCTCAGTGATCTTATTAAAGCTAGTCCTCCTGATGACGGACTGACAGCTGGCTTGATGATTGAAACGCTTTACAACAGAGCAGCTAATATTTCTCATCGTCAGTTTGATTTCCGTCAGTGACATGTTTACTGTCAGTCACTTTTATTATAACTGGTAAGCAAGGTTTCATTATAACCAGTGGCGACTGGTCCATTAGGGGCAGGTGGGGCACAGCCCCCACCTAGTTTCAGCAGACAGTATTACAAATAATGATTACAACAAAATGCAAAAAATAATTAAAATATATATAAAATATATTTTAAGATCATGTTTAATCATCTGATTCGTCTCATTGCTGTTTAGTGTGTTCTTCTCTAATTAGTGTCTACAGTGTGTGCCTATTGAGCTGTTTAGAGGCCATGTGGGACAAAACCCGATCCTGTCCCTCCCTCTCTCTGTCTACGTGAATGGTGACTGTGAAAACTACACTGCGCATGCTCAGAGTATTTCCTATTTAAGGTGTGTGGCAACAAAATAATGACCATAGGGGCATAGAGCTGCCATCCCCACCATACGTCATCTCACATCATTCAGAGCTGATTGGCTGTGTGCCCGCGAAAAGTGTGGGTGTGTGAAGAGGAGACGAGAGAGCTGCAGTGACGTGTCCTAAAACCCGGAAGTAAGCTGCGCATGGCTTCCCTCCACAAAAAAGCAATGAGATTTCTCCATAGGATTTTAGAAAATAGCTCCAAATAAGGTCTGTGGGAAACGTAGCTGTTAGATAATGCACGTTTTGTTCAGCCGGATAATATCCACATGTCTACCCTACTTTTATAACTTTCGAATCATAAATCTATTGATTAGATTAGATTTATGATAGACTTTTGAAACTACAAGAACATAAGGAGGACTTTTACAAAAAAGTAATAGAGATTTTTGTCCAGAAGGATAGGAAAATGGACTTCATGTTCAAGTCAAGGTAAGACTGCAATTTTATTGAAAATGGGATCTTACTAAGAGAGAACAATTCAATATTTAAATGATAAAATTACATTTTTTGGGTGTCCTTCTGTTGATAATAATAATAATATTAAATTTTGATTTAGGTCAAAATATAAACCTGATATATATGTAAACCTGAAGAGTCAGTGCCAGTTAGGGTGACCAGGGGCCTCATTTATAACGCCGGCGTAGGATTCACGTGGGAAGGTTGCTTACGTAGTAGAAATCCAAAAAATAGGTACAGAAATTTTCCGACATTTTCCGATTCACCAAACATTGCGTACCGGCGAGGAAAGTGCGTACGGCACGTCCTACGCCGGTTTCCCTTTATAAATCACAATCGACTCGAAATGCGGTGCAGCTAATATAATAATAATGCCTGCTGCCTTGGTTAGCCTTAGTTTACTTTTATTTTGACTTCACTTTCTGTCAATGTGTCACACACAAACATACTCCTTGTCCCACATTTGGTTTGTTGGGACCTGGGGCCTCATTTATAAAGGGATATACGCTCAAAAAATGGCGTACGCCAGTTTCTAAGCAATTTTTGCGATTTATAAAATACTAACTTGACGGGAAAATGTGCGGTGGAGACGCTGCGCACAGCTGATCGACAGCTGGGACACAAACCACCAAATACGAAAACATAATTCAGATGCAGTCGTCATGACTCCACTCCGGAGGGATTCCCCGATCATTTCTTACAGTTTCTCATCAAGGGGGGGGGTCTCCTGTCCCAGGTACAAACACACTGCCTGAGGAAGGCTATGTGTATTTTTTTGTCATGAACCTTTTTCGGACCACTTATTTATTTATTTTGGTGACGATCCGACCTCCATGCTGTTTCTCTGGTTCAAACTGCATCCACCAAACAATATGATTTATCTCGACCTCCCCAAAGGAACCAAAATCTGACACGGTGTGAGATGTCTTTTTTAGCTGTTCTGTCGTCATTTCCTGCGATCTTCCTGCAGTCAGTCAGAATGAATGAATGAATGAATGAATGGGCGTTTATTTGACTATTTATAGGCAAATATGGGCGTTACGTGAAGCCTGCTAAAGCTGCACCGCATTTCGAGTCGATTGTGATTTATAAAGGGAAACCGGCGTAGGAAGTGCTGTACTCACTTTCCTCGCCGGTACGCAATGTTTGGTGAATCGGAAAATGTCGGAAAATTTCTGTACCTATTTTTTGGATTTCTACTACGTAAGCAACCTTCCCACGTGAATCCTACGCACGGCGTTATAAATGAGGCCCCTGGTCACCCTAGTGCCAGTGCCTCACCAGCCATGAACCTCACTGCAGAAGCTATAGACATCTAAGTTTTTTGTGCCCCACCACTTTTGTACATATAAAAACGCCACTGATTATAACATGTGGTGGATGTCAAACATAGCCTGTACGCCTGACTCCCTGTCCGTCTGCTGCTACCAGCCCTCCACCCAGCACCAGATGTGTGTGTGTCTTCAGGGAGCCTTACCTTTAGCACTGCCTTTGAACACTGATACGATTAGCAGTGCTGAGGCTTAGCACCTCGCTGCTCCGCCATCCAACCCAATCAGCTGTGAGTGCAGCTGAGACGAGATGAAGAGCTCCCACACCTCTGTCCACATGCTTTTATGTTGTATCTACCAACACAGTCTCACTCCCTGATAGTCCAATAGCGACGCTTGGTCAGGGTCCTCTAGTATGAAGGTAGATATGGTGCAAAATGAGAGAGCTTGTAAAACCTGATGTGAGCAATTGCAGACAACAAATCTGAGATAGTGTGCATACATTTACACTTGTAAAAATATCCACGCATCTGTGAACCAAATTTGAAGTCCATTACAACTGCAACTTGGTTATTACAACCTCTCAAATCAGTCATTACAACTTGACGAACCTGCTCTGTGGCAGTATAAATCGACGAATCTGCGGCCTTGACTTTTGCTACACTTCTTGCGATGAATGTGTTGCTAAAGTAATTTTCACCTGTAGATGTGGGGGGGGGGGGAGGGGACGGAGCTATCAATGGAAACGGAAATGGAACGAAACCACGCCAGACTATCCAAAACTGGAATCGAACGCCCCCCCAGTGCACATGCTGGCTATTGTGTTTCGCAAAATGTTCTATGGGACGTCTCTACTGATGAATGAAAAACTTGGGTCACAGGTTCCTCAACAGTGCATTACAAGACATCTATCAATATGTGTGTACCTCCACCATTAAACTGTCATTCTGCACATTTCTTATACTATCTACATACATAAGAGTATAATTCATATGTATAATATCAGTTAAAATAAGTGCTTCAACACAGTTAACATTGCAGGAAAGCAATATATTAGACGTTAAGTACTTTGTCAGGCTTAATATTTATCTGTAGATAGATACCCCCAAAGCTTTTTCTTATTTGAAAGAAGACCTTACTTATTATTTAATGTTTAAATAACGGTTCATTCGTTTTTCTGTTTTGCACCTCCTCCTATTAATATCTTTGTACATCCTGCACTAAACTTTTTTTATTATAGAGATCACTTATAGTATCTTCTTGATTGTTTATATTCTATATTTCTATCGACTATTCAGCAAAACTATAATAATAATCTAAGTTATTGAGTTTTTAGCATAATACTTCAGATCTAAACTTAAAATCCCTTAACGTTTGTATGCAATTGTGCTAAATTCAACACTGGAATCAAGCAAATATTAATATGTTTGCATGACATTAGTTATTTATTTTTGATATCACTTAACTATACGTTTAATACATTTAAGTCAAGCTAAGGTACATGTGATGGTAGCTAGTTCGTGCTCTTACCTGTGAGGCCTCCTCCAAACAGCATAATAACCAGACTGTATCATTAAACTAAGTACCAGTTCTAGATCCTTGACTTTAGACAAACAATTCAAAAGACAACATGTATTTAAAGACCAATCTTTATTGAATGTGCCTCTTAATCTGAGATATTAGTTATACAGTAATAGTATTGACAATCTAAAAAACTGAGCAACTCAACAGTCAACTTTATTTTCTTATTGTCCAAAGCATTTATTATTTTCATTTTCCCCCTCTCATATTCAGTGTGGACGGATTGAGACAGCGTGGTGTCCAGAGAGCTGCTGAGACTTCAGAGAGACCTCCATGTAATGGACGTCCTGTCTGTTGGCTTGGAGAGGACTGAGGGTCTTTCCTCTGCGAGGAGGACCAGGCCTGATGGACGAGCTGATACCAAAGCTGATACCAACTGCACAGGCCTAGTCTGTCACTTTATTTGACTAAATGTGTTTACTTATACATTTAATAGGTTTATACCTTCTGTCCATATGTGCTTTTTATTTGAAACATTTGATTAACTTTTGGTTCACATTTCAATAAATTGTATTTGTATCTGCACTCCTTTTGTCCATTATTCTTACTGAAAATGTTAGATTACACATTCACATCTGACTGAAGATTGGCCCCATTTATTTGTGACGTTGCAAACTCTGCGGTACAAGGCACAAGTGATGTGAAGCTCATAAAGTGAGGCACATAGAAATAATCAGCTGATGGAGTGTAGATGTGGAAATAGGTGCATTTGATCAGCTGACTGTGTTTTCACAATAAAAGTAGTTTCTTAGTGAATGTCCTGTACTGGTCTTAACATTTCATAACATCAGCTTTTAATGTTCCTCTTGGATGTTCTTCTTGACCCTCAGAGAAGGAGACAATGTTGTGTCTTTCAGGCATGTCCTTTCCTAACAAAAATGACAGGAAACATAAAACATATTATTGCAGAACAAGTGTGTTATTTATGAAAGCGGTGTGTTTGTGTGTAGATATAATTATTTTGTAATTGTAATGTTCTTTTTTTATTTCAACAGAGCTACAAAGACAATCAGATTATGAATGAACAGTATGAAGCTCATCAACATTGAAATATATGTTATTATCAAAATAATATTTAACTCTTATCAAAACGTAGTGCAACTGTAGAAGCTTGCTCTGTTGTCTCACTGAAAGAATCACTTTACCACGTTTTTTTCAGACAATATTGAGAGATAAATAGTAGCAGTTCTCACTATGTGTTAAATATCTTTGCCTTCAATACATTCAATTAGAAAGCTGACAAAGTCATATTGCTAAATATCTCAAATGTAACTTTTTGCATGGAAAAACCCCTCAACTTAACTGATGTGTAGGTGATCTAGTATTTAGTATTGTTTAATGGAATACATCAGTGTATTCAAGTCAATACTTCATTCATTTAAACCAATATCTTTCTTGATTCTTTGTACAGTATGAAAAAAAGAGTATTTGTACCTGAGCTGAAGTTCACTGCTGTGAGGAGTCCAGTTCTGTCTCTCACTCTCTGGTCCAGCCTGTCTGCATCACCTGGACACCTTAAACAAACAAAGTACCATGTGTACAAACAATATAACTGATTCTCTTCTGTTGAACATGTTGGATTGTGTATTGTCCGAGTCAGGGTCCTTTTTATTTTACTGTAACTTTGGAAGTTGTGTTACCAATGCTTACTGTTTATTTGATACCCATTTGGTAATGCAATTAATAAAAACAACAAGTTTTGGGTTCGTTCTTCAGATGACTGTGACGTTAACGTGTAAGCTCAATAATGAACTCCAGCTCAACCAACCATATTGTAATATCTAAGTAATCATCTTGAAATATGACATTAATAATTGTGATATACACACATCTTATTGTGAGGTTGATTTCACATACACTACTTTGACGTTAGCTTGTCTACATACTTGAGCATAGCCAATTTAAATTAGCCTTAGCGATGCATACAGAGATACAATAAAATATCTCTAAGTTACAAGGACGACCTTATTTTATCAACCTCAAACAGAAGCCGTTTGTTCTACAGTATTATCCCACTTAACGCTTAACACTTGTCTATTTCGTTTTAACCTTTATATATACAATTACAGTCTATGATTTTAACTTGTAGGGTACGATTAGCATTGTTAGCACCGATGTAGCTACCACTCGTTTACAGACTAAACCAAGCCTTAACATTCATTACGTAGCCGATTAAAATCATTAACACATCAATAAGTACTCGATTTTAACTTACCGTAAAACCGCATTCATGCACCGTCTGTTTTAACCGCAGAGCGAGTCACAATAGTCCGATATATAAGCATGAAGAACAAACAACCACGGCCCGGCTTCAAGTTGTGTTCCCTGGATGAGCTGAGCAGGCAGAGTCCCTGTAGCTTCACGGAGCAGCTAGCAGAGAGACAAGAAGCTAGCAGCAGCAGTCACTTGACAGAGCCATCACTCAATGTGACCACGCCCTAATATATGCAAAAACGTTAAGACCTAATATAAATAAAAGGGTCGTGTTAGAAAACAATTCACTCACAGATCCATAATCATGAAGGTGGAATCTAACTATATTCATAATATTTTATTGCATCCATGGGTAGAAACATGTTTTTTTCTGCTGTAAAGTTGGGCATGTTAACATGGGGGTCTATGGAAATTGCTCCTTTCTGCAGCCAGTCCCTAGCGGCCCATGTATGAACTGCAGTGTGTGGCACTTCCGTATTGGCGTCCCGGCTCTTCCCCAGAGTTTGCCGCTTGGTGCATGTTCTATGTTCCCAGATACTGGTACGTTTGTTGTGAGTCAAGCCATTTGGCTTCATGCGCCACATGAGCCCACCCCCCCACCTCTGCTCCTCCATAGTCATATAATAATAAATCATTGCTACAGCCACTAGAATTCTTTGTCACTTGAGCATAAACATAAAATAATTTTTTGTGGGCACTTGCTGAAGGAGGACCCCTCCTGTTTCGCAGGCTCTTCACCACTAGCTGTAAATATCTTCTCAAAGCTTCCGCTGCTTAGGTCCAGCTGTCCTCGCATGAAACTATTGTTAATTGTGAAAGTCACTAAGGATCTGTGGCCCAAAGAAAAGGCTGGGTCAGTTTCCTTGAATGTCTGACGCAAGCTCTATTGTCTGACTCTGGAGCCAAGAACAATGGTGATAATGGCTGAAATGTAGCAAGACAGGAAAGTACGAAGGAAATTCTAACTTAGACAGAATGCTGTTATTGAATGCTACCCTCATCCTAAATGTCACTGTTGCCTTTGTTGTGTCCCCTCTATGACAGAAAAAACACATTACAGCTCCATTCATTCCTCTTCTCATGTGTGTATGCACAGCACTATACTGTACTCTGAACTACAGTAGAACTGAGGCACAGAAAGCCCCTATAATCTCTCCTCACAGTGTTTGAAGAGGTGGAAGTTTCTCATCTGAATGCTAAACAGGATCCATAAGGATTAGGTCTTGGTTTGAGGCAGTGTAGCTTATTGCTGACTCTGTTTCAGGACCGGGAATTTGGAAAATATAGCCACTTTCACAACAAAGCGACAGATTTCTCTCATGTGGCACTCAGAGTCTCGCTAAGCCACTCCGATAAAGCTTCTTTTTTTTTCTTTTTTGAAAGCACCAACAGACCCAAAGCCCTTCAGTTGAGTATCATCATTGATGTTTTGAGTGTTCATTAGTAACTGCTCATTATGTTCACTGATTTCCTGAGGCCAACCATCCGTGAGAGTCCATTAACCCCGGACATTTAGAATAATTAGACAAAGTGCAGATATTTTTACTCTGGATTGTTTGTGTGGATATACTGTATATAAAACGCCCTGAAGGAAATTAGTTTTGGCTCTCTATTTCTGTATTCCCGGGGAACTTTAATTGCTATACTCTGAATAACTGAAACGTTGACTTGAATTAAATGTATTATATCAACACATTTCACATAGCTGTATGAGGTTAGTTGAAAGCAATTATATTTCTGTAAGTTGAATAATCATTTTTTATTCAAACATAATTGTATTGCTTTCAACTAACCTAATACAGTTATGTTAAATCTGTTGACAACATAATACATTTAGTCAATGTTTCAATTTTCTCAGTGTAGGCAGCGGTGCAGATGTGAGTGAAAGAAAAGCTTATTGAAGAACATTGGTGGTGGGGTCATGCTAGGAAGGATCCTCCACGTGTTCATACATGGCACAAAGGCCTTATTAAAAGTCTTCCTCGTGTTGTCATATGGAATGAAAATCCTCATTTAGAGTGTGTTTCATGTTTTCCATCCCTCTTGGAGACCCTGCGCTGACTTCATCTCTCGTACTCTTGTCGTTTCCAGGATTCTCCCGTCAATTCCCCACCGATGGGAAAACTTTAATCATGATGGCAGATCCATATATCTCACTCCACCTCCATCCATCCGCGTGCTCACAAACACACTCGCTCATTTATTTCTAAGGCAAACCTCGTCTGATCCGTAATCGCTCTCTTGAGTGCGCCCCCCCCACGCACCTCCACCGCATAACCGTCATCAGGAAAATAACTTTACAGATTCCGTTTAATAACAGCAACGGCATGCACGGAGCCCCCGGAGGAATACTAGCTCCTGTCTCATCTCGCCTCCTGACACTACCTGTCAGTGTGCGAGACGTCTCACAGCAGGGAGCAGGAGAACCATCAGACCCCCCCTCAACCGCCTATGCACTCATCTGTCTTTTACCCCCCCCCCTTGTTAAAAATAGACCCAAGCTGTCAAGTGCCAACCACAATTTGTTCTCTCTCTCCCCCACCCATTCCCTCTGTTACTCACTTTCTTCATATTCATAATTCCCTGGCTGAAATAGACTCCTCTGGTCATTACAAGTCATTTTCAATCTTTCTATCAGTTTCTCAATCACTGCTGGTGTTAGCTTGTCAAGGCAGTGTGCACAAACACGAAAATACACTTTTAAAAGCAACATCTCTGACCCCGAATATCTGTACAAGATATATATATATATATATATATATATATATTATATATACACAAGGCAACATAAGCCACTAAAAAAGCTTCAGAAGTCAGTGCTGTGGTCCAAAGTTGTGGAGCTGAAAGCATGATGTCATTTTTTCACCTTCTTGGTAAAAACAGATTGTGCTCTTCGGGAAGTTTTCTGCTAGTATTGCAAATGTGCCTTTGCTGAAACCAGTCTGAAAGTATTTGGTGTTTTTATGTGAACCTTAACTCACCTCAAATATAAACTCTCATCGTCAGTGGATGCACAGCACGTGTGTACCATGAACTTTAATGACCTTAGTAAATGTGCGAAACTTAAAAAGACAGGGATGAATACAAATGGGGGCATGGCAGGATAAACATGACAGAGCAAAACAAGCAAACACAAATAAGACAACAACTGTGGATCTGCTGGTGTAGGGGTATCAGCGAGGGTCCGAGGCAGTATATTGTGTACGGTTTTGTGTTTTTTAAGAGGGAAACAAATAAAGAAATATACAATAGATCATCAATGAAAATACTTTAAAGAGGTCCATTTGTCTTATCTTCAGCTTCAGTTTGTATATTTCATTGAGAGTGGATTGAAGTGTTTCTCCTCTGAAATACAGAGCTGACAATCAGAGTCAGGAAGGAGTGTCCGCTGCTTTCACAAGGACACGCAGTGATTACTGTTGTCCTTCATCAAACTTTTTGTGTTTCCATTTCACTTCAGAACAGAAGTTATGTGATCAATTACTGCTACAAGCCAAATGCATCATGGGTGATAAGACTGTGCTGAGACCTCTGTTTAGTCCTTGTGTATACAAATACAATCTTAAAGGCTCACCAACACACAGAGAATATAAATGTTTGATTGTTATCACTAATGGATGGCTCATTCATCTTCCCTTCAGTGTGTGATGAATGGGCTCAGTAAATAGGAAGTGCAAATGTGTGTCTGCATGTCTAGACATATGAGTGTGACTGATATTTACTTGAGTGTTGTAGTAAAAACATTTTGAAGCAGTTTCTTTGTCATTTCCATGCTATATTCTGTTAGCTTAATCAAGGACATTGCAGAATTTGCAGGAAATCCGTATTCAAGGGCACAAAGGGTCCATTGAATGAAAATCACCAACTACTTATGCAGCTGTTGCATATTTATGGTATTACTTATATAATAAGTTACAAATAACTCTAAATATGTAAAAACATTTTGAATAAATGTTGGGTTGAGTCATATAATTGGGAAAACAATTTGACAAAAGAAGCCGTTGACTAAATGAGAGTGGAGTGACACTGAGTGCACAGAGCTGGGTTCTGTTCTGGGTCTTTCAATCAAAAGCACCCAAACAGCCATTAGCAGAAAGGTTACCAAAGTAAGCTCATCAATAGTGCCATGTGTGAACGCTAGCATAAGCTGAGTCAATGTCACATTAGCTGTGTGTTCTGAAGTAACTAAAAAAGGTTCATCCAGATGTAATGAAGTGGGGTTCATTGAGATACCTATCCAGTCAGTGTTTTACCTACAGTACATGTGTTGTGGAGACTTTCACTCGTCCAACAATCTGGAGATGTACTAGTAGTAGGCTAATAATAATAATAATAAAACTGGTCCGATGCAAACAGAGTCGCCTTGTTGGTTCTTTATTTGAAGCACTTCAAAAGGTACATGTCTCACAGAGTACAGAGTAGTCTCCAGGAGTGCACCCAGAGGGACATGTGTGTGTGTGTTGTCTAGAGGACTTTGGCGGTCTTCCTGTAAACTGTTGCTGTGCAGACAAGAGAGATAACACTTTCTTCTGACTGTTATCTTGCAATGCTCTTTTTGAGGAACAATACACTGTACTGTTCAAAAAGCGTATTTATTTACGATATAACAAAAACCAAAGGAATTCAAAGAAACCTAAGCAAACGTGGAAGTCAGTTATCAGTAATGATTTGGTGTATGGGTGTGTAGAACAATCGATGAGTAGTTGGTGACAATTGTGTACAAACTTACAAGTAGTACCCCATTATGCTTCTCAAAACTGGAGCATGTCTCTGTTTCTAGAAGGGATTGGGAAAATGCATTATGGTCTAAACTGCAGTGATGATTTTACGATATTGGAGAATATAAAAATTACATTACGAGGATTTACCTGTAGAGTACGATTTGATGACGTTTCTCTGTTCCACCACAAAACTTAGTTCAAGTTGATATTTTGCCTTAA
Source organism: Harpagifer antarcticus (assembly GCA_902827135.1). Taxonomy (NCBI): domain Eukaryota; kingdom Metazoa; phylum Chordata; class Actinopteri; order Perciformes; family Harpagiferidae; genus Harpagifer; species Harpagifer antarcticus. Next base: position 256,529 of record CADEHL010001392.1, read on the forward strand.
ACAAATGTTATTAGGAAAGAAAATCAAAAGTAATGGACCCGCACTCAGTGACAGCCCAGGATTGTGCACACCTGAGATGGACCGTGACACCCAATACTTTTAGGAAAAAGCTTGGACTAATTGTCCAAGCTTTTTGGTTAGACCCTCTCATTTTGTTACACTGTGCTTGCATTTTGTAATGGCAATAAAGTAATCTAATCTATAATGACAGTAGATGTGATTTGGGGACAAGAAAAAGGTGAAACACAGAGGATGGTTCTGTTGGGTCTCTTGATCCAGCAACGGTCTTACAGGTAGAGGTGAGTCGTTTTAAAGCTCAGTGCTGCACTTCAGAAACTATCTCCACTGAAGTCTACAGCTGCAGCTGCTCATGCATACATTGCTTTAAGTTGCACTTAGAAATCAAGATTCTTCACAAACCTGTGTTACTATGTCCTGAATAACCCTTTTTGTTCCAAATCTTTTAACCGCATCTCAGTTGTCATGGAATGATTTATTGTTGTCATGTGACCTAAGTATGGAATTTTAGCCCTCTGATATCTGGTTTATACCGGGTTGGATGGTCAAAGATGATTTTTAACATTGGATGTGTGTGTCCTCCTGCATCTTCCTGACTCTTTGGTGATGACCTCTGACCTCTTCCATGTCAATGTTGTGACTGCTCTGTTGTTCCTGTTATTCAGCCTCCTGTTCAGGTTCATTAAAATATTTAGCCTTTTCACACAAATCCTCCAATGAAAGGACAAAATACAGTATGTCACAGAGAAGTGATTTCCTATCTGATGCTACTATCAACAGGATGGCAGCCTTACATAGCCTGTCACCTTGTAGGTGTAGATGGGACATAAAGGTTGTGTGTGTTGTATCCTTCTGGCAACAACAGAAAGGGGGTTCCTCACAACATAGTATTGGTTATGGTCCCTCACAATCATAGCAAAACATCAATGTGTACATTACATTATATGAAGAACTTCTAAACTGTGATTGGAAGCTATTCATACTCTCTTTCTTGACTGCACTGCTTTTCTTTTCATATTTTGAGCAGACATGACTAAACTCATTGAAGCCTAAGCTCCAAAACCTATGCAGTAGGATCTTCTTTTTTTTTAAACGAAGGAGTTAAAAATATGCTTCTCACTACAATCAACAACTTTTATTGAAGAAGGACTTTATAAACGTTTGGAACCATTTAAGCTAAGAGAGATATTCTTTTGAAGGTAGAAAAAATGTGTGTTTATTAAGATTGTCGGAGCTCGTTTGAAAAGCATCTTCTGAAGGTGAAATAACGGTCGAGCTGTTTTGACAGAAACCCAGTTGTAGTTTTTATCTGAGCCGAAAGAAAGATGCTACAGAAGCATCTCTGGGACGCTGAGAGCCAATGAGTGAGAGGGAAAAAGAGGACAGTGGATAATCAGAGAGGCTGAAACAGAGGAAGGCAGACGACACAAAGACGATAAAGAACATGTTTTCGGGAGTCACGAGGTGGAAGGGAGGGCATGGGAAGAGGGAAAGGAAAGGCAGAAAGAAAGTGGAGGAGAGCAAATGAAAAGAGTGGCAGACAGAGCCAGATACTGAGCCGGAGATTTGGCTGCTTAATTCGAGTGGGCGAGGATTAGAGCCGGATTATGGAGGGAATTGCGACATAGCAACAAATTAGCCTGGTAGCTTTAATCTGCTAGGCGGACAGCCGAGTACTTGACCCAGACAGCAGTGTGTTGTGTGTGTGGTGTGTGTGTGTGTGTGTGTGTGTATGTGTGTGTGTGTGGTTTAAACCTAAATAATGTGACGACAGAGTTCGTGATGTCCGTTAAAGTCTAAGGATGAACATTAAGAAAATGATCCGGTTCTCTCCTGCTGTGTTGATAGAAACAACACCTATTTAACCAATTTACGGTTTATCATTAATTATATTTTTGTTTATATACCTCATCCTTTGTGTTTTCTTATTGTTTTTACTTTCTCTCAAGAAATCAATTACATAACAATATAGTTAGCAGTCATGCTGTGGGTTGTCAGTGAACGTTCTGTCTGAGCAGTCTGATAATCTACGCAATAAAGGAATATTGGCAGGCTAAAAGGATTTTTAAGTTCACTGATATTTTTTTCGGAATGTTTCCCCTCCTCAAATAGATGTGCCAAATCATTTAGGATCTCACATACTCAAAGCAGCCAACTTTTACTCGTTACTTTTCAACCATAGACTTCACTGTCCACATAAAGTTACACTAATAAACTTTACACAGCCGACACTGTTGGACCAATAATCCTCACACACACACACATTACCATGTATACATCACTTCAGGGGACATTCACATTGACTTACATTGACATTTCATGGAGACTTATCCTAACCAGAACCTAACACACATGCCTAACCCTAACCCTTACCCTTACCCTAACCCTAAACCTAACCAAGTCTTCACCCTAAAATTAATGATTCCCCTCATGGGGACCTCCAATTGTCACCATAAGGGAGGGAGAGTCCCACACGTGACTGTTGTGTAACAGATTTAGGTCCCCACAAGTATAGTAATGCTAGGGCCAACACACACACACACACACACAACACACACATACACACAACACACACACACACACATACACACACACACACACACAACACACACACTGATGCATGGCAACATGTTGACCATGAGCACAGTAGTAGTTCATGAGAACTCTTAGTTCGCCTGAACTAAGTACGATCACATTCACACCGGAATAAGTCCCTGGGGAGAATTAGGCAAATGAAGCCGTGACGTCACTCTTCTTCTTCTGCTTTGGGTTTACTGGCAGGCTACAAACAACTTCACGGCGTATACTTCCGCCCACAGTCCCCGGCCGGAAGTCCCGGAGGCTGGGACTCCCAGCAGCTTCTACTGAAGCCTTCCGAGTAAATCGCCAGAACGCCGACCACCTCCTCATCTCCACCGCTCCCATGTTTTCTTTTGTGTTGCCATAAATTAATCTCTCTGCGTTTGTGCACTGGGCTAATGCTAATAATGCTAATGCGAGGATAATAAAATGGCGGCTTCACTAAAACCTTTTGGGAGTATTACAGGGCGTGGTTTGCAATCCGCCCAGCCAATCAGACATAGGAACCTTTTTCTCCCACGAAAGTACCTGCTCTCCTAGCAGGGACGGAAAAGGGGGTACAAAGGTTCTCATGAACTAATTTAGTTTCCGGATTTTTTTTGGTGTGAACGCAACATTTTGGAACTATATCGGAACTAAAGTGGGAAAAGTACTGAGGTGTGAATGCGCCTATTGTGATGGAAACTTCTGAAGCAATGAAGACAGGACTCAGAGAGACTCGGGGAGAGCAGGAACTTTGATGGCAAACACTGATGGTTTATTATGGAGTTACGTCCGGAGGATTGACAAAGACATGTGCTGTGCCACGAGTTGCACACTGGATGCCAAACCAATTCTGAAGATCTCTACCCCAGACCCATGTGTTCTGAGAGAAGAATCAATATTGCATAACAAGATACAACCATAACACCTCTATCAGCTGAGACCAACAGGCAGGAACATAGAACCATAACACCTCTATCAGCTGACACCAACAGGCAGGAACATAGAACCATAACACCTCTATCAGCTGACGCCAACAGGCAGGAACATAGAACCATAACACCTCTATCAGCTGACACCAACAGGCAGGAACATAGAACCATAACACCTCTATCAGCTGACACCAACAGGCAGGAACATAGAACCATAACACCTCTATCAGCTGACACCAACAGGCAGGAACATAGAACATAACACCTCTATCAGCTGACACCAACAGGCAGGAACATAGAACCATAACACCTCTATCAGCTGAGACAACAGGCAGGAACATAGAACCATAACACCTCTATCAGCTGACCAACAGGCAGGAACATAGAACCATAACACCTCTATCAGCTGACCAACAGGCAGAACATAGAACCATAACACCTCTATCAGATGACACCAACAGGCACGAACATAGAACCATAACACCTCTATCAGCTGATGCCAACAGGCAAGAACATAGAACCATAACACCTCTATCAGCTGATCCAACAGGCAGGACATAGAACCATAACACCTCTATCAGCTGACACCAACAGGCAGGAACATAGAACCATAACACCTCTATCAGCTGACGCCAACAGGCAGGAACATAGAACCATAACACCTCTATCAGCTGATGCCAACAGGCAGGAACATAGAACCATAACACCTCTATCAGCTGACGCCAACAGGCAGGAACATAGAACCATAACACCTCTATCAGCTGACCAACAGGCAGGAAATAGAACCATAACACCTCTATCAGCTGATCCCAACAGGCAGGAGCATAGAACCATAAACCTCTATCAGCTGACACCAACAGGCAGGAACATAGAACCATAACACCTCTATCAGCTGACGCCAACAGGCAGGAACATAGAACCATAACACCTCTATCAGCTGACGCCACCCGGCAGGAACATAGAACCATAACACCTCTATCAGCTGACGCCAACAGAGGAACATAGAACCATAACACCTCTATCAGCTGACACAACAGGCAAACATAGAACCATAACACCTCTATCATGATCCAACAGGCAGGAACAGGGAGACAAAACCCTGAGAGCAGCCCAATGTTGCAGGCCTGTGCTCAGTGAGGGCAGAACAAACTGATCAAATGGGCCAAATTCATGGGCCCAGGAAAATATTTCCCCCAACAGACATGATGTGTTGAGGGCCTGCAGCAGTCTGTGTGGACTCAACACATGAGAGAGTGAGGGAGTGGCCACTCATCCACAGGTTAAAGGTAGGCAGGGCTGTGGCAAGTAGATTGCTCTCATGTGTGTTTCAAACACAAAGTGTGTATGTGTTTTTTTCTCTCATGGTAATGAAGGTATTGCAAAATCTATGTTATTGCAGTTTGTCACGCCAGTGTATGAAACCTGTATGCCCATCGACCCCTTATTTACAATTGTCAATTGTGATTTAAAGGCGGGTTAGTTAAAGTGCAATGATTCAATTAAAGATGTTACACACATAGCACCAGTTATACTAGGATTCATAAACCGCTCTATTTATTCTGTTTTCCAATCCAAACACCTATCACAGATCACTATCAAATATAAAGTCACTGAAAAAAATGAAACTTGACTTTAATTAAATGTATTATGTCAACACATTTCACATAAACTGTATTAGGTTAGTTGAAAGCTATAGTATGCAGTTCAATCTAATATTTTTAATTCAAGCTTAAAATGTGTGCTTTCAACAACCTTATATGTGAAATGTATTGACATCATACATTTGATTAAAGTCAACGTTCAGTGCTCCTGTGTCGAGCGAGTTCCTTTAATTATCTTTACCGACTCCAAAGTAGATTTTACTTAATTTAACTTAATTTGGGAAATGGAAATGACCCTTTAAAGAAAGGTTTTTGAATGTATCTGTGAGCATGTAGCTGTAGATGCAGTGTGGCAGCAGGAGTTAGCAGGAGGATCTAAGAGAAGACGCAGTTCCAGTCCTGTGAGCAGACAAGCCTGCATGAAACCTGATCAGAGCAGGTAGGTCAGGCCCCCATGAAGAGAGAGACAGTCCAGTGAGTCACCACACACACTGCAGCGCTGACATGCCGCACACACATGCACAGCTCGCACCAACCCACACCTGAGTGGTGGTGCACACTCTTTATGTGATAAACTCACACTGTTTACACTGCAGCACATTTTCAATCAAGGAGGAGTGAAAGTCGCTTCACCTGAGCCTGGTTCTGCACCTCTGCAAATGAGGATAGGTGAGGTGCAGAGAAGCAACAACATCTGAGTTTATAACTTATTACAGAATATGTGTGTGTGAGTGAGTGTGTGTGTGTGTGCAGGGGGGGATGGGCAGACAGTATGAAGACTTACATAAGAGCTCCGGCCCAGCCTACAGTAGCACCTTGCACCGCTCCTCTCTGTAATGGAGACGCCCGCAGCCCCGGAGCGGCGGTCTCGTGTCCATCTGAATCACGCTCCCCTTCACTGGGACCTGGCGCCTTGTTTTCCCGCCTCAGCGCTGAGCGAGCATCGCTAACAGGCTGCAGGCATCATCTCTTATTAGTGCACATCCACACACACTTCACCTAGGGGCATGTGTACATGTTTTCTCAAGACAGTGCAACATATTCACTGCTAGACAAATGCTTGTGTTTGTTTTCTGCTCTACTAACCCATTTGTCATGTTCTTTGGCGAGAACCTTGGAAAGCTTCAGACACAATGAGAGCAGCTCTTTGTTCCTTCTGGCCGCAGGACATTCAGCCCGCCAATGTGAAGGTGGCTCTTCCCTTGACTGCTGATACAGCATTCCAACTATCTGTTATTCTACGGGACCAAAAGTTTATTATATTATTTCCGTCGACTTATTTTGCCGCGCTTCTTCTCCCGCACTTGAACATCGCAGAAGAAACTCCGTTTTCAAACATCAAAACGTTCAGCTCGGTCGGGAATCGATGGCTATTTAGACCCTCCAGAAAAACGCGGGCTAACATCCTTGATTACACATTAAACATGTGGGGTTTTTTATGTGATTTTATGCGGTGAAGTGCGAAATATGCGGGAAGTGCCGAAATATGCTAAATATATTTTTTTAAATATTGGGCTGTCTTATTTATTCTCTCTCACACACAACCTGCCATTAACGTTTAAACCCCTTTACTATTCAATTTAAACACATTCAATGTTAATTTATTGTAAAAGCAATTGGGCTATTTTAATCACACTTCTCTCTCTCTCTCACTCACACACACACACACACACACACACTTCTCCGCCTCATTCTGTTTTTCATTTACTCGTTCGTTATCTGACCAGCTTCAATGTTGTAGGCTACTCACTTCGTTTCTTGTAGCCCTCGAAAGGGTTTTGGAGGGTTGATGCCTCGGTGAACGTGAGTTGTTTGGCTTTCTCTGTCCGCAGCAGCAGAAAGCATTTTCGAATGTTTGAATGAATCAAAGTGGGTCGTCACCGTCCGATGTTCTCTTATGCTCCAACCTATGGCTCCAACACACAGTTGCACGGGGTGCAGAATAGTTTAGCCCCACTTTCGTGCAAGACATCGGGGTACTGCTTTGCCCGGTCTTTATCAGAAATGCTCGTCGGTAAATGAGATTAGATTTTTTCATTTTAGGTTTTCTCTCTCGTTGTGAGTTCCACACGTTCACTCTAGGGTGTTGTTTACCTTCCGTGATGCGCGAGCCGATGACGTTGCGTCATCACTACTTCACGTCAAGACGAGTTAACTTTTTTTCCCCCTCAACTTTGTGTGGAAAAATGCGGGGAATTATGCACCTTTTGATAAATATGCGGCCCTTTTAAAAATCTGCGCCATTTTGCTGATTAAGTAAATCAGTTAAGTAAATTCTGCGATCGCAGAATCGCGTTTTTTCTGGAGGGTCTAGCTATTACTTTTCTCATCATAATTACATAATTCCAGAGATACATCCCATAATAACATCACATTTTTAACCATTGAAAGTCAATGGAGAAATTCTTCAGACTTCAACAAATATCCATGCGACTTCAACTGCTAAACTGTTCATTCATACTTTTCACTCAGAAACCTCATTCCAACTTTAAAATGTTACACATCTTTCGACATTATTCGTGTTAAAACACTTTTTAAATCTGATTCTTACTTTTTAGAGATATTAAACATTGTTCAGACCTTGTTAAAGAGATTTCTTCAGATTTTAACATTAACTAGAGGTGTGATGCCACAGCTAGGAATGGAGGACAGCTTGAAATTCGCATTCATATTTTTTTTTTTTAACTGGCATAATTCCCAAACCCTACATTCCTGAGACATAATCTATCATGACAAACGTAGGGAAACATCTCGTAGCTTGAAAAATGACAAATAATTAAGAAAAAATAATTCAACAAAATGCCTCTTGAGGGCATATGAAGTGACAAAACGTTCAACATTCCTCCATTGACGCCCATTGTAATTTCAGGCTGATATTTCCTTCACGGTAGCAGCCGCACACTTTAGTTAAACTGCCAAAAAGGCCACATAATTAACCCTAAAGTACACAAAGATTACACTTCCAGATACTCAACTTTCCTTGACATGCTTCACGTTTTGAAATTTCACAGATATCTGTTACGGTTCTTCCACAAAACGTTCACATGTAAGAGGTTTATCTCTCATTCAGAAACAATGGAAACCTGTGATCTCTACAGAGCTCGTTAGCTCAAATAGAAACACCTGTGTAATGGAACACGATGATGTCATCGCTCCAACTGACATGCTCAGAGCAGCAGACTTCAGATAGCAGTGTGCTAACAGTCCGGCCGTGAAAGACATCTACGGGACAGTTTTGAGATTTCTTCAGATGTCGTTGCCATGGCAACACAATGCTCGCCTTGAAACACGGTTTTCTCATAACTTCAGTGAAAATACTCCAACAGCCCAAAACTTCACGGGTTTGGTAACGATGCAGCCATCCACGCACGAGTATTATGGAGTGTCATCAAATGCCGTTGCCATGGCGCCAGATCATTCGCCATCAAGTTAGTTCAGAAGTTTGCAGTTCAAAATTCTGCTGCTTTTCCAAGGCTTTTTACTTTCTTCTCTCATCACACATTCAAGCCCCCCAGAGTTCATGTTTCATTTCAATCTAAATTCTTCACTTTCTTCTTACACATTACATTTCAGCATAGCAGTTTAGCGTTCAGCCTTTCAGCATAAAGCATTCCCACTAGCAATTTCTTCAGGAATTGCATTCTCTATTTGTATCTCTTTAGGTCAAACTAGAGAAATACTTTTTTTATTTAATCAAGTTGATTTGTATTCTTTGAATGTTAAAATGGTCACTAAAATCTATGCTGAACATAAGATAAGCCCTCATACTGTATATCTGACCGTATTGCTTCTCCTGAAAAGTCGTAACATGTATCTCTAAGTGGGTTGGCAATACAGTGCGTTTATCATGTTAATATTTGACAGCAGCAACTGAGAAACATGGAGAACAACGTAGCATTCATGTTCTCAGAGTGAGGAGACAGATTCTTTTTTAAAATATCAATGACGGTAGTGTCAGAACAAGATTAGGGATGGGTAGCATAATACTGAAGGTATGGATCCACCATTTTGAACCGGAAGAGATCGGACTAGAACTTTGGCATGTAGTTGACAAGTGACACAGGAACACAGGATTTAAAACTATTTTTATATTTCTGTGTACAGAAGTGTACTGGCCCTACATAAAGGGGATAGTTTGAAAACACAGGATGCTATCTGCAGCCCTGCCTCTACCTCCTGTCCGTCCTCTCTGCTGATTTGTTTTTTTAACGGTTTTGAACAACATGACAGGGTAATCCCCCCCCCCCCCCTGGGACTCAGTGGGAAGATCAAGTGCAAACAACTGACTTCCTGAGGCAGGAGCAGGATATCACTATCACCACTGCCCATCACATAATTAGAGCCCTTCTCCCAGAGGATGCTCACTGCTGTGGTGATATTAGGGGGGTATGAACCTCCCCAGTGGGGGATGTTTCCTCAGGACAGGGACGTCCTGCAGAGTGCTGCGTTCAGGGGTAGGAGAGTGTCTTGCATTATGCAGTGCCGTTAGTTCACAGGTTGTTGTTTTGGTGTCTACCTTAACCCCCTCTCACTCTCTCCGTGTTTACTCTCTCTGCACTTGGTTTCACTGCGTCAGCGAAATGGGTTTGAGAAGACCAGTGGGTTCCATTAACGTGTCCTGTCTCCAGAGTGGTGAGGGCCCCGGTTGAGGAGGACTCAGAGTGGAGCCGCCTGATTGTGACAGACCCGGCTCTCACTATGAGGCCACTCAGAGAATGAGAGGCAGAGAGTGGCCCCGCTCTGGAGCCCATGCATTATTTCACACAGCAGTGACAGCTCAGCACACAGACACAAATGCCAACAGACTCCAGGGTGTCAGCAAGAGGTGTGCATGTGTGTGTGTGTGTGTGTGTGTGTGTGGTGTGTGTGTGTTGTGTGTGTGTGTGTGTGTGTGGTGTGTGTGTGGTGTGTGTGCAGTGTGTGTGGTGTGTGTGTGTTCTGTCTTAATGCCTTTGCTACTGTGGATGCTCAGCATACAGTTTATTCCCACCCGTATATATATATATATATATATATATATATATACAGTCAGGTTGAGTGGAATTGTAAGACTAGCAGACTTGTCCTTCAAAGGCAACGCATATCTGTTTCGGAACGATTGGTGATGAAAAGCTGTTTGTTGTAAGTGCTCTTTAAAGGACCTTGATATCGTCTATTAAAGCCTCATTACCTGGAAGAGTAGCTCATTTCATTTTAAATGAGGAATAAGATGCATCATTACGTTGTGGCTGCTCCTGATTAACCCAACCAATTGAGGAGGGAAGAGTATTGATGGAGGCTGCTTTGATGGGTAACTGAAACAGTTTGACTTCAACGGTTCACACTCTTCTCTCTCATTGATGGTGTTTCTCTCTCATTGAGTTGGTTATTTGTGTTATGTATTGCGTCATCTTTAAAAAATATTGACCAAAGTCTTAATAATAACTATTGGTTACACCACCTATTCATTTAATTACTTTTGGTCTCACCTTGTAGGCCGTTGCTGGGTGATAGACTTTAAGGGGCCTATTAAGCTTTTTTAGGTTCTCCATTACATTACATTGCATTTAGCTGACGCTTTTATCCAAAGCGACTTACAATAAGTACATTCGACCAGGAAGACACAAACTTGAAGAAAACAGAATCATATAAGTACATCAGGTTTAAGAGCCAAACACTTCAGTGCTACTCAACTGGCTATAGAGAAGCCAGTCCTTTATTAGTATATAAGTGCCTTGTTAGTAATTCTCCCTTTCCTGTACTGAGTTCTCTATGGTTTTGCTAAAATCCCTGTGTTACCTCCAGAAGGAATTTTTCGTTACAACCTTTTCTTACAATATTGAATTGAAGTAGTGGATGGATATCAACATGTATTCACATTTACTGTTGTTACTTATTATGAGGAAGAATTGTTGCCACATTTAGATATACTTGGGTAGTTTACCTACATCTGTTCCTTACCACCATGACTATTTTGCTATTACTACACCACTTTACCATAAGCTTATCTTTTGCTTAAATGAAAATAAAGAGGCATTTTAAAAACATGGTTGACTTGGACACATGATAAAATGCTAACACACATGTTCACACAGTGTCACATGCACTTTAGTCTTCAGTTCCGTCACCCCTGTCTCCCTTGGTGTAACATTCAGATACCTTCAGCATCACAACGCTGCAATTTCTCTTTTCCTCCCCCCAATTCAATCTTAAAACCTGCTGATAAAGGACGCATATGTATATATGATATATAAAGAGTGAGTGAAGAGAAGACCGAATTAGAGATAGAGGAAATAGAACTCAAATCACAGACAGGAGAAGGGGGGGGGGGTGTCTTCTCTCTACTGTTGGTGATTATGCAGGAAAGGCTGTGTGGTTGTGTGGTGTGTGTGTGGTGTGGTGTGTGTGTGTGTGTGTGTGTGTGTGTGTGTGTGTGTGTGTGTGTGTGTGGTGTGTGTGTGTGTGTGTGTGTGTGTGTGTTGTGTGTGTGTGTGTGTGGTGTGTGGTGTGTGTGCTCGCCTGAATGTGTTATTTGTCCACGCCTGACTATGTGTGTGTTGCCACGTTGCATTCTATCCTACTTCCTCTTTCCCCTCCTGACACACCACTTCCCGTCACAGCGGCCTGGCGCTCCCAGATAAGGCCTTCCAGAACATTCCTCCTTCCTGTCGTCCCTCTCCCCTCCATCCAGCCACCAATTCCAGCCCGCGGCGATCAATCCCGCCGATAACGGTTAGCCACCAAATAAATAATACATTCTGTCTTCTCTACATCTCAATACAAAGGCTGTGAGTGGAAAACAGCCTCTATTGTAGCAGAAGGGTGGAGGAAAAAACAACCTGGGGAGGATGTTGCTGGTGTGGAGACCTCGGCTGTGAAGAAAACCACATATCAATATTTTGTTGCCAATTTGGGTGATTAGGAATCAGGTGCAGAAATGCATATGCTGCGTTCCATTTACATTGGAAGTCGGAGGTCGGAACTGAGAGTGTGTCACATTCGAGATGACTGCGTTCTAGTAGCACAAATTGGAAAAACATGGCCGCCTGCAGGAAAGTTGTTTGCCTTGTTTACAGTTTTAGCAGTCACCTTGGGTTAGCAGCCATTGTTAGCAATACTGGTTGACAACTACACTTTGTTTTGTATTTTGGGAAGTCAAACATCGTAGCAACATATCCACAGATAGTAGATAAGCAGTACACTATGTACAGTTGATTTAATAATGAAACCAATAATACTGAAGAGCTCAAAATGTTATATTATCAAAGTGCTCTCTTAATGTTCATATGAGGAGACTCCATTTTGAATGATAATCTGGGGTACGGCAAGGTATTTTTCCGACTAAGACTTCCAAGTTCAAATGGAACGCAGCTTTATGCACTGGTTGTGAGTTTGTCTTCAGAGGAAAAGGGATTGTTGTGGGCCGGTGTGACAGGGACACCACGCCCATTCCTCCTGCAACCGGATCCCTGCTGGGTACGGGCCGGAGGGGGTCGGAAATCATGCGGAGAGTGTGTGTGACTTGTCTCCCGTTCCTGCTCATGTCCATGAGTGTACAGGTGCCTGGAAATCGGAGATAGACCCCATTGTCCATTGTCGTGAGGGATTCTGGGTAGCAGAGCAGACTGTGGTGAATACAAAGGCTCGATTTAGACACAGAGGCTTTACCTGGAAAATAAAAGGATCCAGGTCTTTACTCCGGCTCCAGCACTCAAACAGCAGCTGCTTCTAAAAGTCTCTCTAACAGAGAAGTGTTACTGTGTGATGCCTGCTCCTTTACAGAGAGTGGGAAGATTATGTAGCAGATTACTGAAATGGATAGGGGGGTGTTTGGTTCACTTTGCTCATTTCCTGTATGTAGCATAACACTGTGAGCCAATCAAATTCTTGCCAATCATTTATCTTAAAGGAAATGTTATTTCATTCATTATTCTTTTCACAAATGTGTGAAAGAGCTTGTTAATGAGCGTGAAACAGATGTTATGGAACTGGATTTCAGCAGCAATTTGATTCTTTTCAGAGTAGAATAAGTACAGAATGTTGGTGTTTCTTGAATATATATCAATATCTTCATTACATATCATGAGGGCCTATTTATGAACATTTTTGGTATCCAAGGCAACATGCTACATAGATTGTCGTAAAAACTGTGAAAAAAAATACGCAACGAGAAAGACTACAAATCCCAGAGTCGCGTAAGTGAGTCACAATTGTTTTCCTCCACTAAGAGATAGCTAAGATCAGCGCCATATAGATCTAATCTATCTATATGGCGCTGGCTAAGATAAGATAACTTTAACAAGATGCCTGTGTGCTTAGTTGTTATCATACCAGCAATGGGTCTTGCTCGTTCTTTCGCTTCCCGTCTGATGAAAGGACCAGGAGTGGCTGGATCAAGTTAGCTACCTAGCTAGTAGCTAGCACGTTAGTTAGCATTACAGCCTTGTCATTTTTATTAGCCTTAACATGAAGTAACATTAAGTAACCCAAAATGTTAAACAGTAAGAGTAGTAGTCATATTTCGTGAACCCTTTGAAGAGTACTGTCACACCGGTGTGATCATTCTATAATACACAATTTAAGCCCGGGAGGTGAAATGCTAACACTACATTAGCATCGCCGATATTTTCCACTTCATGCTATCTGCACAAATGGTTGACATTAAACATTAAAAAGACCAGGCAGTTCAGAGAGAATCAAGGCAGGCAGGCAGCTTTGCATGACATTCTTCTGGACGTGTTTCATTGTGGTGATAGTGAGGGTAGTCAATCATTTTGTTGACAAGACAGTAGTGACGGCCATCTTGGTGACGTGTGTTGTTCTGCGAGACCAGAGATGTAGTTCATTGAGCGTTTCACATAAACAAATGTGTTACTTCACAGTTTTACGACACTTTTTTTACTTGCAAAATTATCTTTTAAATTGACAAACATCATGCGCACCTCCGCCAAAAAAGAGCACCGGGTCATTTGAAAAAAGGCGCATTTGCGTACCAAAATTGAGAGAGGGAGAGGGAGAAGAGAGAGAAGGGAGAAGAGAAAAGAGAGGAGAGAGGAGAGAAAGAGAGAGAGAGAAAGATATTTGCGAGTTGCATATGAACTCAGGGTCGGCACGTAGCACTGGCGTTTATAGATGTTCGCCTAGGGCGCCAGATCTGTGGAGGCGCTGCGCTGGCAGCTCTGGGAGGGAAAAAAACTCTTGCATGTAACAATATTCATAATTAAGTAAATGTAACACCCTTTTCACCCCGCTTACACGTTTCATTTGCCCTGTACGATGGGCGCTGTAAGTGATGAAAATGGGGGATGTTGGCTTATCTGGCGCCCGCAGCTCACAGCGAGTGAGCGAGGGAGAGAGAGAAAGGCGCACCGCCCCGGTACCGGCGCTGTTGTTATTAGAATCTGGTGCTAGCTGCTCTAACGGATGTAAGAAGAAGACATGTCTACAATGATGTGGAGGGAGAGTCCTCTCCAGTCAGACTGAGAGGCTGATAACTACAGCTCAGTGAGGTAAAGGACTCTTGAGTGTTAGATAGTTCACTTTAGTCTAAGTTCAAACTGTTTGGTCACATTTATGTTAACACATATTTCCAAGGCACTCCTTTATAATTATTGGGATAAACAGGTTTGAAATCATTCCAATGTATACTATAGGACAGTAACCAAAAACATCCTATAAATCTGGAGAGATAAAAAAAATGCATAAATAAATAAATGTTAAGGTAAAATAAGATATGAATGAACAACACAAATAAAATAAGTTACATTCATTTGTTATTGGCTATGGTAGGTTATTGGTTATGTCCACATACTTATTTGATTACATCCACTTGTCTAATATGAGAACAGAGACTTTCGCACCTATACCAGTCATATTATTTCATCCAGTAGCCTAGTTAAACTTCCACCAGAAAACAGTTGAAAATTGCTTTTGTGGTGTTCCGAGGGATTCGGCAGCTCAGCAGCCTCTCGTTCGCACGAGCAGTGGCGGCGCCAGAGTATTTTTGTTGGGTAATCTATGGTAGGGCTAACCCATACAGTGGTGGGGCTCAAGTCAGTGTTTGTAATGTAATTACATACACGCTATATCGCCCCCCTTGACAGTGAAACGCCACGCGTGAGGCTTTTATTAGCTTTTATTAGTCTCCTTTTATCAGCTAAATGACATCGAGAGCAACAGGTGTGAGTTAAACAATACATTACATTACATTACATTTAGCTGGCGCTTTTATCCAAAGCGACTTACAATAAGTACATACGACCAGGAAGACACAAACTTGAAGAAAACAGAATCAATAAGTACATCAGGTTTCATAGAGCCAAACACTTCAAGTGCTACTCAACTGGCTATAGAGAAGCCAGTCCTTTATTAGTATATAAGTGCCTTGTTAGTAATTCTATCGCTCGAAGTGGAGTCGAAAGAGATGAGTTTTCAGTCTGCACCGGAAGATGTGCAGGCTTTCTGCTGTCCTGATGTCAATGGGGAGCTCATTCCACCATCTTGGAACCAGGATAGCAAACCCACGTGTTTTTGCTGATGGGAACTTGGGTCCCCCTCGCAGCGAGGGTGCAGCGAGTCGTTTGGCTGATGCAGAGCGGAGTGCACGCGCTGGGGTGTGCAGTTTAACCATGTCCTGGATGTAGGAAGGGCCAGATCCATTAGCAGCATGGTACGTAAGTACCAGTGTCTTGAAGTGGATTCTAGCAGTTACCGGGAGCCAGTGAAGGGAGCGGAGGAGCGGAGTGGTGTGGGAAAATTTTGGAAGGTTGAAGACCAGACGAGCCGCTGCATTCTGGATGAGCTGCAGAGGTCGGATGGCACATGCAGCTAGACCAGCCAGGAGGGAGTTGCAGTAGTCTAGGCGTGAGGTGACGAGAGCCTGGACCAGAACCTGCGTGGCTTTCTGGGTCAGCTGGGGACAATACAATAGCCTATTCTGCTAATTCCACGTTGTTACAACATGCTACGCAGCGGAAGAAACAAGAAAAGTTGGCATATAGAATTGACACGGAGAGGGAGAGAGAGAGAGAGAGAGAGTTGTACTCACGATTTTCTTTCACTAGTTTTAAATGACCTGCATCAATCATGTTTCCCAGTCTTGAGCCATCTTTCATTGTCTGTTTAAATTCAGCCCATGCCTCCATGGCAAACCTGTGTGCTGCACTCCCGTTGTGTTTTTTGAAAGCACCTGTTGCCTTTTTCCAGTTTTTAAATCCATTGGCAGGCTCGGAATGGAATCTCTTCCCAGCACCCAAAAAATGACGACAGGCAAAGCAAAACACTGAGTCAGTTTCAACTGAATATTCGACCCAGCTGTATGTGTCAAACCAGGCCCCATTAAAAGACCGTTGCTGGCTTCCAATCTATCTTGACGGATAATTTTTTCGAATTGAACGTTTTGGTCCCCGCTGGCAGGCATCCTCTTCAGGTGGGTCGTGTGTGACATTGGCACCTGTTCGACTTGTACCTCAATGCGAGGGCGTTTAAGAACAAATCTATCCATCCGAAAAATACAATTAATCCTAGAAGTTCTGCTGTCTGTCTGCAATTTACTCTGCCCGAGTTTGGGGACTTTTCACTGTGAACGTGACGTATCAGTAATGCATGACGCAGCAGACCCAACGTTTCGTTGCCTCTGATTGGCTGTAGGTCTATTCAAATTGCATTCGGAGGCATTTTGATCTGACCGCGGCCGCGCTGATATTATAACGCGAGGAGAATTTCCATACCTTTAGTGTATAAAACTCCCCCACTACTTGGACTATTCCTTGCACCTCTCTAGCATAAGCCCGAATGGTCTCAACCATATTGCGTCAGTAACGTGCACTTGTTGTTACAGCAGGATCAGTTTGTGTGTTGTGGACTCGACCGGTAGATTTTCGCAATCCGTGTTCTCCAACATGCTTACTTTAACATCATTTTTCATGGTCGGGCTAAGGTAGGGCTAAGCCATTTCTTGGTATGACTGTAGCCTACCCCAGCCATACCCTGGCGCCGCCACTGCGCACGAGAAAGTTACCGGTGTGCCAAGTAGGAAGAGGAGCGCACAGGAGATGACTGTTTCATTGCAGACTGTTATGTTATGTGGGGAAATGGCAGTGCATACATTATTTGAGATATATTTCAAACTCGGACTTCATTTTAAGGATATGTCGGCCAGGGGTGTAGAGCTATTTGTTTAATCACCGGATTGGCAAAACAGGAGAGTAAACCAGTCTGCCTTGATCTATGAATTCATGTCCGGGACTCTCACGGTATCTGCTGCCACAGCTGTTTTATAGAAGGAAAACCTCCTTCACTTCATGAAATGGCTGCAGCATCAGGAGGCAGCGGGACGTGTAACCCGCCTCTGAGAAGTGCCAGCACCAGCGCGCCGAGAGCTGTGCCTTTTTACGCACCGCCTTCACTGTGTTTACCTTCATCAGAACAGCTTAAGAGGGACTGCAGGCTGCTATGTGTTAACCACACACATACACACACACACACACACACACACACACAACTCTACACACATCGAACTGCCCGATTATTACCCCTATTACTCGTTTTATGAAGGAGATGTCCGGTCACCAAGGCGCATGATGTGTGTGTGTATGTGCTCTGCTCAGCTCAGCTCAGTGTGTGTTCGGTGTGTTTGTGTCTGTCCGACACCGGCATTTGTTTTCAAATGACCATGAACAGTAATTTACACACATCTGGCTAACTCCATAGGTATATGGAGGTATCTTCTGAAAACAAAAGCCAGTGTGACACACACACACACACACACACACACACACACACACACACACACACACACACATACACACTTTTAAATAAAAAAATTCTATATTGATTCTGACTTTTCTACATCCAACTCACAGGTTTATCATTGCTTTGAGAAAAAAGATTATAAATTGACCCCTTTCAGAAGTGAAGGTTTGGTCATTTGTTCTGGGAATGTCATTTTCGAGCCTGAGGCCTGAAAATTAGGCTTGGGGCTTAACAGGTCAATGTTCAAAAAGCTCATTATTTTTCTCATACTGCCTGTGCTGCAGCACCTCTTTTCACCAGAGCCCAGTGATTGGTGTGATTCGTCAATCACTTATCCCTAATTTCCACCGGGTCCGTCTGCGTCGCGTTACGGCCGCGTTTTGCTGCGCCGCAGCGTTCGCAAAGATCACGGCCACTCTAGTTAATGGGTGCTATTCCACCACACGCGGCGCGTTACGGCTCAGAAGCGTCCCAGAAGCGTCTCGGCTCCTCTAAAATTAGGATGAATCCTATTTTTGACGCGACACAGCCGTAAGGTAATGTCAGGCATGCAGGAAGTGGAACGTTCAGAGCATATGGGGCCGTGCAGGCCGTAATTCATACTGGTCCTCTCACGCACATACATTCTCCTTATACATACATATATTTTCACTCTTACACACATATATTCTCCTTTCACATACATACATTTTCACTCTCACACACGTATATATTTACACTCACACATTCATACATTTTGCTCTGATATTATCATATTTCAATGCACACATTCATATATTGTCACTCACACATTCATGCATTTTTATCTCATATTCATATATTTTAATGCTCATATTTATACATTTTGCTCTCATGCACATTCATTCAATGTTTACATTTAATATTATAAATAATATATGCATGTATGAAGACAATGTATGTATGCAAGAGAAGAATGTATGTATGTATGAAGACAATGTATGTATGCAAGAGAAGAATGTATGTATGAAGACAATATGTATGTGTGAGAGAAAGTATAGTGGAAACGGAAGGAGTATGGTTGAAACGGAAGGCAGGTCATTTTCGCGCTGTGATTGGCTCAGAAGGTCGAGCGGGGCGGGCTCATGTTCAGAACTTCGGATTCAAATCAACATGACGGAGGGAGATGAATCCGTGTATCTACGGACCATTTGTTTTTCTTTATTAAAAAAGTAAACAGAAGAGCGTCTGAGAGGCGTTTTTGCCCTTTTGCTTTTTACCTTACTAAATGGTCTAATGGTCAGTGGGGGGAGGGGGAGCCGCGAAACTCGCGGAAGTGATTTCAAAACAAAAAGCACTCGTTTTCTTGGAACGGTGATATTATAAACAAGGGGAAACTAGGGGAATTTAGCAATCACAACGAAAATGGCCAAGACACACATTGAGCCTAACCCTAACCCATTTATTAATTATATGTTTTAAATGTGAGTGTTTCCTATCCCCTAAACCTCCAGGGATGTACACAGTTTAATACTGGCAACTTCTTATTATGGGAAATACGAAAACGTCTTTTAAAACTACAACTCCCAGTAGAGACGTGCCAAAGATAGAGAGCATGTTGCAAAACACACAACAGCCAGCACGTGTAGTTCTGGGGACGGGGTGGGGGAGGGGGAGACGGGGTGGACCCGTTCAAATCCAGTTTTGGACAGTCTGCCGTGGTTCCATCCCATTTCAAAGTGCTGTTCGACGCTCGGCGTAACCCTCAGAGCACACTCTCCAATCACAGAGCTTGAGGACTATCACGGGGTTTGTCAAGCGAAGCGGAGAGAATACTTACTTCCGGGTGTAACATTTTCTAAAGTAACTACTATGAGCTGCTACGACCCTCGGTCCTGACGGACTCCAACTTGTGTTTATTAATCAAACAAATAAATAAACACAAGGATAATTATGTGTTATTGTTGAGTGTGTGGTTTAGAAACCCATTAATACAGATACAGATTTCAGTATTCTGAGCCCCTACTCTCCCCATAACTGACGGCAACAAAAGTCTTACATTATTCAATTAAAATGAAGAAGTAAAAACAATAAGTGTGGCTTGATATTGAGTAAGAAAAAGGTTTATAAACGCTGTGAGAATGGATCTGCGAGTAGCATTCGCTCGCGATCTCAAGTCGTCTACAACATACGTTTAGGGAGCTATATAGAGGACTATGGACATCCCGGAAAGTTGAAAATGTACGCCAAGGGCCCCCCCCTTGCGTTGGAAAAAGCCGACACAGGGGACTTGACATAACGTCAACATAGGCCGACCTGGGAGTGAGGATGTGTTGGAGGGAGAGAGCGCTCCGTTTATTATTCCCGTGTTATTGTAAATTACTGTACACTTTTGAATAGTTAATCTACTATAATTAGTTTGTTTAATATCGAATCATATCAATTTGTTTTAAAGCTCAATAAATAACAAAGAAGACCTTTGACCGGCACTTTTCTAATTGTGTCCGGAAGATTTAAACTTTAACGGACATGTTGACCGGCGAAAACATATTCTAACGGGAACTCTGGGTTATAGCATCATTTTATATCTGTATTGTGCTCTGGTAGGAATTGGTACCCAACATGTTAATAACAGTGAACTTTATTTTGTTGTATTTAACTTTATGGTTTTACACAGTTTTTATAACCTGAAATTCACATATTTAACAATTCAATCCTCAAAAAGTAATACAAGTCAAAATATGTTAAAATGTAGTTGTTTTACTATAATAGGATAGTCAATACCTGTGATTTTTCAGTTTATCAATGTAAAGTAGTGGTTAAATTAGCTAATCAGCTAATTTTGCCAACAGAAAATCATTTATTTGTACGGTTAGTTTTGTTAGTTTTAAAAACTGAGAAAAAACAGATAAATAATGTATTCCATTTATACAGCTTTTTTTGTTAAAATTAGGACTGTCAAGTCGCAAAAAAAATGAATGCCACTAATTATTTTAACGCATGTGTATTTTTTGTCCTCGGCCGCCCCGTAGTTTCAGAGCGCATCGAGTTTAAAGAGCCTGTGACACGAGTTTCCCCCATCATCCAAACCCATCCATTTGAGTAAATATTGTCCCCTTGAAAACCGTTACTGAACTGATTTTGAATATTTGTACTTTGATTAATTAATCTGCCCTTCAATGTTGACCATTTTCTGGATCTTCTCGGAGATTCTTCAAGTCCCGCCAAATTATGTGTGACGTCATTGCGGGCACAGCGCTCCAGCTGCACCGTTCAGGATCCCAGCATCTGCATGTAAACGCACGATGGCGCACACAGCAGCAAGCTCAGACAGCGATGACAGTTTAATTTTGAACGTGTCTGAGAGCTCATATGAGGCTGAAGGATCGGTTTATGTTGTATCTGTTAGAAGTTTAGGAATTATTATTATAATAATAATAATAATAATAATAATCCGTTTTATCCATTAATTTCCCAACATTGTGGTAAAAAAACCACACGTTTAATCCATGTTGGTGTACTACAACTACAAAAAGCATCGGTTTGTTTTCTCATCAGGAAATGCAGACCGGCTCAAACAAACGATTTTTAATCATCATCCTCACGATCATTTAATGTATCATATGTTCGCCGAATTGACATGAAAGCACTAATAAATGTAGTTTCATCCACTTGAGTTTACAACTACAAAAATAATCGATTTGTCTTTATATCACATCCTACGGGAGGAAATCAGCAGCTCTCATTACCGATTTAATCATCATCTTCACCACGATCATTTATGTTTATGTTCGCCGAATTGACATGAAAGCACTGACAAATATGAATATACTGTAGTCAACTTCATTAAAACGTTATTAACGTGCCTAAACTCAGTAATTCACCATTTCTACACATGACAACACACTTTGTCCGTGTTTGGCTCTCTCGCCGCACAGTGAAGCGTTCCCGCATTGACGTCACTTCCGGCTTCCCCCAAAACTTCAAAATGAGTCGAAGGACTTTCCCCGCGATGATCGAAATTATTGATATTTATCAGAACGGTATCGCACCTTCTTTTTTAAACTGACGGTTCGAGATGACTAGTAGCCCAATATTTCATTGCACAACAGTTGTTGGGATGCTGTCACAGGCTCTTTAAAATACCATCTACAAGCTGATGCTGACAGCCCCGCTCCTGCCGTCCGCTTGCGGCAGACCACACTTCCACGCTCACCAGCAAGTACCGACTGGGCATCGGGAGGACCGGGAGGGTGTGTGTATGTGTGGCTCGAGCGAGAGAGAGACCTTACGTGTATTGTTGTTGTTAGCATCTGGTGCTAGCTAGCTGCGCTAACGGATATAAGGAGCTGTTTCAATGAAAACTGAGGATTGTAGTGATCATACATTTCGCAGACAACTGCGCCGAGCACTTGACTTTATACAGGAAGCCAGACAGTGGGACATTGTACGAAAAGTCAGCACACTCAGCACGGATAGTGCGCGCAACATGATTGCAGCGTCCAGGCCGCTCCCGCACACACACACACACACACACACACACACAAACACACACACACACTTTGTATTATTGTATGAGAGAGGTTCCAGATGGAATTGAGGCGAATATTTGTAATGTTCAGAGGTTGCTGTGTTTAATATTCGTGAGAATATTTGTCATTGTTCAAATGATAATAATAAACAACAAACATTTGCATAAAGCATATTTGTCCACTCATATGTTGATAAGAGTATTAAAAACTTGAAAAATATCCTTCTAAGGAACATTTAGAACAGACAAAAAATGTGCGATTAATTCGCTATTAATCGCGATTAACTATGGACAATCATGCGATTAATCGCGATTATATATTTTAATCGACTGATAGCCCTAGTTAAAATACATCACACATTTTAATAAACCGTTTATTCTTGTAAATTTAATATGATTTCCTGTAATTATGAAATACAATAAAAAACTGTACATTTTTGGGGGAAAAACTGTTGCTGCACTTCTTTTTTTTCAGTGTAGTTAAATTCCTGGTTGGTGGTGATAGGGAACAAGGGTACAGGCTGAGGTGCAGCCCTTTTTCCTGTAGCATAGATTATAGCAATCAAATGTGTTCAGACTCCATGCCAGCAGCTCTATGATTCACTGTTGATCCGACAGTGTGTCCACCACGGTTTCTTAAACTTGCTGTATTACATTAAATGGTAGTGACAAAATCTGTGTCTCTTCGATGGTGGTCGCACTGTCTACCACAAAACTCATTTCATCTCCTCTCATGTGATCTTATTAAAGCTAGTCTCCTGATGACGGACTGACAGCTGGCTTGATGATTGAAACGCTTTACAACAGAGCAGCTAATATTTCTCATCGTCAGTTTGATTTCCGTCAGTGACATGTTTACTGTCAGTCACTTTTTATTTATAACTGGTAGCAAGGTTTCATTATAACCAGTGGCGACTGGTCATTAGGGGCAGGTGGGGCACAGCCCCACCTAGTTTCAGCAGACAGTATTACAAATAATGATTACAACAAAATGCAAAAAATAAATTAAAATATATATAAAATATATTTTAAGATCATGTTTAATCATCTGATTCGTCTCATTGCTGTTTTAGTGTGTTCTTCTAATTAGTGTCTACAGTGTGTGCCTATTGAGCTGTTTAGAGCCATGTGGGACAAAACCCGATCCTGTCCCTCCCTCTCTCTGTCTACGTGAATGGTGACTGTGAAAACTACACTGCGCATGCTCAGAGTATTTTCCTATTTAATGTGTGTGGCAACAAAATAATGACCATAGGGGCATAGAGCTGCCATCCCCACCATACGTCATCTCACATCATTCAGAGCTGATTGGCTGTGTGCCGCGAAAAGTGTGGTGTGTGAAGAGGAGACGAGAGAGCTGCAGTGACGTGTCCTAAAACCCGGAAGTAAGCTGCGCATGGCTTCCCTCCACAAAAAAGCAATGAGATTTCTCCATAGGATTTTAGAAAATAGCTCCAAATAAGGTCTGTGGGAAACGTAGCTGTTAGATAATGCACGTTTTGTTCAGCCGGATAATATCCACATGTCTACCCTACTTTTATAACTTTCGAATCATAAATCTATTGATTAGATTAGATTTATGATAGACTTTTGAAACTACAAGAACATAAGGAGGACTTTTACAAAAAAGTAATAGAGATTTTTGTCCAGAAGGATAGGAAAATGGACTTCATGTTCAAGTCAAGGTAAGACTGCAATTTTATTGAAAATGGGATCTTACTAAGAGAGAACAATTCAATATTTAAATGATAAAATTACATTTTTTGGGTGTCCTTCTGTTGATAATAATAATAATATTAAATTTTGATTTAGGTCAAAATATAAACCTGATATATATGTAAACCTGAAGAGTCAGTGCCAGTTAGGGTGACCAGGGGCCTCATTTATAACGCCGGCGTAGGATTCACGTGGGAAGGTTGCTTACGTAGTAGAAATCCAAAAAATAGGTACAGAAATTTTCCGACATTTTCCGATTCACCAAACATTGCGTACCGGCGAGGAAAGTGCGTACGGCACGTCCTACGCCGGTTTCCCTTTATAAATCACAATCGACTCGAAATGCGGTGCAGCTAATATAATAATAATGCCTGCTGCCTTGGTTAGCCTTAGTTTACTTTTATTTTGACTTCACTTTCTGTCAATGTGTCACACACAAACATACTCCTTGTCCCACATTTGGTTTGTTGGGACCTGGGGCCTCATTTATAAAGGGATATACGCTCAAAAAATGGCGTACGCCAGTTTCTAAGCAATTTTTGCGATTTATAAAATACTAACTTGACGGGAAAATGTGCGGTGGAGACGCTGCGCACAGCTGATCGACAGCTGGGACACAAACCACCAAATACGAAAACATAATTCAGATGCAGTCGTCATGACTCCACTCCGGAGGGATTCCCCGATCATTTCTTACAGTTTCTCATCAAGGGGGGGGGGGTCTCCTGTCCCAGGTACAAACACACTGCCTGAGGAAGGCTATGTGTATTTTTTTGTCATGAACCTTTTTCGGACCACTTATTTATTTATTTTGGTGACGATCCGACCTCCATGCTGTTTCTCTGGTTCAAACTGCATCCACCAAACAATATGATTTATCTCGACCTCCCCAAAGGAACCAAAATCTGACACGGTGTGAGATGTCTTTTTTAGCTGTTCTGTCGTCATTTCCTGCGATCTCCTTCCTGCAGTCAGTCAGAATGAATGAATGAATGAATGAATGGGCGTTTATTTGACTATTTATAGGCAAATATGGGCGTTACGTGAAGCCTGCTAAAGCTGCACCGCATTTCGAGTCGATTGTGATTTATAAAGGGAAACCGGCGTAGGAAGTGCTGTACTCACTTTCCTCGCCGGTACGCAATGTTTGGTGAATCGGAAAATGTCGGAAAATTTCTGTACCTATTTTTTGGATTTCTACTACGTAAGCAACCTTCCCACGTGAATCCTACGCACGGCGTTATAAATGAGGCCCCTGGTCACCCTAGTGCCAGTGCCTCACCAGCCATGAACCTCACTGCAGAAGCTATAGACATCTAAGTTTTTTGTGCCCCACCACTTTTGTACATATAAAAACGCCACTGATTATAACATGTGGTGGATGTCAAACATAGCCTGTACGCCTGACTCCCTGTCCGTCTGCTGCTACCAGCCCTCCACCCAGCACCAGATGTGTGTGTGTCTTCAGGGAGCCTTACCTTTAGCACTGCCTTTGAACACTGATACGATTAGCAGTGCTGAGGCTTAGCACCTCGCTGCTCCGCCATCCAACCCAATCAGCTGTGAGTGCAGCTGAGACGAGATGAAGAGCTCCCACACCTCTGTCCACATGCTTTTATGTTGTATCTACCAACACAGTCTCACTCCCTGATAGTCCAATAGCGACGCTTGGTCAGGGTCCTCTAGTATGAAGGTAGATATGGTGCAAAATGAGAGAGCTTGTAAAACCTGATGTGAGCAATTGCAGACAACAAATCTGAGATAGTGTGCATACATTTACACTTGTATAAAATATCCACGCATCTGTGAACCAAATTTGAAGTCCATTACAACTGCAACTTGGTTATTACAACCTCTCAAATCAGTCATTACAACTTGACGAACCTGCTCTGTGGCAGTATAAATCGACGAATCTGCGGCCTTGACTTTTGCTACACTTCTTGCGATGAATGTGTTGCTAAAGTAATTTTCACCTGTAGATGTGGGGGGGGGGGGAGGGGACGGAGCTATCAATGGAAACGGAAATGGAACGAAACCACGCCAGACTATCCAAAACTGGAATCGAACGCCCCCCCAGTGCACATGCTGGCTATTGTGTTTCGCAAAATGTTCTATGGGACGTCTCTACTGATGAATGAAAAACTTGGGTCACAGGTTCCTCAACAGTGCATTACAAGACATCTATCAATATGTGTGTACCTCCACCATTAAACTGTCATTCTGCACATTTCTTATACTATCTACATACATAAGAGTATAATTCATATGTATAATATCAGTTAAAATAAGTGCTTCAACACAGTTAACATTGCAGGAAAGCAATATATTAGACGTTAAGTACTTTGTCAGGCTTAATATTTATCTGTAGATAGATACCCCCAAAGCTTTTTTCTTATTTGAAAGAAGACCTTACTTATTATTTAATGTTTAAATAACGGTTCATTCGTTTTTCTGTTTTGCACCTCCTCCTATTAATATCTTTGTACATCCTGCACTAAACTTTTTTTATTATAGAGATCACTTATAGTATCTTCTTGATTGTTTATATTCTATATTTCTATCGTAGACCTATTGTGTGAAGAGAAATTGAAGATGTTGTTTAATTGCTGATATATTTATGATCCAGTTTGTCCAAAGGTCTTCTCATCAGGGCTCTATAATGTAATATAGAGTATAATGTAATATGTAATGCAGCCGAACCGTGTATTACAATGCCGTTATGTGATGACTTTCAAAGAGAAAAGCAAGAACACTCGGAACAAAGTATTATTTTCTTTTTGATATGGCATGCACACCATATCCCTACATGCATTGCGGCTAAAACATCCAATCAGCGAGCTTAAACCATAGCTGAGGATCTTGGGTAATCAGTTCAGTGGCTGTGTATCGCAATGACGCTCGAAATGTCCCTTATAGGCCTACGTCTGTTTCCGGTTATTTTTATTTTGAAATTCAGTTCCTGACGGACGGCAAAAAAGCCCGAGATTATGGAATTAAACAAATAAATAAAAACAAGGATAATTGTGTTTTATTGGTGAGTAAATAACAGTGTGTTATTTAGAAAAGAATAACAATAATTCTAATAACAAATTAGAAGGAAACAAATATTTAAAAAATACAGATGTCAGTATCCTGAGGCTCTGAGCCATTTCTTTTCCTTACAGACGACAGAAAAAGTTCGACATTATACGATTTAAAATAAAAACAATAATGGTGGCTTGATATTGAGTAAGAACATGTTTTTATGAACCACACAGCTTCCGGTCTTCCAAGACCCGACCGGACAAAGAGACGTGCTGCAGGCACGAAACATACTACCAATAGAAATACATTGCTTTTAAAATGGTTCTGTGTGAAACGAAGAAAAGGGGAAATCGTGTTGGTGAACACGAATCAATAGATTAAATGTCGTGACTATAACAGGAAATGCCGTGAGACTGGGTTGGGGGAAACAGGGCCTCTGGAATACGTTAAAAGTATGGAAGGTTAAATATATGAATGGCAGTGCAGGACATTCACACATTATGCATGCATTTAAACCATGATTTAAACACATGTATTGATATTTCAATGTTTTAAAGATTTTATAATTTTTGAAAACGACCTAGCTAGGGTGCTACAATGAAATCACATGAAATACACATTAAATGCAACAGTGCTGGGATGTGTGGGGATGTCCATTCATTGTGAGCAGCAAGAGGATATATCAAAGTGTTGAGATGTCCTGATATAGAGGTCACTTTGGTGAACATGATTATTAGTGTGATAATGTGTGCTTCACGTGAGTGATGGGGCCGTAGTGAGATCATTATATTCTCTCCAGTAAAGGCAATACTTACAGCATGAATATAGGCTCTCTCCCAGGAGTTCATCCCAGTACTGTTTTCACAAACTCCTGTGACTGACCCAGCCCCTGCAGGCCCCACCAACGATATGCAACCATATCATTATGTGGCACAATTGCTATTATTATAATACATGTTCCATACATGATGCCAGGAGCACTCATGATGACGCCCTGAACTCAGTCACTGAAGGACAAACTGTGTTTGACTCTTGACTTCAAACAGTCAACACAGATAAGCTTTATGTTTATTGACAAAATGATTTGTGACAACCACAAATCCACTGCACACACTGATGACATCAGTAACTGTAAAGCCTGATCTACTGGTTCAGGACAGGAAAGTCATGTATTATCCTGGAACATTTGGGAATTGTCTAACTAGAAAATGCTTCAATCATTTACTTGAGTAACAGTCGCAGTGCCTCACTGCATTTATATTTTGCAGCATTTTCTGTATTTTGTAGCTTTCACACAAGTACCTTAAATATACTGCAATGTATATTGCAATGTTCATTAAACCTACTTTGCAGTCACTATCAATGAAGTCAAATACACACTGTTTGCCTTAAGTTGAGAATACTTCTGAGTTTCAAGACGGGTTTCCTGTTTTGCTCACAGACTGAATGTGTCTGTTTCATTCATTAACTGTCACTTCCAAAGACACAGATGCATTGATATGACAATAAACAACACATGTATCCCAGTCTTTAATAAGACTTAACAAGTTGGCAATAATAACACAGGCTATTCCTTTAAACATATATTTGAAATCAAGTTATTCATTACAGTGCCCTGTGCCCAGAGAGTTGCCACTGAGCAGACACTGTAGATGCAGCTTTATCCATCTATAGCTCTGTGATAGCTTGTCATGAGTTCTGCCTCTCCTTTGCTCTCTCTGTCTCTTGAGACTCATACTTAACAAATATCCCACCGCACTTATTTCATAGCTTCCTCTTTAGGTGGTTTTTACTTTTGTTCCTATTATCACAGTTAGTGTACATTTACTGCGGACAAAAAAGGGACATTTTCCATAGTACTGAGGCTGGAGGGGATATCAGAGACCAAAGCAAAATAAGCACTTCCTCTGGGGACAGTGAACTTTGCTGTCACTTCCTCGCCTCTGAGAGCTCTTTTGTTTGTTTGTGATGCCCCCACGCCCACACGCTCTCTGTGGAATCATACGCTCGCTAATTAGGATATGCAACGTCTTCTCAGAGAAGGAAAGACAGGATGTTATCAGAGGATGCCGAGGGCACCATAGTTTGGTTTGGTGACGTGAGAGATGTACAGTTTAGCAACTGAATGTTTATCAGCAGTGTCCCACCCTGTTTATGCCAATGCCTTGTTTAGGGAAGGCATGCAGATTGTAGGATGCACATCCAACACTCTTCAACAGCTTGATGATGACAAGGCAAACAGAACTGTGCGCTGTGCTGATATCACAGACCTTCATCAGCCACCGTCAGAATATTGTTTTATCATAAACTACAATGAGCCAATCACATATTTCTATGTAGCAATAACAATTTCAATATTATAATAGGTTGATTTTGAAAAAAAGGAGTGATTTCTGTCATTTCAAATCAGCCTTTTATATATTTTGGATATTAACATTCAGTTAAGCGTCATTTGGCTGACGCTAATGCTATCCTGCAGAGAGCGACTTACATGAGAAGAATGTTACCTCTCATTATGTTTTCTTTAAATATGAAGCCAAAGCAAGCACAGCTTCTTAGCTCAGCATAGTTTAGAGACTGGAAGCTAGCGTAAAGTGCTAACTGCAGGAACTGCTCCATCGAAAGCAACAGTCCCTCACTTGCAGTGTGTGTGTGTGTGTGTGTGTGTGTGTGTGTGTGTGTGTGTGTGTGTGTGTGTGTGTGTGTGTGTGTGTGTGTGTGTGTGTGTGTGTGTGTGTGTGTGTGTGTGTGTGTGTGTGTGTGTGTGTGTGTGTGTGTGTGTGTGTGTGTGTGTGTGTGTGTGTGTGTAGGCCTATTGCTGGTAAAAAGCCTCCCGAGAGAGAAAGTTTCCCCCTCATTCTTCCTTCATTAGCATTTGAGGTTAAATTAGCATATTAAGGTGTCTGACATCTTATATTAGCATTGCTACAAGACAGACAGCCTCTCCCTCCTGATCCTATACGTTATCAGACTCTGTGTCCAAACAAGATGAATGCCTCTGACTCCCTTATCTTTGATTCCTAGCTCCATCCTCCTCTCCTTCCTGCCTTTTCAAGGGTGAGCAACACTAGGTTCTCAGTTATGGAGAAACCTGTTTAAAAAGTGACATCCTAAAAGATATGTAAGCTCAAAAAGCACTAAGAGAAGACCTGGAGCTAGTTCTAATAAGAGGAAGCTTTCAGAAGTGAGATGCACTGTGAGAAAAAAGCCAATGAAATGTTAGAACCATATGTGACTCTGCTGCTCATTCACTCAGAGGATCAGGCAGGTGGATTAGTTACACACTTTGATAAAAACATCCAAACATCAACATCTGCTCCTGCTAGTTCTGAGAGAGAGGAGGCGGGCCCAATGCAGCGTGTGCATTGCATCATGGGAGGACCAAATGGCGTTATGATGGCCGTCGTCCACTCCCTCAGTGCCAGGAAGACTACTTTCATCTTCCACAAACCAAGGTCTTCTTTTCCGTCTTGAAAGTGTAGTGCTCCACAGCCTGCAGGCTTGCTTCAGGTCCTCTGCCTCTCTGAGATTGTTCCCGATGAAAGCATGTTGTCAGATTATAGGTTGAGTTAAAATGATCGTTAATGTGATTATCACCGTACCTAATCAGTTTTACCTCGGCCTGGCTTTGTGTCGGCTCAGAGCTCTTCGCTCAACCGGCAGCAGCAGCAATGCATTATGGATCAAGCGTGATCCTGGGACAACACAGCAACTAAACACACATACACGACACATGCTACATTATAGAAACACACTGCATGTATCCACAGTGATACACAGCTTCCCTCTTTACTCATCCCCAGCAGAATATCATCTCACCTGGGTTCACTTAACTGCCTGTCAACCATGCCAGCACATCTCTGTAATGGTATCCACTGACACACACACTCACACGCACACACACACACACACACACACACACACACACACACACACACACACACACACACACACACACACACACACACACACACACACACAATCAGCCACTGGAGACAGCACATCTCTGCCCATCTTTTCTGACCCAGCAAAGTCAGTAAATGATTCCTGTCTTTTGATTAAAGTGGAGACATCATACCCAGATCCCTGAAGAATGGCAGTTGGGTTTACATGTCAAACCCCTTGTGTGTGTGTGTGTGTGTGTGTGTGCACGTGCGTGCGTGCGTGCGTGCGTGTGGGGGTTACATGCTCTATGGTTTGAAACTAAAAGTCATTTCCAGCCTCTTCTCACTGTGTTGTCATTTCTGTGTTCTGCTGCCCAGATGTTGAATAGTTGTAAGAAATGCTGCCTTATCAAAATGACCTTGATGCTGCAGGAGGTCCCACATGGAGGTCAAAGGTCATATAAAGGCCAAACCATCAATGAGTTGTTACTCTTGCTTTATTATGTGCTGTGTATCCGTGGAACATGTAGGCTTGTTCGACCATATAGTAGACAAATATCCCAGCATGCATTTAACATCAACCAGCCGATGGTGCTGGAATTTAGCTTGACTTTTAATTATTGTTCTACAACCAATCTTGTGTTATCACATCGACATGCGATCTTTTTCAGGTTAGAGATGAATTGGCTGGACACTCATTTTGAATATGTAGTAAATGGAGCCATTGGTCCAAAGCCATGTACATGTCCTCCATGAGTCATGACTTTGCCACTGATGTCAGCATAGAGTTTAAACATTCATCATTTGTTTTAAGTAACAGCATGTCTCAGATCAGATTATAATATTTTTCTTTCAAAAATAAGACAAGATAATTATTGATCCACAGAGGATAATCCAGATGTTAAGGCAGCAACAGGAATATGTTTGAAACACAGGAGCACAGGTAAGAGTTCACACAAGGATGCATCTGTAGTCAAAATCCAAGAAATGTATTCATCACAAGGATGCGAGTTTGTGTACTATGAATTGAGTTGAATGAATCCACCTTCAATCTGCGTGTTATTCATTTTCATTACTGATGTAAATAGGCAACAAAAAACCCATACATGTTATACAACTGTATTTATTCTTGGAACAGGGAACTTACATTAATGACGTGTATTCGTCATGGGTTTAGAATTTGTCAGTGAGTCGGGATTCAAATGTGGGAGTACTCAGTGTGTTAAAGGCTGCTAGGGATTCAGTGTGGGTTACTTCCTGTCTGACCCGACTGCTGGACTTCACTTTAACACTACCTACCAAGAAAACACCCTAATCATGGACATCACAGCTATCAGCCAGCACAGCTTTTTCCTCCCTGCCATGATCCACACAATGCAGAGGAAGTGTGTGTGTGTGTGTGTGTGTGTGTGTGTGTGTGTGTGTGTGTGTGTGTGTGTGTGTGTGTGTGTGTGTGTGTGTGTGTGTGTGTGTGTGTGTGTGTGTGTGTGTGTGTGTGTGTGTGTGTGTGTGTGTGTGTGTGTGTATGTTTTTGGATTGTCCGGTCCCACGTGGTATCATCGGAATCAGAACAAAGTCACCATTGCCATGGCTAATTTAAATAAGCTGGGTTTGAGATGAGGTGCCATTGTTTCTGTCAGCTGATAAGACTGATCTGTTGGATGTGTTCAAAAAGTGCTTCAAGCCCTCTCAATTGACTTTCTCAGTAATTCTGTCTCCAGAAGTTCTCATGGTGTCTGGATCAGATGGACGGCAGCTCCAATTAACCAAAGCCTTTGTTCTTGCTAAAGGCTCAGCTGCTATCAGAAACCCGTGCATCACGCTGGTGCCTGAACTCTGCTGCATCAGGATATGAGAACAGAGATAGCACAAAGTATTATAGAACTGTCTTTCTCAGCCATTGAGCATGTCTGTTGGCCAGGAACCATGTCAACAGTTTAGTATGATGTGTGATTATGTTAACATAGCCATGCATGCATAGTGCACACTCTTCTCTTTTGGGATAGTCATTTGGCCTGCTTGCCACCAGTGCTAACAGTTGTAGCAGCTATGTCTGTTACACACAGCTAATGG
This sequence comes from Harpagifer antarcticus, assembly GCA_902827135.1. Taxonomy (NCBI): domain Eukaryota; kingdom Metazoa; phylum Chordata; class Actinopteri; order Perciformes; family Harpagiferidae; genus Harpagifer; species Harpagifer antarcticus. The sequence continues at coordinate 289,560 of CADEHL010001392.1, forward strand.
AAGCAAACAAGACTAATGACTCTGTGTCATACATAAATCTCAAAGTCATTCGAATGAATCATCTCAAAGCTTGAATATCTGCACATAATCCATCTGTTGATTGTATTGCATTGTATTATGAGTGGCACGGTGTATAATATCACACCAGTTAACGAACTCTGGTATAGCCGATTAGACTCAAGACATTTAACAAGAAAATATGTTCGCAAATAAATATATCGCTCAGATCTCTTACTTTGTTGTCTCAGCGCTGTGGCCCAGTTGATAGGGTGTAACGGATGGACCCAAATGCAGCACACAGGCACTTGAAAATACCTTTATTCAAGGCCTGGTCCAGGCAGTTCAAGAAGGCAACTCATGCAGCACACATTAATGTAGGACAGCAGGACCTTCACCCATTGAAGGAAACTGTCAAATAACACAGATATTCATGTTCTAATCATTGTGTAAGCACACGACTCATTTCAATGTGTGTGTGCATTGTAGGTATAAACTACAAAATGTAAAAAAACTAAACTTGTGCATTTTAGTTTGAACTATAAAGCTACAAACACACACTGCTGACCCTCGTGGCCTCACAGTCACAGAGTCTGATTGTTTCCCCAATCAAGCAGATGCCCCCCCCCCCCCCTCTCTCAGTGTATCCAGCTGATGAGTGGCTGGTTCTGCAGCTCAAGGACAAGATGACACACTCTCCTCTCCTCGAGTGCCAGCGCTGTGTCTCTGCTTTAATTACACTGCAGAGAAGGACTATATGACAGTTATCAGAGGATGAGCTCTGCCTCGCTCTCTGGCCCTCAGCCCTCTGTGAACGAGTGTGTGTGTGTGCGTGTGCGTGTGCGTGTGCGTGTGTGTGTGTCAATAGTAAGAGTCAGAAAAACACATTAAAGTGATATTCTCACTTTAATGAGAATACATTTGCATTGAGAGTATATTTGTGAGGGAAGAATAAAATAGATGGCACTGAATTATTTCCAAGCAGACATCAAGGGTGAAACTGCATTTAATGATGTCTACCACCATGTAGTAAACCCCTTTGTGAGGTGTTCTATGCTGTGCTATTCACACACTTCACACATGTGTCCACGTGTGTGGTGAAGGTTGAGAGTAAAAGCGTATTCTGTGTGTGTTAGCAGTGAATGTGTGATGTTAGCTCTGATTAAATAATTCAGTGCTCAATATAAAATGGTTTTCTGTTATCGTGAATGTTTAACTCATGAACAGCATATAAAATAACAACTCTACATTATAAATTATGAGTGTTTGGACAGGTGGGCTGTAAAACAAGCCTAAAGTTGTGAGCTGGACAGTTAAATCTAAATGTGAACGATGTGCTCTTAACAGGCACGAACACCATGTACGTTTTTGTAGTAATAAAGTGGTGCAGGAATGAGTCCTAAACCCTCATATGAGTTAGCATTTTAGCACGTCCAAGCTACATTGTCTGGAAGTCAATACACTGAAAAAACTGCAACACTGGTTACGGTCCGGCTCGTGGAAAGTTACAAAGAACCAGTTGGAAGTTGTTTATTGAGGGAGCTCAACAGAATTGGCAACAAGCAGCCACAATCAACTTGACTTTAATTAAGTGTTATATTTCATCAAACTTCACATTACCGTATTAGGTAAGTTGAAAGAAATAATATTAAGATGAACCTAATATTTTTTATTTAAATAAATAACATGTTATTTAATATTAATGCTGTCAACCTAATACATAGTGAAATCTGGTGACGTAATACCTTTAATTAAAGTCAGCGTTTCAGTTCTTCTCTGTAGTACCTCCGTCTCAAACTGTATTTCTGAGACTATGGACATTCCCAAGCTTCTGTGACACATCACAGAATGGTTGGTAGGCAAACAGGAAACTGCTTTATTCAGACCTTTATCTAAATATGAACCGCGTGGCTTTTATTTGATCCTACTCCGGAGTGAGTTGGAGCTTCCTCTTTGATGACGGATAAACCTCCAATCCTCAGTGAGATCTGGTGAGTTGGGATAAGCCGTCCCATGAGTTGGTTCAGTTTATCTCCATGAGAGGGTGAAGCTTCACGCTCCACCCAGCCTCCGGAGAGAGGACTGTCCTCCATGGGGACATCTCTGTGACACTGAACTACTTCTCACTGCAGATCATCCAGATGTCATCATCTCCTCCTCTCCTCTCTTCCATCGCTCTTGTTCTCATCCTGTCATCTCTTTGGTCTCCTTTTAATTGGCTGCTTTCTTTCTTTCTCCCAAATCCACAGCATTTAAAATTAAGATGTAGGAAGAAACTTTGCTATATCTTACCTATAACATTCTGCTTTTCCATTTATTCCCCCCCCCCCCTCCTTTTGAACAGTTTACTTAAAGGGGCTGATAACGCTCTGAGAGGAAGCGAGCGACCCACTCCACCCGTCTTTTAGCATGAAAGATGTGAGTTGAGGTGGAGCTGATCAAATGCTCCGAGGCCTGTAGGAATAAACAGGCTCCCTCTGAAGTGTTTCCTGTAATTAGGTGATTGGCACATACAGACACACACACCAAGGGAAAGAAGTGGCTCTGTGGTGCGTCTGGTTCTTGGAATGCCATCCAACCCATGTGTACAATAAACACAAATTACTTAGAACGATACAAAAGTTTCATCAGATTTGTTCAGCACTGATGTGTTGCCAAAAGTTTGACATTCCTCAACTACTTTATACATACACACACATTCAACTGCACGATCAAAACACTGACATTCAACATTGATGGAGTTTAATGGAGCCCTATTCTGCTGTTTGGCGTGTTCCCTCTCCTGTCGTGTGTTCTATACTAGGTCTGTCTGAACACCTTTATAGGACTCGAAAAAGGCTAAAGGCTTTGATTGCTACCATAACATAGTGACATCACTATGTAACACTCGCGTCTTTATTTGGCTAGGGCTCAAACACATTGTACGTGCTAAGGGGCGGGACATGTCTAAGCTGTTGACCAATCACAACAGAGCCGGCCAGCTAACCAATCAGAGCAGACTGGGCACTGGTTTCAGACAGAGGGTGAAAAGAGGTGCTGCAGAGTGGACACATGTCACATAGAGGAACAGTAATGAGCCTGATAGGGTCCCTTTACATAATGTGTGGCTGTGCTTCTGAAGAAACAGCTTGGTTTTACTTCCGTTGATTATATTGTCCCTCGATTACTACCAGGAAATGCATTGTGCTCCATTTGAGTGTGTGTGTGTGTTGTGTGTGTGTGTGTGTGTGTTGTGTGACTTGTTGTGTGTAATATCCTGTTATGTTACATGTTAAAAGAATCTAACTGCTTTCATAAAGGAGGAAACACACCGCCAGTGAAACCAGACACCACATTGTTTCATTATTCATTCAGGGTGCTGTTCTTATTGTAACCTCGTTATTACTTCCAACGCAATGTCCAATCTAAATGAACTAATGAGACCTAGTCAGGATTGAAGGTTGTCACAGTAGCACAACACTCGTTATGTCTTGGGAGTTTTCAGGAGCTTGGTAGTAGAGCAGACTAGAAATTCTGAATATTATATTAGAGTTTTGTTGACTGTTGCCATGACATTAATATGAAACAAGTTAGTAAGCAGTGCTGTAAGCCTGTTATCCTTTATCCACCTCCCTATGAACATGAAGTCCTGTGCACACCCTCCACCTATGAAGGCAGGCAGATGAATGAACACCTTGTTAAAGCAGACTTAGTGAAATGCCCTCATTACCTCAGTGGGACCCTGTGACCTCATTACTCCCCTCATTCTCTCCAACCTGAACCAACCGGCTCCCATCAGCCTGCCATCAGTCAGCATGGAATATTTAAAGCCAATCGCCATGAAGCCTGCAGAGTGGATTTCAGAGCTGCCACAGAGATTTATCCTCACTGACCAAATGAAGATAGGAGAGTGAACGTTATGAGTGTGATTCACGTAGCCTGCTTCCTTTCTCTATTCATCCCTCCCTCCTCCATCTCTACATAGGCCCATTCATCCTTCCTCTGGTGCGGGGCACTCTCATCAGTATCAGCGAGGATTTCTGTCAGGAAATCTTCTTAAAGCAGCACTTGGCGTGGACAAACATGCTCCCATCTGATCAGGCTAAAGCATGGAGAGCATCTACTCTGATGAGGAGAGGGAGTGTTTTACCCATTTCATCCAAAATGCTGCAAATAAAAAAAAAATGACAGTGCATGCGCGTTTCTCCTGTTGTTAGTGTTTCGGGCCGTTGCACTTTTCTGCACACTGCAGGCCACACACTGCAGCCTGTGAACCTCTCATGGCCCTCTCACAGAGACACTTGAAGGACATGTTTGGGGAATATGCTTACTTGCTTTCTTTCTCTATCCGTCTGTTCTGTTAAATATGAAGCTTTAGCCAGGAGGCGGCTTAGGACAAAGAAAGAGAGCAGGTCAAGTTATAGTCCGCCCCATAACCCCTATAAAACCACCACTGATTCATCGAACAAGATATCAGATGTCAGAGAGCTTTTGGGGGGCTAAGCTAAGCTCGTGGCTGCTGGCTGTAGCCTCATATTTTTATTTATGGGGTTATCTCATTAAGCAGATGCACTTTGTTCAGAGTATAAAATCATACGTCTACGTGCAGTATAAGCAAACGAAACAAGATAAAAACTCTAATACGCTTACATATTTTCTTGTAGACAGATACATTATTTACATGAGCAGCCTTAGATTTAGCAGGTCAGCATAACTGAAAACAATCAGCAGACACTGGAGAAAAGGTCAACATGCCTGGTGCTTTAGCCCCAATACTAATAATTACATTTGGTCCTTTTGTTTTAGTTTTTTCAGTATTTGCTGTGTGGTGTTTTTTGTATATGTTGTATGTTATCCTTTCCGTAGTGCACACTTGGCTCACATTACAGTTTTGTATAAGATGGCTCCTCAGACGTACAGCCGGCTTACCGCATCATCACAGAGCCGCTCCACACTGACTCACTGCCTTTATGTTTAAGCCTCTTTGTGTCATCTCTACACGTCCACTGATCCAACTCTCCATCCATCAGCCAACACCTAGACAAGAGGTCTGCGTCTCACTGCAGAGCTTCTTAGGGTCTGAAGAGTGATTGACACCATGAATCTCCTCTCTCTCTCCTGTCCTTCTTTCTCCTCCTTTCCCCCGCTGTTTTTCATCTCCATGCTCACCTCTATCTATGTCTTAATGACTTCATTACTATGACTCATTCCCAGAGGAGAATAGCCTACACATCGTGTCTCCCTCATCACCGTCAGCTCCATCAGTTTCCACGGTGACATAGAAACTGATACAGATCTCTTACCTGTTATTTGTCTCTAATTTCAGCTGTGCCATTAAAGCTTCAATTAGAAATAATATTCATTTAAATTAATTGAGTCTCACAGATGTATATTTTTAACCTGCATGGCGAAAGGGGGACACCTGTGCCCCCCAAACAATGCATTGTTAGGAATGGTTTTCTATCTCCTGTTGTAGTGCAGTGGAGGGATACTACAGTCTGCATGGTTGCCATGCGGCTACTTTAAAATCACTATTTTTGGAGTGCAGTGAAGTTGATGATTAGTGTTTGTGCTGTGGATGTCATTAGCTAGATTATATATGTTTTGCAGTGAGATTCACAAATATCATGTCTATCACACTCGTTAACACATGCACACACAACAGTTGCATCAATGTATGCGTTTTATTATGTACACACACCTGTCACATATCTACATTGTGTGCTTTTTGATGAACACACACACACTTTTAGATGGCACAACATCGATTCACGTACATATTTCATCAATTGCCGTGGTTGTGCGTGTGAGTGTGTGCGTGTGCGCGCGCGGGTGTGTGTGTGTGTGTGTGTGTGTGTGTGTGTGTGTGTGTGTGTGTGTGTGTGTGTGTGTGTGTGTGTGTGTGTGTGTGTGTGTGTGTGTGTGTGTGTGTGTGTGTGTGTGAATTAACACAGTTTTGCTGACTGGGGACACGTTAACCACTTGGTGGGTCTGGGTCTCTGCTGCCCCCCTCTGGTCATACAGACACACTACATGTTCCTGTGACTGGAACCTGAAGCTCATTTCAGGCTGTTGGACAAACTTGACCTGTCTGTCAGCCTCAGCTGGATCCACAATCTGCTTCTTTGGAATTCATTGAGCCCTCTTCGACATTTAACTCGATGAGAATTGTTGTGACAGTTGGTCCATTTTAGAATTAAATAAATCAAAGATTAATTAAAAAAAAAGGAGTGCTATTTTCCCAGATAAACTGTTTTCTTTCTTTTTTTTTGCTCTCATGTTGACGTCACATAATCTACATCATATGAAGTCCCATATAATTCCCTCAGCTCAAATCTTTTTTAGATGAAAATTGGGAAGCTCTGATCCTGACAGAGTGACCTCTTGTGGAGTATTTCTCATCACAAACGTTATTGTAATAGACATGTATTGAAGATCGGACCTGCATGGATACACTCTTAACTTTGGTTGGTAGGGACAGCATTTGTTGTGATGTTTAGGATGACCCTCAGACTATGATTATCCTTTCCTTCTTGAGATATGACGGTCTCATTGTGAACTCTGACAATGAGCTTTATCCTCTGCATGTTTTAATTTATTTAGGATATTCTGGTTTTCAATGCTGCACACTCAATGCTTGGTAAACAATTGTCTTTAAACATCGAAGCTGTGTTTACCGCACGTCACATCTCCTCACCACAGTCCATTATTATAGGATATATGATCAGATCCTAACTTCCCTCTCTCCCTCCCAGGTGTGTGGGCCCAGATCCAGATGCCCCAGTCCAGTATGGATGTGATCCAGGGTCAGATGGTGGTTCTGAGGGCCGCGTACAGCAGGAGCCCCGGCAGTGACCTGAGCCTCAACACCATCATCTGGAACTTCCAGACACCTGACACCACCCAGCTGGTAAGGAGGGACACCCTACATTACATCATGGAAAACACTTAAGAGATATTTGTATATCTTATCTTCAAAAATTCCCAATTTAGGGTCAGTCAAGTACATCTTATCTTTATATATCTTGCTCCATAAGAAATATGGTACAGTACACAGGCTTGGGGAGTATTGGATTACATGTAACAGTATAATGTAATCAGGATAAAAAAGGTAACTGTATTCCCTTAAAGTTACATAAAAAACAGATTCATCAGATTGCTGCTACGTTTAAAAAAATTGGGAATTACTTTTTAGGTTTTACAGTGTTAGTAAAACCTAAAAAGAGCATATAGTGTTTGTTGTAAAGGATCAGATGTTATCTCTTCTCTGTCAGCTGTTCTGTTCTGTAGGATAATACTTTAAGGCTGAATCTATACGCCTACTGCCTGAATCTGCTTTGTGCTTTTCACTTTCTTTGCTTCCTTTGTTCTGTTTTTACTTCAGCAGGTGAACCTGTATGTTCATTAAATAGTGTGTGTGAGCTTAACTGTGTGTGTTCAACTCAAATGGAGCATTTCCTGTCAGCTCAGATTTTATTTCTGCATTTTCAAACTGTAGTATGTGCTCATGTGTTTCAGTGTTGCTGAATGGCTGCTGCCTGAATTAATGAAAGGCAGCTTTTCTTATAATATCTGAGCAGAGGACACGTTTTGATACTAAATATCTTGGTTTCTTCTTTGATAAGGTCATATTGTTCTGTTGTTTCTTTACTTTTATATTTAGATATTGTTAGTGATTACATTTCTTATTAGGTAACTAGTTTTTGTGATGGGTTACTTTTGTAAAGAAACCCCCCTCACCCTGACAGTACTGCAGAATGTGCAGCCTCGCAGGGGAGTCTCTCGCTCTGAGGTGTAAATATCTGTGATGACAGTTATGAAAGATGTTTGCATGTTCCCATGTTTTTAATCTGGCAAAGCTCTTCCTTCGTAAACCTTTAGAAATTAATCCAGGACAATAACTACCTGAAGGCGATATACAGTTATTATTTCTTTACTGCTTTAATGCACTTCTCTGTAGATGAACGTGTGTTCCCATATTATATTATTTATGAAATCATTGTTGTGGTGGAACAGGAAATCAAGCAGGGAGGGGTTGCATAACAAGCGCACCCCTATGAAGGGCCGTGTAGGCCAAAATGCAAACTCACCTCGCACACACACTACTGAAAACATCTGGCCTTGCACACACACAACTGAAATACTCTCACATTCACTACTGAACACCTCGCACACACACTACTGAAAATGTACCTCACACACTTTAAATCCTCTCACATTCACTACTGAACACCTCGCACACACACTACTGAAAATGTACCTCACACACTTTAAATCCTCTCATATTCACTACTGAACACCTCACACACACACAACTGAAAAGTAACCTCACACACACACAACTGAAAATGAACCTTACCTCACACACACACACACTATTGAAATACTCTCACATTCACTACACATACACACTTCTATTATATGGCTCTGGCCCTGACTAATCACAGGTTGGCAAGGGCATGACGTGAGCCTCATCTGATTGGTCAATCCCTCAATTTTTTTTCACCAAGGGAAGCCAATTTCGGCTGGCCTCCTCTCGCAACAGAGAGTGCAATATACTGTTTCACCATAACATCTAGAGGGGCGCTGTTTCACTCTTTGTAAAATACTCAATGAGAATGGGGGAGAGACGGGCCGGCAGCAACACACAGCAAAGAATTTCCGAAAGTGTTTTTATTTATTTATTAAAATTATAACCACAATCCGAAAAAACAGGGGAAGCCTGGCTTCCCTTGATCTCCAGGTGAAAACGCCACTGCTGTTAACTAACTAATGCTAACATAACTGTTGGCTAGAAGTACACAGCTTAATCAACCATATTTAACTGGCCTTTGTCCTCTCAGCCTGAAATATCAATCACTTCAATAAATGGTAAAACTAAAAAGGAAAGTTTCTGGCTCAATTTCGGTTTAGTTAGCTTGTTAGCTTATTGCAGCTGTGCATGTTGCTAGCGGGTTGCTAGGCCACCTCATGAGCTGCGCCAGGTGATGTAAACAAGGACACCTTGATAGACCAGACCGTCTCAGTTTGTAGACTGCTCGGTCCAGCCTACTGCTGCGGTGCCGTTTCTCTATAAATCCATGCTGAATTGGATCTTCTGTTTCATTCTTCTTCTTTAATGGCGACTTCCAAACAGAGTAGAGGAGAATTATCACCACCTACTGTATCACGGCAGCATTGTTATTTGTTACTTCCGTTTCATTACAATGACTTCCGTTTCATTAGACTTCCATTACAGCAAGAATCTCCCTCACACACATGCACATTCCCTACTGAGAACCTTTCAGTAAAATGTTTTCAGTAGTGTGTGTGTGAGGTTAATTTTCAGTAGTGAATGTGAGAGGATTTCAATAGTGTGTGGTTGGTTGGTTCATTTTCAGTTGTGTGTGTGAGGTGTTCAGTAGTGAATGTGAGAGTATTTCAGTAGTGTGTGTGCAAGGCCATATGTTTTCAGTAGTGTGTGTGCGAGGTTAGTTTGAATTTTGGCCTACACGGCCCCTCATACAACCCCCCCCAAACCGGCATTGTGTTTTTACTCATTACCTAGAGACATGGCCAGGGCTTAGTTTACAGATCGGCCCAGGTCAGATTACTGGGCTGTACAGATGGACGACCCAAAAGAGGATCAAATCCAAAAGGAATCATGGGAAAAGAGAACTCCCAGAGCTGGAAAAGTCACAGTTGATAAAGTGAAGCTTTGTTTCATGCGACTGCCATCTAGTACCTCAGATTGACTCTCATTTGTAGCCAGAATGATGAATGAGAAGGACAAACTCAAAGCCAAATCTCTGTAGAGAGCGTGTGTGTGTGTGTGTGTGTGTGTGTGTGTGTGTGTGTGTGTGTGTGTGTGTGTGTGTGTGTGTGTGTGTGTGTGTGTGTGTGTGTGTGTGTGTGTGTGTGTGTGTGTGTGTGTGTGTGTGTGTGTGTGTGTGTGTGTGATGCACAGCCCTCCCCATGGTGTGTGAGGTCGTATCTGCTGACAAACTATTAAGCTAGTTTAACACTGAACAACTTGTTCTCTTTTTTTACAATGTTTGTATTCTCCAGGATCTTGTGGTCCAGTAATAGGGTCCTGCAGTCATATGTCTTACATGTTACAGTATTGGCACACACTGACTCCTATAGAGCACTGTTGGCATATCAGGTTGTTAAATCCATATGCAATCACACTCTGAACCACTGTCAAGAAACCAGACTGCCTCCACCTGTGATCCATATGCCTGAAGCTACACTTGTCAGCTGTCCAATAAGTGCTGTTTTTATTCGCCCCTACTTAAATGGTAAGGCTGGCAATATCATTTATACAATATTATTTACTTTTGTTACTGCCAACAAAACAAACAGTGTGTTGGTCCATCCCTAAATACAATCTGCCTTCACTGTCAATCAGCTACAAGACCACTGGTTCCAAATGAAGATGTGAATCTTATAAACTAGCCAAGATATGCATGTGTACATCATGCCTTAAACATTTGCTGGAAGCTAAACCGTTTCTTGCAAACATTTCTCTGGAAATAATCCACATTTGGTGCTTTGGTAAGATTTCAGGGCAGCAGGGTGGTGATGTAGAAGAAGATATACTTTATTCATATCAGTTTTTACTCTGTTAGTATATACTATTGGTGCTATTTGTGTAATACAAACATGGCAAACATGTTTTAGCCTGTACTTGGACTTAAACCAGTGACTGGTGACCATCCAGTTCCCAAGCCAAGCCACTGAGCCACTGTGTGTGGTACAGAATAAAGTACTGCATCACCTAGTGCAGAGGGGGGGCTTATTGAAGTATGTTTATGTGTGAAGATGGTAGGCTTTGAGCATAGACTGTATGTATAGATAGGAGTTCAACCTATCCCGTTTTTCTCCCATGGGACAAACTGAAAGTTCCCCTGATGGCTGGAGCCTCTTCCATTTCTTGTTATTTTCCATCTGACCCTGGTTCTCTGTTCTCGTGTCCAGATCATCTCCTACACCAAAGGCTCCATCAGCGTGGGCAGCCCCCAGTTTAAGGGCCGCGTTGGGTTCAGCTCCAGCATCCCCTCAGAAAACCTGTCTCTGTACATCAACGACACGCAGGAGTCCGACTCAGGACGCTATGTCTGCCAGGTCATCATCCCCAGCGAACCCGGCAGCACCGCCCAGCTCACTCTGGACGTGAAGGGTAGGACAAATCCTTAATATAAATATACTTCTTACACTGAAAACTGGACCTATGTTGTGAGATGTAAGAAAGTAATCACTGTGTGATCCTGTTCTCAGTGCCCCCGGCGGTCCCTAAGTGCTCTATGTCGGGGAAGCCGGTGCTGAAGGGGAACGTGACCCTGAGCTGCTCCTCCAGCTCCGGGAAGCCCCTCCCTCTGTACCGCTGGAAGAAGAGCAGCCCCACCTCCCAGGTCTTCTTCTCCCCCATGCTCAGTAAGTGTCACACTAACTTATTAATGAGATTTATGAACCTGCTCCTGTCGCTGCAGCTGAGCAAGGGTAGACTTCAGACATGAAGATCAAGGAGTACGTTTGGGCTTTAAAGAGTGTGTGTAAAATGTTCATGTGATTAAAATGATGAATACATTCAGGTGGAATAAGCAACAGGTTTTGTTTTGATCCACTTGTTGTTTAATATATTATAATATTAAAATGAGTTGGATAAAACTACCTAATAATAAATTAGCGCGCCATGTTGAAGGACATCTCATTTCTCTAAATGCACTTCGAGGACCGAGCATCGAGCATCAAGGAGGCTCTCTGGAGGAGCTCTAAGCGAGGAGACACTGATGGTTCCTCCACAGCTCCTCCACGGATGCATTTCCGGGAATGGTGGAGGCGTGACGCACGGCCGGACTTATCTCAGCCAATGACAGCTGCATGTATCCCTTGGATATTATATTAGTAACTGCTTTCATTGCAACGCGATGTTTACAGTGAGAACAGCTGTGAAGTCCGTGCAGAAAGCAGAGCAGTGTACAATATATATCACTCAGTATAACAGACCTACTCTCTGTATTTGCTTTAGTTTTGTAGATATCTACAAACAAAGAGTCGATATTTTTCTAAGACCATTTAGTGCTTCACATAATAAAATACACAACGGCTGTAGCCTGTATGCTTTAGGAGCAGTAGGTGTGGGGCATAGCTGGAAATTCTGGGCCCCATGAAAGAATCTATTTGTGGGCCGCCAATCCATGCGAGTGCGCATTAGCGCGCATTTATTTATTGATGAAAACGCATAATATGGTTTTTACCTATACATTCGGATCAGCAGTTCAGCACCTGAACTGTTGGTGGGTGAGCCTAGTAAAGGATGTCGCATTGCGTTCATCTTCAATGAATGGACCAATGCAATAGTCTACCAAAGAATCTTGAGTCGCACTAGCTCGGCATATTTTCCCCTATTCTTGTGACAATGTTTTCTGATACTCAACATACAAAAGCTGTTACTTGTCCTGTCTCTCTGTAATCCCATCTCCAACACAAATAGTCTACTCAAGCACACTATTAGGTTGACAGACACTTACATTTTGATGTGCTCTGTAGTATACAATCGTTCCCTGCTTGGATATACCTTTTACGAAGCAGATTTTGAACTGTCGCGGGCAGAGCACTAGCTCTTTTGCTGTAGCGGCCGGGTTGCTACCTTTCTCAGCAGAGTGCTAAAGCCCTACCTGTTACACGCGCAAGTAATTCGAGGAGGCGTGAGTGACAAGTGTTTAGCTATTGGTGGGGACAATTCAGGATTCTTGGATACTGGTGGGGTCATGACCTTGCGTCCACCCCCTAAACGACACGATGAAACCCAACCTCGAAAACCCTGTTGAAGTTAATGAACTGTAATGGACTGCAAGAAATCAACATGCACTGACTATCAACTTTATCTTCTGTCTATTTAATTGGAAATGACACCCAATACAGGAATGAACAAACAACAAATCTCAACATTCTTTGACTTATTAAATTAAGATTGGAACAACACAAGGACAAAAGTATAAATTAACTGAAGATTTGAACACAATTATAAAACAATAAACTCTCAGGACATGAACACACTTACAGCAAACAATGAAACATGTAGTGCTAGAGGACTATGCATCAGATAGTAATTGTTCACAATGTGGGCTGTAGCCTGTCAGCTTACTATAGGGAAACATCCCACCATCCTGTCATAGACTGGATTTTTATCCCTAAATCCCGAACGCCAATCGCCGGACCTTCTTGGTGGCAAAATCTTTTACGAGCTCTTTGAAATCAAGTGACAGAGCCAGCTTGCTTTCAATCGATAACATTGCAAGGCTGTTCAACCTCTCTTGCGACATGGTAGATCTTAAATAGCTCTTGATAAGTTTCAACTTACTAAATGATCTTTCACCAGCAGCTACGGTAACTGGGAGCGTCAAGAAAATTCTGAGGGCAATGCAAATGTCTCCAAAAATGCTCTGGAGTTCCATCTTGTATATTGCATTCAGTCGATCAAGAGAGCTACAATCAGAGGGGAAAGTGGCAGAAGATATTTTATTGAGATGCCTTATCTCACTCTCAAACTGATCTGTGAGATCCTGTGAGTATTTCTCCCTCAGTGGCTGACACACAGAAGCCATGACACTGTCACTCAACTTCCCAATTTTAAGTATGGCAGCAAATTCTTCAACAATATTTGCTGTTGTTTGGAACCGAGTGTCCAAGTCGCTTATGATCTGGTCCATGGCAGTGAAAAACACAGTGTTACGGAATGTTGTTTCTGGCCTATCCTCCTGACCTGTTCCTTCAGCAGTTTCATCATGAAACCTCTTCCTCCTCCTCTCATGGCAAAGTTCTTTTTTGAAATGAGGTGGAACCTCCATTTCCTTAGCTACCATTGATGCCTCAGACAGAATAGCATCCCATCCATTTCTGAGAGTCTGCATCTCATCTCTTAGTGCAGCAACATTACCTGCCTCCACCTCTATTGAGATTGTTTTACTGGACGTTTTGTTTGCTCTTGAACGTTTTATTTCCAGACAAAACTAAACTAAATATGAAAACAATATCCCCTTTTTTAACGTAAACTTAAACAGAAGATCCTAATAATCTGTCTTTACTAAAACAAAGCCTGTGTGTCAATGACGATATTGCTGCTGCCCTCCCGTCACACACCGCACCTCCAATTTAAGGTGTTAGCCCCCCCCTCACCTGAGCAAAGCGCACCTCCCACTGAAACAGAAACATTTATTAATAACGGTTCCAAATAAATCAAAACAAAATGAACTTAACTGTTTCAGACGAGAAGACCGGCACTCTGAAGCTGAGCAACCTGAACAGCAACATGTCAGGGAAGTACGAGTGCAGCGCCAGCAACTCCGCCGGCTCCGAGAGCTGCTCCATCAACCTGGACATCGTCACCTGTACGTAGCACCCAGCACCTGATGACATTTCAAAACATGAGTTCTTTAGCTAATGTTTGTTTACTTGTAATGAGACCATTTTGATTTGACACACTCCTTTGAGTTTAACAAAGACATAATTACTGTGTTCCCCATCATTCTTCCTGTAGCCACTAATGTGGGGATGATTGTCGGCGCCACAGTGGGCTCAGTGGTCGGCTTCATCTTCCTCCTCCTCATCTGCCTGGTTTTCCAGGTGAAGAGGCGGAGAGACAACGAGGACGACATGGCTAACGAGATCAAGTGAGTTGGTGTGGCGAGCCTTTATCAGTGTCCATGTATACATCTACAGGAGGAGTCATGTAAGGGACACTCTGTGGCTGCGGTCAAATCCTGTCCTCTGTCTTTCACTAATCACTAATCCTTAACATCAGTGAAAGATGTCATGGGGTCAAGGAAAGATGTGAAGGAGAAGTCTTCAGGACATTATCAGAATTCCTTTTACAACAGCAAGAGTACAGTGCAGATGAAGTCAAAAGAGTAGACTTACATATTATATGAAAAGATATGCACACGTTATGAATAATAAATAAACACATGAAGTCAAATCAAATAACAGATAAGGACCAAACTTAAGAAACGCCATCAAACTCAGTCCATATTTTGAATTCTGACTTCATTTGATGATTTCATAACAGTAATACGGGTAACGTTCATAGTTTGCCTTTCGGGTTAACATATTGTTAAAAGTTCAAAACAAATAAGAACTTTAGCAAGATTTGGAATAAGATATAAAGCTCTGTAAATTACATGATCTATGTTTGTTGGTCACTATCGGTTGTTCTATGATTTTGGTTTGCCACTTTATATGTTGGCGCTGCAAGGAATTGTGGGACAGCATTATGTGTAGTGCTGAGCTAAATGAGACAATGAAGAAGCATTGAATTCCTCTCCTATCATGGAGAGAAACAGCTCTTATCATGGCTGACACCAAGTGACTTCTGGGTAATGTTACTCAGTTAGGAACCCTAAAAGACTAAAACACTATTTGACAGTAATCTGAAACAGGAAGTTGACGTTGTGTCCTGTCCCCCCCCGCAGGGAGGACGCTCAGGCTCCTAAGCGTGTGTCCTGGGCTAAGAGTGGCATGGGGTCAGATATCATCTCTAAGAATGGGACCCTGTCCTCCATCGGCTCCAGCCCTCACCACCAAGAGCCCCCCCACCACCACAACAACCACCACCACCTGCAGCAATACCCGCAGCGCCCCCCCCTCAGACACCGCCTCCATCATCACGGCCACGGGCAGCATGGCCGGGTACCGCCCCTCCCGCCACCACGGCGCCTCCTCCCCCACCCACTACAGCTACAACAACAACAGCACCCTGCCGCGGGTGGGGGCCCTCCCCTCGGAGGCCAGCACCAACGGCAGCTCCCTCCCCAGGCCAGAGCGCTACGGCCAGCTGCCCCAGGCCCAAGTGCTCCCACAGACCTACAGCCAGCCTCAGCACCTCCAGGCTACCCCCGCCCCCCCACCGCTGCCCACCTCCACGGTCACTGCCTCCAACATCGCCCGCATGGGAGGGGTGCCCATCATGGTGCCTGCACAGAACCAGGCCGGATCTCTGGTGTAAACCTACAGCGCTGACACAAACTGTCCTGCCCCCCCCACACACTGTGGAGAGGGTCAGCTGCAGATATGTTGAAGGGGAACTCTACGCCTAGCGTTAGCAGGAACACAGGATGGAGAGCTCCACTCCTGCTTGACTGTCAGACACAAACTGTTTTACTTATACGTTAGTCTTTTATATTCTTTATGCACCGTATACATTTCAAACTGTATACTGTAGAAATGATTTTCATACATTTGTCAAGTATCCACTTTTCTACTTTATCAATGCATATCTAACATTTCATTTGTTTCTTTGTTTCATATTTTTCAAACGTTGTATTGTAATTTTTCTCCTGCCACACAAGAATGAAGCACATGGATAATGACCGGGGGGGGGTCTCACAGATGAATATAAAATAATGAAGAAGAGGGCTAAGCAGGTCAGCTGTGTCCATTATCTTCATATGAACACAACCTAAAGAAGGGACTGTCAAGACACAATCGCTGTTAGCACAATACATCAGACAGAGGAGTGAATGTCCGAGTCAGGGAGGGGTCCGGGAGGGGCTGGGTGTACAATCTGAAGATGTGTATTAATGAGTGTGTTGCTGCAGCAGCAGGACGTTATACATGATTCAAGTTTGGCATTGCAAAATATTTGTAATCCTTTTTTTGGCTTTACTTCTGTCGGTGGTTCAGATTATAAAATGCTTTCAGACTGAATTCTTTAAACACAGATTAGCAAAAGCCTCTTAGAATATTGAGCAGTATTTAGAAATGCAGTTTGGTGACTTTGCTGAAACACGAGTCCAAACTTTGAATAATTTAAAGTTGCCTGCTAAATTGAAATTGTAAATATGATATTTATTTTCTTACAGCATAGCATAGTGTTGGCCTGTATAGGAAATATAACACAGGTCCCATGTCTGCCTGCAACACTGGATACCGAACCAAAGATGAACAGGATGGAACGCTTCATTATTACATGTTTCTCTCTTTTCTTTCTAATTCAGTTTGTTTCCAAGTTACAGTAACAGGAAGCTGACACAAGTCTTTCCAAATCAAGATCACTATTGTCCACGTGTTGTTCCGGAAGGTGCCTAGATAGTGCTCTGATACTGTTTCCTTTCATGAGAAACACCTCCTTTAAGTTTGGGGCTTTAAATCAACTTCCAGAATATGATCAAATAAATGGCGGCTTAATACTGCTACTGCTAGTTTCCATTTAAAATAAGAAATATCGTTTCCATCTGTAGCTCATTAACACACTACATGACACAGAGGCACTGTGCTCAGTGAGTGATCATTAAGATTATGAACTTATTAGAAATGTTAGATTTTAAATGTATAATATCTTTATGCAGAGTCAGTATAAATCATAATGGCTAAAGTCTTAATAATAAATAATGCGATACATCTATAAAACGTAAGACTTAAAAAAGTGTTAATCATGTTTTTTTTCTCTCCACCTTGAAGTCACAAAAATGCCTATTGCGATATAATTTGAATTATTTAAAGAAAGGAAAAACAGAAATACACTGAACAAAAATATAAACGCAACACTTTTGTTTTTGCTCCCATTTTTCATGAGATGAACTCAAAGATCTAAAACATTTTCTATATACACAAAATAACCATTTCTCTCAAATATTGTTCACAAATCTGAAAAGATCTGTGATAGTGAGCACTTCTCCTTTGCCGAGATAATCCATCCCACCTCACAGGTGATATCAAGATGCTGATTAGACAGCATGATTATTGCACAGGTGTGCCTTAGGCTGGCCACAATAAAAGGCCACTCTGAAACGTGCAGTTTTGCTTTATTGGGGGGGTCTGGGGGGGTCCGAAAACCAGTCAGTATCTGGTGTGAGGGGTAGGGTTAGGGTAATGTTGTGAATCGAGTGGCCTGTGTTCGTCGTCTATAACATACGCCTGCCCATACCATAACCCCACCATGGGCCACTCGATTCACAACATTACCCTAACCCTAACCCTACCCCTCACACCAGATACTGACTGGTTTTCGGACCCCCCCAGACCCCCCCAATAAAGCAAAACTGCACGTTTCAGAGTGGCCTTTTATTGTGGCCAGCCTAAGGCACACCTGTGCAATAATCATGCTGTCTAATCAGCATCTTGATATCACCTGTGAGGTGGGATGGATTATCTGGGCAAAGGAGAAGTGCTCACTATCACAGATTTGTTCAGATTTGTGAACAATATTTGAGAGAAATGGTTATTTTGTGTAAATAGAAAATGTTTTAGATCTTTGAGTTCATCTCATGAAAAATGGGAGCAAAAACAAAAGTGTTGCATTTATATTTTTGTTCAGTGTAGTATCCATTGTGCTGTGTTGTCATTACACTGGAGCATGTGTGAGCAGAGGATGTACGTGATGATGTTGAAGAGTCATGTGTTTCACTGAAGCCTGACGGGTCAGTGAGCTGCCAGGAAGCTTCGGAAGTTATTGTTTTTTGTATTGTTTTTACTACATTAAAGCCAAAGGACAAGAGTTCATGTGGAAAGGGGTAAGGAAATCATTTATAGAGCTACATTGTTGTGAATGGCAGTGTACATTATGAACATAAAAATGTATTCAAGACAAGCCTTTATTTTGATACAGTGATGTATAAGAGCACAGAGCTCGCTGTCAGGAGTTCCACCATGATGGATTGTTCTGGAGGCCAGACGCTCGTCATGTAGGCAGTAGGCCTGACCTGTGGACCTCCATGTACAGTGTGCACTTGTATACTCCATATTTATGTTTATGGAAAAGCTTTGTAACATTTTCAATTAAAAGAGAAATGATCACTTGTGTGTGTGTGTGTGTGTGTGTGTGTGTGTGTGTGTGTGTGTGTGTGTGTGTGTGTGTGTGTGTGT
Organism: Harpagifer antarcticus; assembly: GCA_902827135.1. Classification (NCBI taxonomy): domain Eukaryota; kingdom Metazoa; phylum Chordata; class Actinopteri; order Perciformes; family Harpagiferidae; genus Harpagifer; species Harpagifer antarcticus. The sequence goes on from CADEHL010001392.1 coordinate 308,379, forward strand.
GTGTGTGTGTGTGTGTGTGTGTGTGTAGCCATACGAGAGCATCACATTCATCTTCTCAGCAGAAACAGTCACATATAATAACCGCTGTCTGCGTCTGCCCTCTACTGGCCATAGTAAGCCAGTACAGGGTAAAACATATTTCCACTACCACCTTTCAGAAATGTGTATATCTGACTATAACATTTTTTTCCTAATATACATTATAATGGATCTAGAAGTACAAAAATAAGCCTTTAGAAGCATTTAAATGGACTTAATATATTTCACAATCCCGAAGGTCATCCTGAGATATAATGTAGGACTTTTTATGCAATACAGTGCAATAATCACTTTGTTATAAATGTCCTAACATTTTTAGCCATATCTTTGTACATATTTTCTTTAACTAATCCTTTATTTCCTATATTTGATAAGTGAGCTTATTACTTATGATGGCATGCCTTTTATCCCCTGTTATCCCACTGTTTGCTGTAACACTGTATTTCCCCGCTGCTAATAAAGGAACTCCGATTCTGCCACCAGGGGCTAGCACAGTCCCTCTATCAGCAACACAAGAAGCCAAAAGAAAGACCCTTATGCTAAAGTACACATACATTTCAAACTCAACCCTTTCTCTGCATATTGTTGCCTTAAAGGTGACATGTCATGCTTTTCCGGTTATTACCCGTCCCCTTGTGTGTTATGAAGGTTGTTATGCATGTAAACGGTGTGCAGAGTCAAAACCCTCTAAGTACTCCATGTAGGGAGTAAAACTCTAACACAGAAAATACCTCCCCAAAACGCCTCTTTGGAGATACGTCACTGTCCATTTGATTCTTCCGGGTACATCATGATGTCATGTCGTCCCCGGAACGAAATGGACCAATCCGTGGAGCCGTTACGTTACGTCCGCGGAGCCGTTACGTTAAGCCCCCGCTGATTGGTCCAAATTGACCAATCCACGGACTTCCTCACACACTTAGTGCAGGCAGCTCTGCTGATTTCTCCTCCCTGGCTGCAGGATGATAACAGACAGTTGGGATCGTGGCGAAATTCTCTCTGCAGACCCATTCTCTCTGCAGACCCAAGACCCATTCTCTCTGCAGACCCATTCTCTCTGCAGACCCATTCTCTCTGCAGACCCATTCTCTCTGCAGACCCATTCTCTCTGCAGACCCATTCTCTCTGCAGACCCATTCTCTCTGCAGACCCATTCTCTCTGCAGACCCATTCTCTCTGCAGACCCATTCTCTCTGCAGACCCATTCTCTCTGCAGACCCATTCTCACTGCAGACCCATTCTCTCTGCAGACCCATTCTCTCTGCAGATCCATTCTCTCTGCAGACCCATTCTCTCTGCAGACCCATTCTCTCTGCAGACCCATTCTCTCTGCAGACCCATTCTCTCTGCAGACCCATTCTCTCTGCAGACCCATTCTCTCTGCAGACCCATTCTCTCTGCAGACCCATTCTCTCTGCAGATCCATTCTCACAGCGTTTATCAACCTTTTTCTTACTCAATATCAAGCCGTACTTATTGTTTTTACTTCGGCTGTGACTTTGTGTGTGCTCAGGGTGAGTTTGGCTGTGTTTCGCTGTGTATCGCTAAAGAAGGAAATCATACCTCCACGGAGCTTAGCGCGATTCACAATGTCCCGACCAATCGGAGCACACTGGGCTCACAGGGAGGGGGGTGGGCAAGAGCTGCAACGTGCCGTTTAGTGGAGAGAGTGAATACACATACTTTACAGAGATGCTGTATGCGAAACCAATGTGAGTTTGGAACATTGCACAATATACATCTATTCTAGTTGACCTCAACAATGGAATTATGATCAGTGGAAATGGCCATGACATGTGACCTTTAAGACAACAATATGCATTGTAACATTTTAAGTTTTGTTTCAGGGGTCAGATCAAGAAGAACCACAAGTAACAAACTGCCAGAGAAGGTTAAACAAATCTGATAATTGAACAACTTTAAATCAAGATTAAAATAGACAAGCATTCAAATCATCCTTTAAGAAGCATCATTGATGGTTTAAATATATCTATATATTTGTATTAAACACTCCAACACTATGATTTTTGTTTTGTTTCTTCAAGTGCAATTGGTTACTGATAAGAGATGTGTTATGATGCTAACCTTGACCTGATGGAGTTGTGGTTCTCTCCTGCTCAGAGCAGTGACAGATCCACCAATCACAATTGAGAGGAAGTTCTGTAGCATTTTTTGAAAGTGTGTGCTGAAAGTTAGAAATACTGACCCATGAAGAAGACAATGTATTTTGTATTCAAACGTACAAAAAATATGGTACATATTATGTAAATGTGAAGCATCCAGTTCACACACTGAGAATGGACTTCACTGACAGTGAGGTCCATTCCACACCAACTCTGCCTTTGGGGTTTTCCCTCTCCTGTAGTGTGTTACAGGTTTTAGTGCATGTAAATATTCTGCAAAGGCTAACACCCTGTTCTCTTCAGAGGGAGTTTCTCTCCCATAAAAACACCCTTTGTGCTGGAGAGATCAGAAATGACATGTTACCTAAACTCTGAGGGTAAAGACAGAAAGACAGATGCAGTCAAAGCTAGGGTAGAATGTTTATTAGAATTAGCGATTAGCGATGTAACATTCACCGACATGGCACAAAGGAAGTCATACATGTGCTAATATGCAAATATGCACGCCTTTATTGAAATGAGCTCATCACATCAGGGGATGATATATCAACAAAACAATACGCCTCCACTTATCCTGAACAGGGTGAAATGACACGGTAAATAAAAGTCAACGACAGAGTTTATATAAAAAATTTGAAAAAATGTAAAGTAATTGAAAAAGAGTCAGAAGAGCATATTAGGTGAACTAAAAAGAAAAAAGCTTTAATATGCACTGCACCCGTAATAGTGGCGTGTCTCCTCTCCTCCACATGGAGCTACAGTACTAAGTTGGCAGAAAAGGTGCATGGCTTTTATATTCAAATGAATGTTCAAATAGGGTGTATCATGTGGTCCTGATGAGTCAATGAGAACAGGCAACAGAACTCAGTGGGAAAGAGCTCCGTTTGAACACATGTTTAAACATTTGGCAACATTGAGATTATGTTAGAGGAAACAAAGAGACTGTAGAGAATAGAAATAAAAAAAGAAAGTAAAAATAATGTTGTATCCCTGTAGCGAAGTGGTGTTGTGGTATTAATAGCATGTCATGCTCCGTTAGTGAAGTCCTTTACAGTTGTAAACTACTTGTTGAACTTCAGATGGAGGCCATGTTGTCCGGCCTGAGCGCAGTGTGCAGGAGGGGAGGGGGGGGGGTGAGCTCAGCGAAAGGCAGTAATCAGAGTCGAGGTGGATACAATGATGTTGATGGTGAGGATCCATGATTGATAATGGTAAAGATGGGAGGTCATGCAGCGGGGGCCAGAGGCAGGGAGGGGTGGAAAGCCCTCAGGAAGAAGTCTCCGTCACAATGTGGCCCCTGGCCTCCAGAGATTTAGGTGGGACACAAGACTGGAGAGGAGACAGCATAACAGTGATGAGTCACTACAGTAGGGTATATAATACATTATTGTAGCATAATGAGAAATAAGACAATATTCCAATCAGAGAACAAACTCTAATTTCACTGTTGTGATTGTGTTTCCTTTGTGCAGGTCTACTGTGGTAAGGGTTCCAGTCAATAGAATAATGTACTACATGTACGTTGTGTCCTTACCTTTCAGTATGTAGTCAGTTAGCAATGTAGGCACCTTCTCACTGTCGTCATTCATGGCATAGAGAACTAGATGGGGAAATAAAGTGTTTTAACTCTGGGATGACTCTTTTCACCCGCTGGTAGATTTGTATTTACCTTTGTGTTCTGGGCTATTCTTACTTTTTGTGAGCATCTGCAGGTCTTCAACAGTTGGAGGGATGCCTTTCTTCTCATATGGAATAACTGTGTTTAGATACTGGAACAGAGACGTTCAATGATCAGGGTTAACACAGCACAGCACCGGAAAAGCAATAGCTCCACATTTTGGGAAATATGCTAATTGTCTCTCTTGCCAGATTTAGGAGAAAGTATTAAATCCACTCTGATGTTAATATATGAATACAAAGCTGGAGTCAGGAGATGGAAATGTCCCCTCTGTGGGACGAATAAAGGTATTCTGATTCTGATGGTTCAGTTAACGAAGATTTTGAAAAAGAAAGACACATTTAGCCTGGCTCTGTCCATTATGAGTGTGTTACAGGTTCATCTAATGCTCATTTTTAACCATTCTCTTTAGTGTCTGGTGTATAATATTTAATTGTGTAATTACAACACCATAAATGCAGCACAAATGCTCTATAAATGCTTTGATTTAACCTAAAACTTTTGAACTCTGTCTTTACCTGTTTCTCATTTCCTGTGCTTCCAAATGTCTGTCTGATGCCGGTCTGCAGGATGTTAGACAGTCCCTCCATGCTGAAACGCTGTGGGCGACACACACACAACAAAATGTACATTATTAAAGGCTGCTGATCGTAGCTTTCTTGATCAAGTTGAGAGTCTGATCAAGAGTAATTTTTGTCAGAATCCAGTACAGGATCATGACATCACAGTACTAAAAGCTTTATTGTTTAAATTGCATCTGCATCAGTAAGACGTGTCCATTAATATTCCTTCAGTGATGCAGCCTCAGGTACCGTGCAGTCAGCACATTAAAGCTGCCGCATGGAGAGGAAGTGCATTAGGTTGTTTTTCTGTTCCTGGACAGACTGGACTGTTGCTGTATGAGAACACTGCTCTCTTTAGGAGCATTCCTGGAAGGCACTTAACAGGCTAATGGACCTGAGATCCATTATGCCAAAAGTCAATGAGAAGTAAGAGGGAGAGTTTTCAAGCACTGTGCGTTTAAAAAAAATTCTTATTGACTTAACTTAATGAAAACTGCAGAATAATGCGCACAAAACCTTTTCTGAGATAATCCGGGCACCTTATCTCTGGTGTCGGGACATGGGAGAACATAAGGTGTGTAAAAGAGCATTCTCACAGACTCATATAGTGTGAATAGTTCAGGGTATTTAAGGGCATGTGTCTCACCTTGACAGGCATGCTCCCAGTCTTCTCTGTGTTGGCTGTGTTCCCTCCGGTCACAGGGGGCGTCCCCCCCCCCTGCAGACTCAGGGTCTTGTCCCGGCGTCTGCGCTTGCTGCTGTCCCGCTGCTCCCTCTGCCTGTTCTGCACCTCCATCAGGGCCGTGATGAATGTGTTCTTCACCTCCTTCTCAAAGTCCAACTCCTCGCGCCGGGCCAGCTGGCCGACCAGCTCCTCGGAGAACTCTCTGATGGTGGCTTCCACCCGCTGCAGCAGCTCCACCAGCCCCGAGCTGGGCATCAGAGTCAGGCCTGCAGGGGAGAGTTGGGTTTTACTTTGTGCAGCTGTACCCAGCGGATCAGAGGTAATGCTAAAATATGATCTAAATCAGGAGTGCTGGCTTTGACTCCATTTGGCGGAAAAGACTTGTCACCAAAACGATATGTTTCCTGCAACACCATTTGGTCTCTCTGACAATAGCATTATCATTCATTTACTTAACTGTGTTCATCTTTTGACTCTTTCAGGGTAGTGGTTCTCAACTTAATGTTGTTAGTAACCAACAGAAAGGATTTTTGACGCATATTGAACGTTTATGAGTTGAATTTAGGGCAGTTCGATCACAGAGTGATATCACCTCTGTAGATTATTCAGAGGATATACTTAATAAGATTTATAGGGTTCCATAGGGGAGATTTGAGAAAAATAAGCAACCATTTAAATTAATCTCATGACCACTTGGAGGATCCCAATCCCCAGGTTGAGAAACACTGACATTGCGAGGTGAAGACAATTGGATCAAAAGCTAAATCCTGACATAAGCAGCAGGTTCAAACCCATCATTTACATTTAACACTAACAAATCATTTATTCTGAAAGGAGATAACCATGTGGATTACTTAATCAAAACTTGTTATTTAACGGTGTCCTGGTTACTCCAACCTCTTTGCAAAAAGTAAACATGTTGTTACATTAAATGGATATATATAGCAACTTGTGCTTGCTTGTTTGTCATTTAGTGGGAATGCTGACACAGCATTCCCACTATCTGTTATGCTATGCACGAAATTCTTTATTATTCTGCCGGGTTATTTTGCACCTCTTCTTCTCCCACATTCCACATCGCAGAAACTCAGTTCAAACATCAAACCGTTCAGCTCGGTCAGGAATCGATGGCTATTACTTTTATCATTCATAACTTTCATAATTCCAGAGATACATCCCATAATTCATCACATTTTTAACATGGAAGTCAATGGAGAAACTCTTCAGACTTCAACAAATCTTCATGCAACTTCAACTGCTAACTGTTCATTCATACTTTCACTCAGAAACCTCATTCCAACTTTAAAATGTTACACATCTTTCTGACATTATTCGTGTAAAACAACTTTTAAATCTGATTCTTACTTTTAGAGATATTAAACATTGTTCAGACCTTGTTTTAGAGTTTTTCTTCAGATTTTAGAGTGCGTGATGTCACAGAGTGGAGGACAGATTTCAATTTGCCTTCATATTTTCTTTCAAACCTGCCATAATTCCCAAACCCTACATTCCTGAGACATAATCTATCATGACAAACGTAGGAAAACATCTCATAGCTTGAAAGATAGAAATAAATGACGCAAAAATAATTAAACAAAATGCCTCTTGAGGGCATGAAGTGACAAAAACTTTCAACATGTCTCCATTAAACTCCATTGTAAGCCGCACACCTTTAGTTAAACTGCCAAAAAGGCCACATTATTAACCCGAAAGTACACAAAAAGTACACTTCAGATACTCAACTTCCTTGACATGCTTCACGTTTTGAAATTTCACAGATATCTGTTACGGTTCTTCCACAAAACGTTCACATGTAAGAGGTTTATCTCTCATTCAGAACAATGGAAACCTGTGATCTCTGCACACCTCGTTAGCTCAAATAGAAACACCTGTCATGGAACACAATGATGATGTCATAACTCCAACTGACATGCTCAGAGCAGCAGACTTCAGATAATGGTTAAAGGTCGTGCCCTCAACAGCTCTACGTCAATTATGGGGTGTCATCATCATATGCCGTTTCCCTCGCCATAAAACACGATGTCGCTATAACTCCTGTAAAACGTTCAAAAAGTGCTCAAACGTTACATGTGTGCCAACAGTCCGGCCGTGAAGACATCTATGGGACAGTTTTGAGATTTCTTCAAATGCCGTTGCCATGGCAACACAATGCTCGCTCATAACTTCAGTGAAAATACTCCAAACAGCCCAAAACTTCACAGGTTTGGTAACGATGCAGCCATCAACGCATCTAAGCGTATTATGGGGTGTCATCAAATGCCGTTGGCATGGCGACAGATCGTTCACCATCAAGTTAGTTCAAAAGTTTGCAGTTCAAATATTCTGCTGCTTTTCCAAGGCTTTTTACTTTCTTCTCTCATCACACATTCAAGCCCCCAGTGTTCATGTATCATTTAAATCTAAATTCTTCACTTTCTTCTTACACATTACATTTCAGCATAGCAGTTTAGCGTCAGCTTTTCAGCATAAAGCATTCCCACTAGCAATTTCTTCAGGAATTGCATTCTAGTTGATCATGTTGTCCATTGTGATATCTATAATGTCCAGGGAGGCAAGAAGGGGGGAATAGGGAGGTGGTCTATGGTATTTGATTGAAGTTGAACGACATGCTTCACAGGCACTCACCTGTGTACTACTTGTGTACGGTGTATTACCATTTGAAAGACTGCTTTACTGTAAGAAAACGTACCTTCGTAGGAGCAGTTGTTGTTGGAGGCCAGGGACAGCTGCCGGATCTCCTCCAGCAGGGAGGGGCTGGTGCTGGAGGAGCAGTGGCTGCTCTCCTCCTCATCCTCCTCCTCCTCCTCAGTTTCAACAGGATCTGGAGAGTTCTCCATCATCACATCTATCTCCTCAATGACCTTAAAGAGAGGATATGGCAGGATGCAGGGAGACAATATATGGATCAAAATGGGAATAGCACATCTAGCAGTTCAAATAGTCCAAACAGTTCCTCAGGGATCTGTTCTTGGTCCTTCACTTTCTTTCTTGATGCTGTTCACACCCAAATACTTGTTCGAGGATTGCAGGGATGATATCATTGATTTCATGCTTGATGGGCAAACCCCTGTTTTACACCCTGATTTATTTGTCAAATTATCAAAAACCGGACACTGAGAAAGGGCTGTTTGTTATTTAACACACACAAACACACTCCCACACACCTGATCAGCTGTGATAAGAGGCTCTTCATTCAGACAGTTGGCGTTGTCATTCTTCTCATTCATCTCCTCCTCCTCTTTTCGTGGATCTGCAGAAAGGGAGACAAAGCATGAGAGCAACAAACAAACAGCTGGGACAGTAGAGTGTGTCTTCGTGATAAATGAGAGACAAAGCGCTCAATCCACAATCATTTCTTAAAATAACTTTGCCTGGCATGGTGGAGATCAGTCACAGAAAGTCTTATGGTTAAATATTTGATAGGTTTTACATTATTTAGTGTCACCTTTTATTAAGCAATATACTCCACTATGTTCCATTTTCAACTCTGAAATGTGGTTCAGACAGACGGAAACTCCCACACAGCTGAACTAAAGGCTGGAAGCAGCTGAACTGGAGCACTATGCTGCACTTCCACTACCCTCCTCTCTCTCTGGGGCAGGACCTTCAGTCTGGCCTTGACCAGCCCAAACATGGCCCAGACTGCTAAGTGCCTGCTCTCCAGCTGTATAAGGCCATTAAGGAGAGAGAGGAAGAGGGGGGCTCTGCTGAATGGCAGCACAGTCAAGGTTGGCCAGGCATGTCTTCAAGTGTCAGCATGAGAATAAGCCTCAGAAAGAAAGTGTCAGGACGATGTTAGCTGCTCAGCTGGACCTCTCAGACTAAAACATAATGACACATTGTGTCTTTCTGTACTGATATAAAACTAAAACTATCAAAAACAGATTTTACCAACAGCTAAATTGGACAGGCTATTTTCACAGATCTTAACCAAATATAAGGGCGTGGAGTGATTCATACCTCCTGGTCCGACAGATTGCCGTTGAGTCCCTCGGAGTCGTTGCCGTCCCAGGTGGAGATGTAGTTGTCGGTTAGAGCATCCCACACACTGCAAAACAGCACACACACATGCACTCATGTAACCACGGTAAAGTACCACAGAGACATGTAAAACAGCATCAGGCTACAGTTTGGTGTGTTGTTTCCTTTCCCTGGTTGTAAGGAGGTCTCCAGCAGCCTGCAACTTAGTCAATATGTCAATATGGTAAGTCAATGATGGAGGTCAATACACAGAGCTGGAGGCTGCAGAGAAACAATGCACAACAGAAAACAGCTTACTACTCATTAAAAGGTATCCTTAGCAGAGATTTAGATAAAGCTTCTCACATCATGGTGGAGGTCTCTGCCTGCAGCCGGGGGCCAGCATCTGTCTGAGCGGGACCACAAAGAGCAGAGAGAGGGTCTTTGTGTTCCTCCTCCTCCTCCTCCTCCTCAGAGGCTGGCTCAGGCCTGCTGCCCCGGCACTGCCTCCACCCGGCACACTGGACACCATTCAGCTGACCGCTTACCTCACCACCCGCACGATGACATTATTGTGTGCACATAAACAATATGTTGTGCTGGCATTGTTCAAAATGTACTGATGTAAATAAACAGCATGAACCATTTTTCATTGCCAATCAAACATTGAGGACTGTCTGTTGTCAGAGAGAGGACCTATTACTTTTGATTGTGTTATTACTCTGTTAAGAAGTATCAAACACTGCTATGAAATACATTTGAACTCAAAATGCTGCTAAACAGAATATTTGTTTCGCAGAATAAAACCCACACTGATTAATGTATTAGGTCAACACATTTCACATAACTGTATCAGGTTAGTTGAAAGCAATTATATTAAGTTGAACCTAAAATGTAGAAAACTAATTCTCATTGTTGCTAACATTTACAAAGTAGCTGCAGCCTAAAATAATGCAATAGCCTCTTAAAAAAAACTCACCTCTCCTAAAGTAATGTACTAGAATGAAACTATTTTTTTGGAAACAGTCAGGTGAGCAGTTCCCGAGGTTTCTAGCCTTATGCTAAGCTAACCTTGCTAACTATTGCTTTGTAACAATAATAACATTTTCCCATTTGTCGTTGAATGAAACGAAACACTTAAAAGTGAATGGAATTGAAGCAGCAATCAGCACACTTCAAATCATTACATGTACAGCTCGTACCACGTGCATAATGGAGGGGCGGGGGGGCATCTGGCTAGCAAGAACAACAAGAACTCCATGTCAGAGCTGTCCTGCTGTGTCAGTTGGCCCGCAGCCATGACATAAATCATTCTTCTCGTTCTCGGTCAGCTACAAAATGTGCGACAGTCTGTTTTCAAACAAACAGCAGAATGACATCATTTCTGTGAGGGCACAACTTAAAGATACCCTTTAAATCAGACCACACCTGCCAATGAAGAGAGATCATTGTCCAGTATGCCATAACACGACTTAATGTCAGAGTTATGAACATAACAAGTGCTTTAGTTTCTAGTGATAGCTGCTTGAGGTGATTTGAAATGGCCTCATGTATCTTGCAAAATGGTTATGGAAGGGGCGGGACTATTAGGAAAACCCCCAGAGCAGGATGGAACGGATGTTATGTTATTATATCTGTAAGAGTCCTCGGGCCACAACAAATCAGTTTAAAGCATCATCATCATAACGTGCAGATTGATCACATCCACCCACAGCCATGTGCATCTGTCACATTTTATTAGGGCAATTTAAAAGTGCTTGTTAGATCATGTGATTCCTCTCCAAAGCTCTTCTCTACAACTACAGGCAGGCTATTTGTAGTTCGATTCATATCCACACAGTGTGAGGACCTGTGTGTTTCCGCCTGGCCGCACACAGCTGAAGGAGGAGGGTCTGCAGTCAGCTGGTCTGCAGTCAACTGGTCTGCAGTCAGCTGGTCTGCAGTCAGCTGGTGTGCTGAGACAGACACATATGCCCCTTTCACACCAACGCGTTTTCAGCTCCGGCTTGGAGCTGGAGCCTGAAAAGTACCGTTTTTTCCTGTTCACACCGCAGAGGCGCCGCCTCTTAGCTCCGGAATCCGGTTCACTTCCAGCTCCAAAAAATTGTCGGTCTAGACTCTCGAGGCAAGAGCTTCGGAGCTAAGAGGCGGCGTCGCTTAGGTCTCTCTTAAGTCGAGGCGGGTTGAAGTTGATGCTGAAGACCACAAAGAAGTCTTGCATTTCGCATGTGATGTTTGTAAAGTTCCAAGTAAAGTCGTCCCTTGTAAAGTCGTCCGATGCCTTCCATTTAGTTTCGTAAGAGGATAACCAAAGCGAACAGCGCTTCAATACAATCGGCCATTGTTGTTGTTGTCGATGTGAGGGATTTCGGCGCGGTTTGGATTTTATGAAGCAGGCACGTAAACGGTGACGTCATGACGCAGCAGCGGCAGCTCTGGGCGGTGTGAACAGAGCGAGAGCCGGAGCTGAACCAGAAAAGCTCCCGCTCGGAGCTAGAAAGGGAAAAGCGCTGGTGTGAAAGCCGCAAGAGTGGGAGCTAACTGAGGCGTCCACCATGCACAGTGAATAATTCAGACTATGGCCCCCGGACCCGGTGCTGCTGACTCACTGGACCTGCTGAGACACTGTTTTTGCCCTGAAAGTGTGTTGTATATAATAATGGCAACATGATGACTGTAATTAATAATGACTGAGTGTAATTAGCATGATGAACTGGAGGTAGGCTATAGTCTGGCTGTCATATTGTACTTTGTCATGACTCATTACAGTATTAATAATAAATAATAATAATAATAATAGATTTATTTTGTTAGCGCTTTTACAGGTGCTCAAAGACGCTTTACAGATATAGTGAAAAGAAAAGAAAAGAACAACAAATATATATATATATATATATATATATAGTTAAAGTCAAATGAAAATCAAGCAATACAAAAACAATCACACATTAAAAGCCAGATTGAAGAGGTGAGTTTTTGTGAGTTTTTTGAAGGTGGTGAGGTCAGGGCAGTCTCTGATGGGTTGGGGGAGTGAGTTCCAGAGGGAAGGGGCAGCGACGGAGAAGGCTCTGTCACCCCAGGTCCGGTGATTGATGTGGGTGGGGATGGATAGGAGGTTGGCTTCTGATGAGCGGAGGCAGCGGGAAGGGGTGTGGTGGTGCAGCAGGTCTGTAGGGGGGAGCCTGGTTGTTGAGGGCTTTGTGAGTAATCAGGAGGACTTTGAAGTCGATTATTTGACGGACGGGGAGCCAGTGGAGGTTCTGGAGGACGGGAGTGATGTGGTCTCGGGAGCGGGTGTGGGTGAGGAGGCAGGCAGTGTTCTGACTTCTGGATATGTTGGAGTTTATTGAGGAGGTTGGATGGTATGCCGTAGAGTAAGGGTGCCCAACCAGTCGATCGACTGGTCGATCGCGGGGAGATTCCCAGTCGATTGCGAGATGTGTCTAAAAATAGAACAACAATATTCTGTTTTATCGTTAATGTCCTATAACATAATCTTCCTGTGCCAGAATAATGCACATGAACGCATCAAAGCTTTGTGATTGGCCGGCGTGACCCCATGTGTCGGGGCGTGGCTGGTGGGCAGTGGGCACTAGTTCGCTGACGTTGTCCGTGTCAACAGAAGTGACAGTCCACACACACACAAGACCACAATTATGGCAGAAGCAAAAATGCCCAAAATATATCATTTTCACTCCGAGTGGGAGGATGATTATTTTTTTGTTTATTCCAATTCAAAGTCCATCTGTCTCATCTGCAATGCGAGCGTGGCTTTACCGAAGAAGGGTAATTTAGGAGCGGCATTTCAAAACGGTGCACACGCGCTACGAGACGGAATTCCCTCCTAATTCTGCCCTACGCTCTTCTGTTCGTTGCATGCATATGTAACAGAGTTAAACATGTGAATACATAATTATAAGTTTGTGAATGTTTAATTCATAATAAGTTGTGCATTTTAAGAGATGAGATTGTTTCATTTAATATTTTAAGTTTTATTTCCCATGGGAACACTGTCCCGTTGCACGTCTTTTTTTTACTTCCGGTATGTATCTTCCACCCTCCATCTGTAGAATCTGGAGAATCACAGAACAGCCGGTCGTCAAGGGCCTGCTCCATTCGCCGTTTTTAAAAGACATCATTGAAGTTGCACCGACAGAGGTCCACCGTTTCCCCACAGCAAGGCTCCCCCCAGTTGACAGTTCGCTAGCACCCCAGCCCCCCCCCCCCCCTCTATTTGGACTGGTAGATCTCGGCAGACTGGCAACTTTAAAAGTAGCTCTTGGTTCAAAAAAGTTTGGGCACCCCTGCCGTAGAGGATGCTATTGCAGTAGTCGAGTTGTGATGTGATGAATGCATGAATCAGGGTTTCAGCAGCAGAGGAGGAGAGTGATGGGCGGAGACGGGCAATGTTTTTGAGGTGGAAAAAGGCGGTCCTGGTGATGTGATTGATGACTCCGAGGTTGCGGATGTGAGGGGGGGGAAATGAAGTTGAAATTCTGGATGGTTTTGGTACGGGATGGGGGGCCGATGATGATGATGTCTGATTTGGCACTGTTCAGTTGGAGATAGTTTGTTTGCATCCATGCTTTTATTTCTGAGAGACAGTTGGTGAGAGTGGAGTGTGTTGTGGGGATGATGGTTTTTGTTGAGATATAAAGTTGGATGTCATCGGCATAGCAGTGAAATTGAAGGTTGTAGCGACGAATGATTTTGCCAAGGGGGAGCATGTAGAGGATGAAGAGGAGGGGGCCAAGCACCGAACCCTGGGGGACACCTTGGGACAGAGGAGCAGTGGAGGAGGTGCAGTTGTTGATGTTGAGAAACTGATGAGGTAAGGTAGGATGAGGTAGGATTTCAGCCAGGAGAGTGCAGTGTCGGTGATGTTGAGTGATGATTCGAGGAGGGACAGCGGGATGGCGTGGTTGATGGTGTCGAATGCTGCGGTGAGGTCGAGGAGGATGAGGATGTTCAGGTTGCCGGAGTCAGAGGAGAGGAGGAGGTCGTTTTCTATCACATTAAGATGTACCTGCCCCCAAGTGGCATTGTAGTTAAAGGTCACCTGTCAATGTTATGTTTGGGCAATAGCATAGGTCTCAGATGTCTATGAAGTGTTTTGCTCAAAATACCAAAAAGATCACCCACTCTAGCCATGCCTCATATCCCCCCCGTTTCAGCCCCCCTTACTAAAGTGCTGATTCGGGGTATAAAACTTAAAAAAAAAATGTTATTGAAATGAAAAAATAAGGGGTGGAGCTTATGCGGGACCTAGCAGATACTGTCTAAATGCTGCAGTGATTAAACGCCATATCATGTTCCAAACCACATCAAGGATTATTTATGTATGTATATATATTTTTAACCTCTGCTCAGGTTTAAACTTGAAAAAGTCCATTGGTCAGTTTACCCCCAGATGGCTCAATTTACCCCTTGACTCGGATCAATTTACCCCTTAGATTGGGCAAGTTAAGCAGACAGACCTTTTTTGAGAAGTCATATTTTCATGGCCCTTTGTGATGGATGCATTATATTAATTTTGATTGACAGAACACTTCCGGAAGTAAAGGTTGTTGTTGTCATTTTACTTCTATCTCATTTTTCCTTGCCTAGGATAACATAAGTAAACATTAGCACCAATCATCTTACCCCACTCTCCCCTACTATTGGGTGCTGGATGTAATCTCAAATGTGATTTCCATTTGTAAGCCAAAGATATTTATTGTTGATGAACTATAAGTGAGGTTCAATGGTGAACAAAAAATGTAGTGCTGTTAAAAAAGTATTACTGCTTTTACTGAAGTAAAAGTTATGAGTACTTGGACCACCTCTTGTGCCACTATAGGAAAGAGAAGATTTATATTCTTGCACTTTTTGATAAACCATATGAACTGTGTGGACTCACTCTTCGTCCTGCAGCTGCTCCTCATCCTCCCGGCTGTGTGTCTGGTTGCGTATGGGCGCCAGGCATTCGGTCTTGGTGTTGTAGTTGTGAAAGCACACGTTGAGCTTCTCATCAAACTCGTTGACCAGGTCCTCCATGGACTTGAAGCTCATCATCTCGGAGAAGTTCTCCAGCTCAGAAAAGTCCTCTCTGGTGATGGAGCTCAGCGGTATGGTGGAGGTGGAGGAGTAGGAGGACTGTTGGAGCGCCGGGTGGTCCAGCTCATCCATGTGACAGGGCCGGAGGTCCTCGAACTCCTCGTCCAAGCACACGAGAGGGGCCTCCATGCTTTCTACAGGAAAGGCAACATCAGGATATAAGGGATAATAACAGTGAGGCATACCATTAAAGTACACAATGACAAGGGATGCAAAGACTTAGTGAAGATAAGAACAAATGATGAAAGATAAAATATGAAAAAGTACAATAAGCACAAAAAAAGGTAATAAAAGCAAGGATAAGACAAGATGAAACATATTTGTGTGTAAAAGTGGTTTTAAGTAAAGATTTAAAGAGGTCACTGAGTCTGTGTGCCCTATATTCCCAGGCAGGTCGTGATGATGGAAAAAATAGGCTAGTTTTTAGATACAAGCCTAAAAACATAATTATACTATCTGTCTGAATTCTGTATTCACCCTCTGTCAACAATAACACAGCAAGGGAGCCACATCTAAATAGCTGCATATTTCCCAGGCAGCACACAAACAAACTGGGCTGTGTTTTCACGTGCACAGTCCGCGGGTTAGGTACTCCATATATATTTTCTCATGGGTTTTCATGATATGTCCCCTTTAGGTTGTATCAGTGTTTCTCTGACAGGCAGGACCACTGCTGCAGCATTGTGTTTGAAACAAAAGACCAAATCAGACACATATGTCTGGACCTGTCTTCATCTGTTTCCCAGAAGGATCTATCTGGCCTCTCCTGAATCATGCCTGCCTCACCTCATGTGGAGTGGCACCATGTTGTCGAGACAAAGAGGAGATGGAGGTACATCTGCCAGAAGGGGACCGGGGCCCCCAGGGACCAGAACCAGTTGGCTCACTGGTAAACCTCAGTTAATGAAGAGCACCTTCTGGGATTCAACTGATGAGGTTCACCAGAATCTGGGCCATGGAACTAGGAACTGTCATAGGATATGATACATTACAGTAAGGCTATTGTTAATGCAGGTTTTCTTTAATGGATCTGATAATTACATCATTAAATGAACATTTATCTTTCACTTAATTGTATCATAAATTGAGTCAGATAATGATAATAGTGACAAATCAGCTCTTTTGGGACTTTAGGAAAGGTACTTTGAAAAAAGGTACAAAATATATTTGGAAGAAGGTTATAAAGTAGTTTGATATGAAAATATGTTTTGTGTTAACTTTACCTAATAAGGCAGCAACATCCACTGAAAAAGCTGAAACATTGAATCTAATTAAAGTATTATTTCAACATATTTCACATACGTATTAGGTTAGTTGAAAGCAATAATATGAAGTTTAAATAGGTTACATTTAATAATATTGATTTCAACTAACCTAACACAGTAGTGTGAAATCTTTTGACAAAATACATTTAATTAAAGTCAACGTTTCAGTTTCTTCTGTGAATAAACATTGGCACTTACTGACTAACTGGGGGTTATTGAAATGTGCAATGTGTTCAATAACTGACTGTTGGGAGGCCTTTTTCTCTCTTTGCTGCATGTTGTGCTATGGAATATGTAATTGTTGGTTGACAAATATAATGAAGGAATATAGAACTGTAACACTTGACACTGCATTAGGTCACAAATGTACTAAATACCTTTTAATATTCAAATAAGTGGAGTAGAGACAATGTTCTCCTAGAAACATCACCATCTCTATAAAAATGGCCACAGAGTATTTTCTATTCCTCTGACTTCATACCAAATGCTGTTTGCCTTTCCAAATTGTACAACTTCAACCTTTTACTGGGACATAATTATCACATGGGAATTCCAAAAGAACATTGATTGTTTCCAAACGTTCCCATGCCTAAATGAAGGTCTCAGTTCAGCATCAATAGAGTTCATATTGAGGTCATTTCACTTGATATGTTTAGAGATGTCCCCATAGTAAATGGAGGAGATAATGTGATGAATCACTTCGCAGGCATTACTTTCTGAGTCAGCTGTAATGAATGCATGTGAACCTGCAACAGAAGCAAGTGGTGGAGCACTTCCTGCTGCAGTCAGATGTTTTTAGAGGAGGTGAACCTCTGTCATGTTGTCTGACTGTCTGCAGTGTAATGACTGAGTGAGGCTTATATTTCATCCTCTGTTCTCCGCTGGACCGTGGCCTGGCCTAAGTGGGTGAGTGCAGAGGAGCCCATTTAAAAGCAGCTTGTGCAGCCTCTTCTTCCTCATCACACCATCAGCAAAGTGCTGCTCCATCCTCAGCCAGAAACTTCCCTGCCTCCTCTTTTTAAAATGCATCCACTCTGCTTTTGGCTCAACATTTGCTTATAATTTCTCTGCTAAGAAAACGACTTCATCTAATATAAATCCTTGCAGAGAAATGAATCACTCCTTCTGTGTGACAGTGACTGACAGCATGCGTCCATCAATAGATCCAATTAAGGTTATTTGGTCTACTCAAATAAGGAACATTATCATCTGACTCTAACCTTGCAACAGGTACTCCTGGAGGCACTGAAGCAGTGAATATCTAGCAGGGGGAAATCACAACTCGTCTCCTTCTTTGGCCTAAGTCATATTTTGGAGAAAATGTTTGTTTTGCCTAAATCATCTCTTCTTGATGCTGACCACCTCTGGTAAAATTGCCTACATCCTTATTGAAAGGATAGTGTTGTTCCTACACTGATAGTATAATGGCCTATGTCAAGAGTGTGACTTAGGCAATATATTTAAAAAAGATAATGGCTTAAGTCACATTGTCTTGTGACTTAGGCAATTTGACAAGCTTTACAAAATGGCTGCTTCAAGAAGAAACAGATAAATTAAGTTATTTCCATGGTTCAGGGCTTGTCCCCTGTTGGTAAGTGATGTTTACTATACTATAGGCTAGCCGCTAGGCTATACATGTTGTGTAGTTATTTAGTCTTTTAATTTAACAATTTATAGTTACTGTAGCTACTGCAGCTACTGTAGGTACTATAGTTACTGTAGCTACTGTAGCTACTGTAGCTCCATGAAGCATGCACACATTTCCCTCTGGGACAATAAAGACTCATCCAAAAAACGAATCTAATCTTTCAAAAGTAACGGTTACAATTACAGAACAGGCTAGTAAGTGTGCAGGTGTGCGTCATATGAGATGCCCCGACTTAAATCTTCCGCCAAAGATTTTGGAAATTGGTCCGTGCGCAAAGCATTGTGGGGATTATAAGACCGCGGAGGATACACATGTGCAGCCTTGACATTTCCTGCAACGAATTACGCCGGCCTCTGTAGAATTCCAAGGACCAAATGTCAATGGACAACTGGGAAGAACATCGGTTATACGTCACCACTTTGGTCACAAAGGTTGCCATGAAGCGAAAGAAAGAAAGTTGGTGAGGGATCCAGGCCAGTTCATCATTTTCCTACCAACTGAAACTTCAGGATGGAAAGAATCTTAAA
The DNA here is from genome assembly GCA_902827135.1 of Harpagifer antarcticus. NCBI lineage: Eukaryota > Metazoa > Chordata > Actinopteri > Perciformes > Harpagiferidae > Harpagifer > Harpagifer antarcticus. Next base: position 326,984 of record CADEHL010001392.1, read on the forward strand.
GTGTGCAAAGCTTTTTTTCTTCTACACTTGGTATCCCTGAAAGAACCATTACACTGGCTGAACAAAGACACCATCGACCATGACGAACAAGTGGCAGACTCGCCAACTACATCTCCACCTAAGAGTGGCAAAAATGCAAAGCTGGAAACTGCTGTCACAGATTTCCTTAAGGACTGGTTATAGGATCTGCCCACTGTTGATTCGCACTCCTGCAGAAGCACAACGACATACAAAGACAAGAAGTTCCTTCAACCAGGCACAACCATCTCCCAACTACATCGGGAATATCAACAGGCAGCTGCAACTGCTGAAGTTGACGCTCTGCCAATCGAGGAGAGGAGGTTTCAGGACCTTCAGTCCATGAAACATGTCATGCTCGTCGAGTGTCATCAGTTGTTTTACAATTCGCCACATAATTAGACAGACACACTCACTGACTCACTCTCTGGGTGTTTCTCAATGTCGAGTACGCTTGCTTGGTAGCACATGTCTTCCGAGTCACTTGCTTCAGAAGTGAGGCAAGAATACTTCCTGGCATTCGGAAAATGAAGAATGGAACAGGCGAGCAAGTGTGCGTCATATGAGAGGCCCCGTCTTACATTTTCCGCCACAGATTTGGGGAAATTGGTCCGTGCGCAAAGCATTGTGGGGATTTTAAGACCGCGGAATCTACACATGTGCATCCTCGAAATGTCTCGCTACGAAGTACGCCGGGCTCGGAAGAATTCCAAGTATGCTGGACATTGGAACAGTCCTTCGGCGGCACTCGATGATGTAGTATGCTTGTAATAGTGGCTCTGGAGCAGCTTTACTCGTGATTGAGAAACACTCACTCACTCACTGTATGCTCTTCTAGCACTTCAAACTGTTAGTGGTGGAATCTATCACAGTAGTGCGGGAAAAAGAAGTGCACTGTTTTGCCTAAGTCACTTACTCCAGAAGTAATAAGGCCTAAGTCAGGTTTCAGATTGCCTAAGTCACAACAACATGTTCGTAAATTGGCCTAAGTCATCTAATCCTCTGATTTTACACAATTGACAGACAGTGTTATTTGTACGTCAATAGTCATATATTGTCATAACCTTTTTGTGTGAAATAATTAATATATATCATATATTCTATATTTGGTTCAGTTTTTTGAAAAACTTTCAAATATGACTTAGGCCATTAGTTTAAGAAGGTGACCAAATTCAATTTCCTACCAGCACTTGCAGTCATGTTGACCGCCTGCATGGTTGATTCTGGAATATGTATTCATAGCAAAGAGAGGTACCTGGATACTGTCCAAACAACAACTGTCCAAACAACTATATGTTCAGTACTCGTACTTATTCTACAGTATATTGCAGTGAAAAAACGGAACCGTTGACTTTAATTAAATGTATTTTGTCAACAAATGTCACATAACTGTATTAGGTTAGTAGTTCAAAGCAATAATATTAATTTGAACATTATATTTTGTATTTAAACTTAATATTATGGCTTTCAACTAACCTAATACAGTTATGTGGAACATGTGGGACATAATACATTCAATTAAAGTCAACGTTTCAGGTTTTACAGTGTGTGTTATTCTGTCTCATTTATACATGAATACAGTGTTTTCTTTTTCTGTACTGCTGTTATACTGCTTTAGACTGTTCATAATGTAAATACTTTCAGTTATACATTATATATTTATATTGTATCATGAATAACTGTGCACTTTACTACTGTATTGCACTTCTGGTTAGATACTAACTGTATTTCATTGTCTTATACTCAACAATGACAATAAAGTTGAATATCATCTGATCCCATGGAAGCTGATACGGATGGTGGGTGTGTTGAAATGTGCAGGTGTTACATTTCTGCCTAGTGTCAGCCTTTTCTAAGTGACCTTCACAGTGAGCGAGGGTCTCAGGTGTGTCTCAGGGGTTCACCAGCATGCATGTGAGCTCATCAGAGGTCATGTAATGCAAGAGAGCCAAGTCACATGTTACTGTGGGAGGGGGGGGGGACCACAACATAAGCAAACAAATGGAACACCTCTTCCACTGCAGATTCATTCAAGACATCAAGCTTTCCATGTGCTGAGAGTCCTTCTTTTTTAACATTTATTTCATTCAGAATCTTCTTTTTTCAAATGCTATTAAAATCCATTACTGTGAGCCGACTGTGTATCAGGAATATGAAATGAAAATATCACTCACATCTCAAATGACCCATGGCCAAAACTAAATATGACTCCAGGCACTTATATAATCACATTTGTTTTGAAGATGAGTGTACAATCACCCAAAAATAGATAAAACCAAAATGGATTCCACTTCAGAACAATATTCATGCCGCCGTGGTAGAAATGGAAATCAAGCAAGTGCATGTCATCAGCTCATCAGAGGACGAAAAAAGAGGAGAGTGGGGGAGGGAAAGAAGAGCAGCGAGGAGAGAAGAAGGAGAGATGGAGGAAACCATGGTTACCAGGGAAGGATGGAGGAAGGATGGAGGAAGGATGGTGTACAGCGGAGACCTGAGAGGGGTCAGGACTGTGTGGTGAACAGCAGGATGGGAGCATGGAGACAGATTACCTGCAGGAGAGGCTGCTGTCGGTCTGGATGCTGCAGCCTGGATCTTCAGAGCAGGGGAATCAGAGCCTAAACCTCCCGAGCAGCAGCAGCTACACTCATTCCAGGGGAAAGAGAGAAAATCAGGGAGGTAAAGATGGTCGCTGCTTCAGTCTGTATCCCTTCCCTCACCCGTTAGCCCACAGCCTCCCTTATCTGTCCTCCCACAGCCTGTTGTTTTCCAATCAATAGGCAGCCAGCAGCTCACAGAGCCTGCGCACAGCCTCTGACGATATCACCCCCTCCTCCCTCTGCATTCTCTCTTTGTCCCTGCCGCCTCCCTCCCTCCCTCCCTCCCTCCCTGCATGCATGCATTCATTCCCCATTCATGAGAACAGGAGGAGGAGCAGGTTTGGGGGAAGGAGATGTTTCTGGAGCAAGGTAGCACAATGTTTACCTTGTCCAATAAATCTTGTTTCTGCTTCCGTCTACTTGATGATTCAGACAGGGATGACGTATCCACAAGAGAAGGTATGATTCTTGACTGAATGTTTAGATCATGAAATCAAGCTCGTATTCTCCTGGAAAGCCTGCATTTCTTTCTTCATTTTGAAACAACAAAGCAGAACATGTCAGAAAACCATACTGCTGTTCAAATATATACAAATCAGAGCAAAACATCATCATCCTGCCCACTCACACAACAACACAGGAGCATTTCAAACAGAAGGAAATGGATTTACAGGAAATACAGCTGCTGAAGTAACTTCAGTCGTAAGAATGATGTCACTTAAATGTAAATGGTTGTAATACTTTCGATAGAAAACATTCCTAGTGATTTTGTATCTATTGAAAAAGTAGGGGGATAAACAAACATCAAGCTAAACATACAGCAATGAAAGTGCAGCAAACATTTTTGTTGTACTTGTATAATTCCAATAAATGCTTCTAATCTAATATACACGGCAATTTAGAATTGTATTCATATAATTCAAAGAGAATAAACATAAAGAAATACAATAAGTTTTAGAAGAGACAAGCTTTACACTACATCATTGCACATACAGTATTCAAAGTGAAATCAGACACAAAGTGTAAACTGCAGGAAATACAAAAATATGAAAGTTGAAACACAGAATATAATTGTGTTGAAATTCAGTAAAATATCAATAAGACAATACAGTATATACCAAATGGAAAAGGCCAAATATTGAACCCCTCCCTCCTTCACAGCATGTGCTCTAACATCTGCATGATCCTGTTTTTAAATCTATGCTGGGGGTTTACACCTCGTATCTGAAAGCCTGTTTAAAAACATGTACTCACATCGGAGCCTGTGTTATTATCACACCCAGAGTCACTCAGGAAACACTGAGAGGACATCCAGCTCTCAGATGGGAGCAGATTGGACAGATTAATCTTTGCACACTGTGCCTGATGGGTTCGACAGAATTGAGAAAATAAGCAGGGTGTCAGTGAGGACATTTCCCACACAGATTTAAAGCAGTTTGTATAATGTTGGATGTGGCTCAGGGGTAAATGGGTTTCTACCAATCCGAGGGTCATTGGTTTGAACCCCCCCCCCCCCCCCCCCCCCTGCAGTCAACATGTTGAAATGCCCTTGGCCAAGATATGTAACCCAAAAATTGCTCCCATAAGCATTGCACCAAAAAATGTGTCGACATGTATTATGTCGACACATTTCACATGACTGTATTAGGTTTGTTGAAAGCAATAATATATATTTATTATTATTAATAATATTAGGTTCAACTTAAAACTTTGCCCTCAACTAACCTATGTGAAATTAGTTGACATAATACATTTAATTAAAGTCAAGGTTTCAGTTTTTTCAGTGTGGTACTGAAGTGTGTGAAAGTCGCTTTGGATAAGCTAAATGGAGTGTAATGATGTTTTGGGACCTTTTTTGGAAAGCTAACAAAATGTCATGTTTGTGTACACTCCAAACAGGATACGCAGGGCATAACAAATGATTTGCTTGAAATCATGTTGTTGTCCTCTCAAAAAAGACACCATAATCTTATAAATTGGCAAGGAGACAAAAGAGAGGCTGCAGGGCTCACTGATCACATGACGTCAGAGCCGGAATACCTGCCTGCTTCAAGATGCTGCACGCTCTGGAAATGAAATCTGACACCACAGAACATTCACTCAACCACATATTGGTAAACGGACACACACAAGCACACACACAACATGCAGGACATGTATTCCTACATTTCATCATCATTAGTGGGAAACGCTATATTGAAAGTATTTTGACCAACTGCTCTCTGCTGCTTCTTCCCACACAACAAGAGAAAGAGAAGAGAAAGGACAGAGGCCTCCCATCACTACGGCAACATGGCTCACACAGCCCGGCATCGCACAGACGCTGGTTGCCATGGTTATAGCGTAATTACTTCACTATCAATAGCAGAGGGAATTTAGTAGCACTTTCAACTACTGTTACCATTAGTAGAGTCCGCTGTGGAGGGTTTAGCTGAGGAGCTGCGTACAGTATGTGGCCTGATGATTTCAGCTTATTAACAGCAGACTGTGCGTAGAGAAAATGTTTAGATTTGTGTATTTTCAAAATAAATGGGTTCCTTCCTGAAAATTACATTAGTAATCCTTAGGGTTGCACAATTCCGGGAATTTTCAAAGATGGAAACTTTCCATGCGAATGTATGGCATTCATAGCACACTGCTTACTGCATGGCAATTGAGACCACACCCCTTACAGGCACTGTGCATTCCTCCAACATGTGCATATGCACAGATGAGTAATATTTAACTCAACATTCCTGTTTTCGTTCTTCAATGAAACAAATAATTGTTCAATAAAATAATTAACATTGTTCTACTTAAAAAAAAAAATTCAAAATTCAAATTAAAAGATCTGTTGAAATGTCATGTTTTTTATCTAATTTTGCATCGAATATTTCCAAAATTCCCCAGCTTAACTTCCCATGGAAACTTTCCGGAAATTTACCGGAAATGTCCTGCCCCTTTGCAACCCTAGTAATCCTCCAGTTTCTCCTCTCCTGTCCCATTGGGGGTCCTGCCGTCACCAGCTCCTGTCAAAAGAAATGTCAGCCCATCTTGTTTTATGAATATGCACTTGATTCGGTTAGTAGATTCCACTTTAAAAAAAACACTTTTTCAACATAGAACATTTAGTTTTTTACCTTAAAGTGGACCTATCATGCTATATTTGAATAATATATTGTAGGGCCATACCTATATATAAAACATGTCTGTGAAGTTTGTTTTTCAAAATACCAAACAGATCATGCATTTTAGCCATGCCTCATTTCGCTCTATTTGCTCTATTCCAGCCCTGTTTTTGCAAGGGCTGATTCTGTGACTACAGCGCCACTTATGGCACATTTCCATTGCAGCGGGGTAGCCCCGTTTAAGCATCCCTAAGCGTCCTCGCTCAGGCCTCGGGCTGCCTCGCTGGCCGTCCGAGGCCGTGGCGCATTTCCATTACAGTTTAGGACCTGGGGTAGCAACGCAGTGTAGGCGGGGCGATCGGCTTTTTTTTCACATTTCGAGTTGTTCTGTCGAGCTCCCGCTGGATTTTATCATCCCCAATGAGATGTAGGAACGTCGTCACCTCCTCGGTCGACCACGGTGTGCTTTTCTTTGACGTTGCCCTTTTTGTAGCTCTTCCGTTTACAAAAATGCTGTGTATAAAAATGCTGCAAGCTTGCTTCTAGATATGCGACGCTAGGGATGATCTTGCGCGCGATCTTGTGACGATTCTCTCTGACCAATCAGCAGTCGAGAGTGTTGACGTCACTAGTTCAGCCCTGGCCCTGGCCTGATAGAACCACGATTTTATGGGGCCGGAAAAAGAGGGAAAAAGTACCCGCTAGCCGGTGCTACGCTATATGGAAAGGCCACCAAAAACTGGCCTGGCCGCTTGAGGACGATTAAGGACGCTTAAACGGGGTTACCCGCTGCAGTGGAAATGCGCCATTACAGGCCTGGCATATGTACTACAGCGTCTCCAGCGCTTTCGAGCGGTCTCGTGTGAATGGACACGTTCGTGGCCCAACCACCCATTCCCCTGATAGGTGGAGAGTTGCCCATATAGGCGGAGCTCCTCATTTCTGACGTCAGAGATATTTCAAATCTGTATCAGTCTGTATCAGATCCGTTGCAGCCCCGTTTTTAGAGATTTGGGTATGGAGGAAAAGAGAGAGGGTTGTGTTTTCTGACACTTGGTGAGTTCCCTGACACACCGGGGACACATATTCATGTATAAAAGACGTACAAAGGTGTATTTTGCATGATAGGTCCCCTTTAACTTATTTTAGTTAGTTTACAACTCATTTTAATAAGTCGATCAAACTGAAAAAGAACAAAACAAATGTTACTTACAAATGTAATGATTTTGAAAAAATATATAGGGATATAAGGATATATTAAGTTAGAGTAACTCATATCTATTGAGTTTCAACGGTATAGTTTCAAACTGAACACACTGTCACGGTTGAGTGAAGGAAGCAGGACCCAAGCGCAGATAACTTTGATAAACCTTTATTTCAAGGCTAAAATGGAACGAATACAGACAAACACAGAACACTCACCGGTGAAGTCCGTCACCAACAAAAGAAGCACCGACACTGAACACAGCACGAGACAAGACTAAATACAGGGAGGGCTAATTACCAGACACAGGTGAACACAATCGGTAAACGAGACACAGGTGAGGAGGGAGGAGAAAAACACAAGAGCCACAGGTGAACACAATTAGCTAAACGAGACACAGGTGAGGAGGGAGTAGAACACACAGGGACACTAACGACAGGAGGACAACATGACAGAGACCAGTGAAAACACCCAAACTTAGACAGAACTGTGACAGAACCCCCCGCTCAAGGGACGGATTCCAGACGTCCCTAAACCCCAACACAAAAATCCAAAAAAAATCCAGCAGGGTGGGTGGAGGGGGTCCGGAGGAGGGACGTATCCCTAGGCCACCAGGGTGGGTGGAGGGGGTCCGGAGGACGGGACTAAGCTGACCGCCCAGGAGCCCAGTAGGGGACCAGGAAGGGATCTCGGGCGGACGGCCCGGGGGCACGGCAGAAGCCGAGAAGGGGGACTCGGGCGGACGGCCTGGGGGCAAGGCAGAGTCCATGGTGGGGCGTAGGCCACAGCGGGCGAACTCAGGGGGCCGAGCATGAGGGCGAAGGCAGCGGCAGGAAGAGTCAGGGGGCCGGGCTCGAGGACGAGGGCAGCGGCAGGAAGAGTCAGGGGGCCGGGCCCGCGGACGAAGACCGCGGCTCACAGAGGGTAGGGATCGAGGGCGAAGACCACGGCAGGAAAAGTCAGGGGGCCGGGCCCGAGGACGAGGGCAGCGGCAGGAAGAGTCAGGAGGCCGGGCCCGCGGACGAAGACCGCGGCTCACAGAGGGTCGGGATCGAGGGCGAAGACCAGACAGCTCCGGAGGCCGGGCAGGACCCGGTGTCGGCCGGACAGGAACCGGAGCCGGCGGGACAGGCTTCGGCAGGATCCCCCACGGAAGAGGACCAGGAGTTGGCAGGACCCCCAGCAGGAGAGCGGTTGGCGGGACCTCCGACGAGACAGGACAAAAGGTTGGCAGTACCCCCGGCAGGAGAGTAGACGGCGGGACCTCCAACGGCACAGGACACAGGGTTGGCAGTACCCCCGGCAGGTGAGTAGACGGCGGGACCTCCAACGGAACAGGACATAGGGTTGGCAGGACCCCCGGCAGGAGAGTAGTCGGCGGGACCTCCAACGGGACGGGACATGGGGTTGGCAGGAACCCCGGCAGGAGAGTAGTCGGCGGGGCCTCCAACGGGACAGGACACAGGGTTGGCAGGACCCCCGGCAGGAGAGTAGTCGGCGGGGCCTCCAACGGGACAGGACACTGGGTTGGCAGGACCCCCGGCAGGAGAGTAGTCGGCGGGGCCTCCAACGGAACAGGACATAGGGTTGGCAGGACCCCCGGCAGGAGAGTAGTCGGCGGGGCCTCCAATGGGACAGGACACAGGGTTGGCAGGACCCCCGGCAGGAGAGTAGTCGGCGGGGCCTCCAACGAGACCGGACAAAGGGTTGGCAGGACCCCCGGCAGGAGAGTAGTCGGCGGGGCCTCCAACGGGACAAGACATGGGGTTGGCAGGACCCCCGGCAGAGGGCTAGTCTGCGGGACCTCCAACTGGACATGAGTAGGGGGCTTGAGTGGGGACTCGAGAGAGGGCTTGAGAGGGAACTTGAGAGGAAACTGGAGAGTGGACTCGAGAGGTAACTCGAGAGGGGACCTGAGAGGGGACTTGAGAGGGGACCTGAGAGGGGACTTGAGAGGGAACTCGAGAGGAGACCTGAGGGGAAACTTGAGAGGTGACTCGAGAGGACACTGGAGAGTTGACTTGGGAGGTGACTCGAGAGGACACTGGGGAGTTGACTTGAGAGGGGACTCGAGAAAAGACTCGAGAGGGAACTCGAGATGGGATGAGGGAAGGGACTAGAGAAGTGACTCGAGGAGGGACTGGAGAAGGGACTAGAGAAGGGACTAGGACAGCTGGGGCCAGAGCTAAGGCTGGAACCATGGCTGCTGGGGCCAGAACTGGGGCTGGAACCATGGCTGCTGGGGCCTGTACTGGGGCCGGAACTATGGCTGTGTGGGCCGGTTCTGTAGCCGGAACCATGACTCTTGGGGCTCGGATTGCTGGCCTGGACTTGCGACTCCTTCTCCTAGAAGCCGCCTGAAGGCTCCGTGGACCTCCAAAAGCCAGCCGAGTTCCAGAAAACGCCTCTTGGACAGGAGCAGGAACTGGGGCGGAAGCACTGGTTGACTCCAGACGGAACACACCGAGACGTTTATAGTCCACAGGCTGGAAATCACACGCCCAGATGAAGTTCAACATCCAGTCAGGTAAGAACTTCACCAAGTCCGGTTTCTCCATAGCCAACCGGTGCGCCTCTACCAGAGCGGCCTCCTTCTGCCGAACACTGGACGCTCCCCTCCACCAATCATAGCAGCAAGCCAAAGCAAATGAAAAATGCTGTAATTCCTCCTCAAATGGGTCATCTGCTGGGTCCATCTCTGGTCGGTGCTTTCTGTCACGGTTGAGTGAAGGAAGCAGGACCCAAGCGCAGATAACTTTGATAAACCTTTATTTCAAGGCTAAAATGGAACGAATACAGACAAACACAGAACACTCACCGGTGAAGTCCGTCACCAACAAAAGAAGCACCGACACTGAACACAGCACGAGACAAGACTAAATACAGGGAGGGCTAATTACCAGACACAGGTGAACACAATCGGTAAACGAGACACAGGTGAGGAGGGAGGAGAAAAAACACAAGAGCCACAGGTGAACACAATTAGCTAAACGAGACACAGGTGAGGAGGGAGTAGAACACACAGGGACACTAACGACAGGAGGACAACATGACAGAGACCAGTGAAAACACCCAAACTTAGACAGAACTGTGACACACACGCCTGGACTCTGCTAGACCGCATGTGGAGTTGGAGCAATCTACATTCATCCTGAGAGTGGAACACTTGATAGCAGTGGAACAACAGGATTTTAACCTAATAATCTATCAAGTTACCTGGTGTAGCCATTTTTGTTCAGCTTAATTTACAACAGATCCTTACTACATCATCATGTTATACAGTGTAACACAAGCTGTAAGGTAGTCATTAGCTACTTGTTTGAAGCTACTGTAGCATGCATAGTATATTTCATAGTTGCAGTTAAAGTTCATTATTTGTAATACAGTATGTATATATTTATTTATAAATATATTCTTGTTAGAATTAACGTTACGTTTGATAAAAACTGATTTAAAATAAATATGAACAGCGACTGACAATGCTCGGCATATTCAGTTTTTGCAAACAAGCCTTTGTTTTTCTTTCTCAACATTAAAATGTTCTCCTTTTAAAGGATGATTCGGTGGAAAGAATAAAAGAGGTTGATATCTGCTGCCTGGTGGTGTGCCTTCGTGAAAAGGAGGATCTCTTCAAGGAAAAGACCACATAGACGATAAATCATACTGTAACTTGTGTTAACCTGAAACATAATGCAATGTGTTCAAATCTTATTGCACCAAAAACACTGAAATGTATTTTCTAATCTACATATTCCAAGATGGTGAAGTGGAAGTTAGCAATGAGGTGCTGAAGATTGTCTTGACCAGGGGTGCGATGCAAGAATAGTGATTGAAGGAACAGAAGTCACAGACTGATACGGGAGTTGGTCACAACAAATGTTGGGCACAATGAATGTTGGGCACAGAGTCCGGCGCACTTCCTGGGGGCTTGTGGCAACCATGCTCGGGGGTCTTCTTCACTGCTTTTGGTGTATTTTGTGGCGGAAGTACAGCGCCACTTACAGGCCCGGCATATGTACTACAGCGTCAGCGTTTTCGAGCGGTCTCGTGTGAACGGAAGACTTTTTTGAAATCGTATTCGATTCGTTTGCGTTCCCGTGTAAATGGGGTCTAAAAGAGATGTTAAAAATGTTGGAAGCATGCCTTTATTTTAATTTTTGTATTTACTTTTATTTCATATTTGAGAACATCTGTTATAAAAAGTTCATTGTGTAAAGAACATTTTAAAATAAACTGTTAAAAAGTGGAACTTAAATGTGTATATTATTTTTGACTCAAATAAATGAGTTTCTAATACTAAAACAAATTAAGGTAACAATTTGTATGGACATTTGAGAGTAGTATGGACTTAAATAAATAAATTACAATAGCTCAAATGTCTCTATCCTGGACTTGCACTTTTTGTCCCTTTTTCTTTCTTTTCTATTTTCTATTCTACAATACAAACATTCATAAATGTAATGATAAATACTTTGTTCTTGTAAATTACAAAAAGTACAGGAATATTCAATATCAAGTCTAAATCTTTGCAGTGTCTTTTTGCAGAGTATATTGTGTGTGCACCATTTAAAAAAGAAACCTCCTTAACTTGAGCAAAAAGGTGTTTCCAATTCACCAAATGTGTAGGAAGTTGAACCGGTTACACATGTCACGTGACTTCTTCTTCTGTAGTTTTACCTAGACTGTACATATAGGTAAAAGCTATCATATACAGTTGCAAGAAAAAGTATGTGAAACCTTTGGAATTACCTGGATTTCTGCATAAGTTGGTCATAAAATGTGTTCTGATCTTCATCTAAGTCACAACAATAGACAAACACAGTCTGCTTAAACTAATACCACACAAACAATTATATGTTTTCATGTTTTTATTGAACACACCATGTAAACATTCACAGTGCAGGGTGGAAAAAAGAACCCCTAGGCTAAAGACTTCTTCAAGAGCTAATTGGAGGCAGGAGTCAGCCAACCTGGAGTCCAATCAATGAGACGAGATTGGAGGTGTTGGTTAAAGCTGCCCTGCCCTATAAAAAATACACACCAGTTTTGAATTTGCTATTCTTAAGAAGCATTGCCAGATGTGAACCATGCCTCGCACAAAAGAGCTCTCAGAAGACCTACCATTAAGAATTGTTGACTTGCATAAAGCTGGAAAGGGTTCCAAAAGTATCTCTGAAAGCCTTGATGTTCATCAGTCCACGGTAAGACAAGTTGTCTATAAATGGAGAAAGTTCAGCACTGTTGCTACTCTCCCTAGGAGTGGCCGTCCTGTAAAGATGACTCCAAGAGCACAGCGCAGAATGCTCAATGAGGTGAAGAAGAATCCTAGAGTGTCAGCTAGAGACTTAAAGAAATCTCTGGCACATGCTAACATCTCTGTTGACGAATCTACGATACGTAAAACACTGAACAAGAATGGAGTTCATGGGAGGACACCACGGAGGAAGCCACTGCTGTCCAGAAAAAAACATTGCTGCACGTTTGAAGTTTCAAAAGAGCACCTGGATGTTCCACAGCACTACTGGCAAAATATTCTGTGGACAGATGAAACCAAAGCTGAGTTGTTTGGAAGGAACACACAACGCTATGTGTGGAGAATCCAAAGGGTTCTATTATTTTCATTTAATCGTTTATTTGAATAGGGACAATGCACATTAATGAACACTTTCGACAAATAATGCTTCAAGTGTAAATATGCCGGATTTTAGCTTTGAGCTAATTTCCCTTTCTATTGAGAGTGGGACAATCCCGTATCTCAGTTGGGAGGCTATTCCACAATGAGCTGCCTTTAATGGAGAGGACATTTTGTCCAAAAGTGGTCCGTCTACGGTGGACCTCACAGTCTCCTCTGGTTTCTGACCTAGTGCAGCGTCCAGTGTCTTTTTTGTAGATGAATTCCCCTAAGGGAGGGGGGGGGGAAGGGCAGTCCATGTAAACATTTATAAATAAAACACATAATTTTAAAAGACTTAAAATGGTCAAAGCTCAAGAAATTATGTTTTTCAAGGATGGTACAGTGGTGGTATGAATGTGGCTTTCTGTCAAACACCTTGATAGCTCTCTTGTACAGATGTTTTATGGGTTTCAGGTTTGTGGCACAAGCAAACGACCAGTTTGTAAAACAGTATTCAATATGGGATAGAATCATACAGTGGAGGTATGACTTTGCAGCATTGACAGTTAAGAAAGCTCTAAATGTTGCAAGTTGAATTTTATGGTATTGGATACTTTCTTGATATGTTTCTTAAAAGTCAGGTTCAAGTCCAGTATGACTCCAAGATACTTGAAGTGGGAGACTAGTTCTATATCTGCTCCATTTAAAAACACATTGGGTCCTTCGATTTTGACTGGTCGTTTACTGAACATCATGCATACTGTTTTTTTTGCATTTAACTCTAAGCAAATGTTGTTCAGCCAGTGTTGAACCTTGTCCAAAGCATTTGAGAGACAGGATGAGATCATTTCAGTGCTTTTCCCATGTATAAAGATGACCGCATCATCGGCATACATTTGCACATTCAACTCAGGACATACATTAGGCAAGTCATTAATGTACAGAGAAAACAGTAATGGTCCAAGAATGGAACCTTGTGGAACCCCAACAGGGTTCACAAGGTAGGGGGATTTGGCTCTGTTGACCAAAATACTCTGTTTTCGGTTTGATAAATAAGACTTAACCCACTGTATTGAATCTGCCGAAAAATTGAAATAAGTCAGCTTTGTAAGGAGCACTTGGTGGTCAACAGTGTCAAAAGCCTTACTGAGATCAGGGAAGACAGCTCGTGTCCAACATACATTTAACCGATGCTAGTGTGTTTGTCAGCTAATGTTAAGTGCTTTATATAAGGCTGCTTGATATTAAAGATTGACCTAGGGTCCCGGAAGTGAAAATTACACTCACAGTCAGTTACAGAACAGCTTTAGACCCACCCCCACACACACACAAGATTATTCCTGCCACTGATCTTGAATTGATCTCAGAAAACAACAACTTGCCATGAGTGGGTGTTTCAGTGTCGAGCGGGCCTTAGAGCAGATTTGAACACTGCATACCTTCCTATATGTGCTAATCAAAGTTAATTCAGAGTTTTTGTTTTGCATCGATTATCTATTGTTGTTGGTTATGCTCCTTTAGGGTGGGAGCAATGGTGCAAAAAATGTTGAAAAATGTCTATTTTGTTTGAGTTAAATTGTTATTGTACAGTATTAGAATGTCACTTGTTGTTGGATACATACATACTAATTTAAGCTATAATGAAATAATAATATTCCTCTACTCTAGTAAATAAAGCCATTATAACAAGTGTGTTGTTCAAATGCAGTCCTATAGCAATGTGAAAAGGGGAAAACTAAGTGGTTACTAACGTGTGTGGTTAATTAAAGGTTGTTTCTTCATGCAAAATAGATTTTGGATTGAAAATTAAATTAAGCTGCTTTATTTTAACAGGTTTAGTAGAGGCGGGGCATTTTGAACCGTTAGGACAAGGGTACAGGATGTTAAGACTGCACAAGGATTAAGCTGAATATAAAAGTCTAGCAACTGAGAAAAAAAAGCTGCTTTCTGAAAAAAGAAGAGTGCATTTTGTGTTTTACACACGGGATACATCAGATGTTAAATGCTGCAGAACACAGAGCTGCACTGTGAGTTTTACCTGTGTTAATTTTTAGAAAAGTGTGCAACGACCACACTGCTGTATCATGTTCATGTTCATCTTGACTATAATGTGATTTACATCCTTTTTTTTAGCCTTGTGTGGCCCTCAATGTCAGTGCTCCCCACACACTGCCCTTTATTTTATAAGAATATAAAACATTTCCTTTAGTGAAGGTAAATAAAGAGTGTTAGAGATGTAGGCTACATCCTACTGCTGCAGGTCTCCCTTGAAAAAGAGATCATTGATCTCAATGGGATTTTACCTGGATAAATAAAGGTTTTGAATTGAATTGAGGCTGTTTCGTTATTTGAAACATTCTCCTTGTCCTCTGCTATTATAGACGACAACTTTCTCTATAACACAAATACACTGTTGGTGCCCAGACTAGTCAAACACACTCAGCTAAACACCGCCATCTAGCGGGCAAGAGAAATCATTACATCTTCAGAAAGAGGGACATATTCTCCCGGAGTTTAATGCATTTTGAATGGCAACAGTTTTTAACTCTATTCCAGTAAATAATCATGTATTTATTGTTTGAAAAGCAGCACCATTAAAGCCTTTAAAACTACCAATATTGTGGATTAACATTTTAGTCCAGAAAAGTTTCTAATCGGATTATGAGGTGAGATTATTGACTATGTTTCTAAAATCAAGAATGAACTTTGAACACACACTTTTAAACTAACACAGACGAAGTGTTCTAAATATAAAAATAATGAGAATTAAAAAGAAGTTAGAATATCCTTACTCCTCAGTCCTCTCTGTGCAGGTGTTATTGGAACTATAGCCTACTTTCTGCTGAGGAAATTCCTCCTCACTGATCCTATTTTTGACCTGGACGTCAACTCCACCTAGCCAGCCACAATGACGATGCGTGCATTATTCGTGCACGGTTATAGCTGGTTTAAAATATAATGTTTTTTTGTAAACATTTTGTAATGTAAATGTAATGGTTTTTTTTTCCATCCTCTGCTTTTACTGGATACATCCAATGCTTAATAGGGTTGGAATTCAGTCTTTGACTATACCGTGAAATAAGAGAATGGGTCATAGGGAGATGATAAGAACACACCTTCATAGCAGCATACTGCAGCCGTGAGCAGTGCCCAGATGTGTCTAACAGATCGTCATACAAATCCTTGTATTGGTTGTCTCGTGCTGAAAATGCATGTTATACAAAATGCTGTAATTAAAAGATTTGAAATAACAAGTCCATATTTTCTTTAATTTATTTAAAAAATGGTCTGTTATATTCCTATTTTGATCATGTCCCCTTTATTGTATTACGGAGAGCAATGTGAGCGTCCATTCCCATTGGATAACGGAGGATTTTACACCCGGAAGTAAGTATTCTCTTTACTGTCGATTGATTTTACAGTGATATCTGCACTACTCATCAACTCAAAAACACCAGATTATTCTTGTTGATTACAAAACATTGATTGGTTTAAATTGTGTACAATGCTTTTTTAATTTTCCCCTTCGATTCGGAGAAACAAATATTTGTTCAGTTTAGGATGGCCGAAGACACTACACTACCCAGAATCCTCAGCTATCGTTTGGGACTACACCATGTGCTTTGCTTGACAAACCCCGTGATTTGTCCTCAAGCTCTGTGATTGGATGTTGGAGTCGCAGTGCCGAAGTTTACTCCGAGCAACAAACAGCATTTTGAAATGGAGGCCCATTCCCAAACTGCCAGCCCACGGAGCTGTAATAATGGATATATTGCACATGTTTGTTGTAATTCATCATTTGTAAAATATTATACTACATGGGCTGTATGATGTAAATCTTGTACCGTAAATGTTGTATTAATTAACGTTCCTATAGCTTCTTATTGCACTTGCAATTGTTTTAGTTACTTGTGGGCTACTTAACATGAATAATCACAGTTACTATCCTTTTACTGCATCACATTTCAAAAAGAAATAGGCTATTGTTATTTTAACTCCACCACAGTAATCCATCATCAGCTTTACTTTTTAGATAAAGTTTTAACTCACAATTGATCATAACAGGCTTCAACATATACATTTTTATATATTACCAAGTGGTTTCATGTACAACCCACACAAGTATCATGCTACATGAAGCTCTGTTGCTTGGATATCACTAGATCCTGATGTCAGCGTAATATAAAAGTACATAACGATTGATGTGTAACTTAGCATAATTTACTAGCTAGCCGCTAGCTGCTAACTGCCGCCTCGTTGATATAAATCCAGTACCATGCTGTCATGAACGCGCGGTGCTGTTACGTGTACGCAAATTCACGTGCTTAATGTGAACGAGCCTTTTGGGCTGCGTGGTTAAAGTTGCGCATGCTCTATGAGTGCACATACGGGTACTTCTCAGGCATGCTGGGTAATCTGTGACGTTTCGCTCTCTCAAAAGTTGGCCCATTTTGTCATCATGCGCCATTGAGCAACTCTCATAGGAATGAATGAGGCCCCGCCTCCCACGCTGTATCCAGTTCTTATTATACATCCATGAGGGAGCCTCGTTGAGCTGCGAGTGTGGCTACAGACGGAGTTCTATGGAGTCAGATTTGGGTCAATATTCTAGCGCGCAAAACAAGCTACTCACGAGCGGAAAATGTGCTTTTACACGCGCATGAAATGACCCTCGCGCGCAGATTAAACCCCCGCGAGCGGCTATGAGAGACAGCCCTTCAGCCTCACTCGCTCGCGGAGTCTGTCTACGCGCGCGTGAAAAGTTTCTGGCACTTTGGGGCGGAGCCTGGACTTTGATTGACAGCTGCCAGGAAGCACGGAGTTGCCAGGTTTGATAAATGCCTGAACTACCAAGAGCCGAGGAGTGACAGCTGCAAGATCAGTTGGACGAGATTGAATGGTAAATGTGTCCATAAAAAACTATTATATTTGTAAAGTGTACAGCTAATATATATATATATTAATTAATTTTATATAAAACAATATATTTTTGAGTGGGCTGTATCTGTCGAAAACTGCTAGCTACTGTCTGCTATATGCACCTCCCTTACGAAATGAACTATAGTATTACTATAGTATACTATAAGAGTTGTATAGTGTCCTATAGTAAGTTTGTAGTGTTCTGTAGTATTTTTCACCAGCTATTGTATTACTATAGTTTTTTCTGTAGTGCCATTTTATTAGCTATAGTAGCCCTATAATATTTCAATAGTAATACTCTGTATCTAGATCTTTGTAGTATTCCTATATTATTTTAAATATTATAACTATAGTATAATATATAGTGTTTCTGTAGTTGTTTTTTAAACACACTATAGAACACTCCTAATAGCATGATATTGTCATAGTGAATGCATATTATTACTATAGTGTTTGTAAAAGTATTACTATAGTGTTTTTGTTGGTGTTTCCTTATTAAGACTATATTATTTAAAATAGTACTACTATAGTATAATATATAGTAATGGTATGATGTTGTCATAATGAATGCATATTATTACTATAGTGTTTGTAAAAGTATTGCACTCCTAGAATTAATGTCATTTTTTTATATCAAATGAATTGAGATATATATATATATTAGCTGTACACTTTACGAATATAATAGTTTTTTTATGGACAACTTTACAATTCAATCTCGTCCAACTGATCTTGCAGCTGTCACTCCTCGGCTCTTGGTAGTTCAGGCATTTATTCCTGGGGTTCCTGGCAGCTGTCAATCAAAGTCCAGTGGCTCCGCCCCAAAGTGTCAGAAACTTTTCACGCGCACGTAGACAGACTCCGCGAGCGAGTGAGGCTGACACTCCCGCGAGGGAGCAAGAGGGCTGTCTCTGCGCGCGAGAGTCATTTTATGTGCGTGTCAAAGCACATTTTCCGCTCGTGAGTAGCTTGTTTTGCGCGCTAGAATATTGACCCAAATCTGACTCCATAGAGTTCACTCCATCACGGAGGGGTTGGGTCGAGGGAGTGGTTTGGGATTGGGCCGGAATGAAACCCATCGACGGCATACTATTCAAAACAGGAATCGAACGTCTCCTGCCCCCCCCCCCCCCCCCCCCCCCCCCTTAGGTCACAGCATGGGTCACAGGCTCCTCCAACAGTGCAACACAATAAAACAGATACACAGAAAAAATAGTGCAAGTCAATACAAAAAGAAAAATAGTAAAAAGTGAAATAGTGCAATAAGAGTCTATACAAGTGATTGGAATATGATATATTAGACACATCATTTCTAAGTAGCAGCCAGATGAATGCTATGGATGTTATTTCAAAGTTCAGGTGTTTAATAGTCTTATGGCCTGTTGGATGAAACTGTCCCTGAGTCTGGTGGTTTTAGTCCGGATGTAAGATAAGATAAGATAAGATGGTACTTTATTGATCCCAATATGGGAAATTGTTTTTGTTGCAGCAGCATAAAAGACAACCCAGATAGCAAAATATGAGTGAATCAATGTTGAAATATGGTTAGGCAGAAATATTGAATCCATGTTGAAACCCGGACATTGAAATGAAACAGAAAGCGCAAATTGTTTTAATGTTGAATAAACGTTGGACTTTCAACCATAACTGACACTATCAATGTTGATTCAACCATCATCTATATAGGAATCTACATGTGCTCCCCGTAGAAAACGTTTTGTCAGAGGGTGACTAAACACCGTGCTGACACCAACCTACGTGGCAAGATGAAATGGCAGCAGCATATGTTTTTACCGTGCTATAAGCCAATTCCTGTCCAGCAACAGCTGGAGGAACGACAGCACGAGACAGGTCCAGGCTTTTCCCTGCACACCAAACGGAACGCTGTCCATTTGGCTGTGTAGGATGTGTGTTCAGCAGCTGCGCTGATCGAACACCTCCGTGGCGATTTATGTAGGCCGCCGCTGCTGCTTTGTTGTGGGAATTGAGCGATAGAATTAAGGAAGTAGCAAGGTATGCTGATCATGGTATCAGAGTGTTTGTTGTTGTTTGTTTTTGCAACAACTGTGCTGGGATCCGGGTTAAGGGGAGGGGTGGGTGCGTGGGGGGAGAATTGTTTGTCCAATATTTTTTCAGTTAGGTTTTTTATTATATTGTTTATTTCATGTTATCTTATCCTTTGCCTGTGGGCTGCTTCTACACTTAATATACTAAACTCGGTCTCACGCCACACCTTTTCTCTCCCTGTTGCTTGTCAGCGGGGGAGAGGTACCAGGTATGGGGACAGGTACATGCAGGTACACCACCTGCCCAGTATCATTGTATGCTAAACTCTAACTCCTTAACAGCACCAAGTGGTGCTTTAAGATTTACTAGTTGGAATATCAGGGGCCTGAATTCTTCTGTGAAACGTAACAATGTGATTAACCATCTAAAACATTTAAACACAAAAATTGCCTTTTTGCAAGAAACCCACCTACAACCATCAGACCATCTTAAACTTCGCAGAGGGTGGGTGGGCCAGCTTTACCATTCTTCCTTTTCAAGTAAGGCCCGAGGCGTTGCAATTCTTGTTCATAAATCTGTCCCATTCTCTGTGTCCAATGTTATATCAGACCCAAGTGGCCGTTTTATTATCGCAACTGGCAAAATATGTGGCAACAATCTGACGTTGGCGAACGTGTATGGCCCGAATTTTGACAACGAGGACTTTTTCAGAAATGTTCTTTTCTCCATTCCTGACATAAATTCCAGCCAGCTCATTCTGGGAGGGGATTTTAACTCTTGTATCGATCCTTCACTTGACCGTTCATCTAACAAGCCCTCTGCCCCATCTAAATCTTCCAAAGTTATCCAACTGTTCATGGAGCAATACGCAGTCTCAGATGTCTGGCGCTTTTTTAATCCTAGTGCCAAACAGTTCTCTTTCTTTTCTCCTGTTCATGGTACTTTCTCCCGAATTGATTTCTTTCTTATTGATAACAAATTGCTCCCCTCTGTCAGCTCGTGCTCATACAGCCCTATAGTTATATCGGACCACGCAACTGTCATTGTTGACATCTCGCTTCCCGGCAGGTCCTTGTCACGTTCCCCCTGGCGCTTCAATTCACTACTACTTTCTGACCCGGATTTTATCAAAACTATTAGGAATCGCATTGACCTTTTTATTTCCACTAATGTTAACCCGGCTGTATCTGCAGCAACAATTTGGGAAGCGTGCAAGGCCTATCTAAGAGGAGAAATAATTTCCTATTGCACTTACCAAAGAAAAATCAACACTGAGAAGAGTATCTGCCTTTCCAGGGCTTTATCGGATCTGCAGACAAGATGTGTGGACTCCCCCAGTGCAGATATTCTCAAAGAATTACTGACAAAAAAGGCTGAATTTGACATTTTGGCCTCAGAAGAGGCAACAAATTCACAAAAACACGCCACAATTACTATGAATTCGGAGATAAACCGAGCAAAATACTTGCCCACCAAATTCGACAATCCTCTTCCTCTCAGCACATCACTCAAATTAATACTGCTGATGGAATATCTATTAATCCTCAAACCATTAATGACCAATTCAAGGACTTTTATAATTCATTATATACTTCTGAGAGCTCATCTGATGAGACACAATATGACAACTTCTTCAAGTCCCTAAACATCCCCTCCATTGACCCTGAAACATCGTCTGGGTTAGATGAACCCTTCACAGTTAATGAAGTCAAAGCTGCTCTAATGTCGATGCAGAGTGGGAAATGTCCGGGCCCTGATGGCTTCCCTGCTGAATTTTTTTAAATGTTTTCTGATAAGTTAACCCCTCTATTGCTTAACATGTTTAATGAATCATTTCAATCTGGCACACTTCCCCCTACGCTACGTCAGGCTACTATTTCTCTTATACTGAAAAAGGACAAGGATCCTCTTCTTTGTGGTAATTTCCGCCCTATATCTTTGCTTTGTGCTGACGTCAAGCTTTTAGCTAAGGTGCTAGCAAAACGTTTAGAATCTGTTCTGACTACTATCATCTCCACAGATCAAACAGGGTTTGTTAAAGACAGACACTCTTTTCACAATGTCAGACGGCTATTTGATATATTATATTCACCCTCTTCTCCTGATTCCCCGGAAATTATTATTTCAATGGACGCTGAGAAAGCTTTTGACCGGGTAGAATGGCCTTATTTATTTCACACATTGAGAAGATTTGGGTTTGGCGACACATTTATTTCATGGATTAGGCTTCTATATACATCTCCCCTCGCTTGCGTCCGCACAAATAATGATTATTCTGATTATTTTCCCCTCATGCGTGGAACTCGGCAGGGTTGTCCACTTTCTCCTCTTTTGTTTGCCATTGCCATTGAGCCGCTGGCGGTGGCCCTCAGGTCCAGTCAGATGCAGGGCATCTCAAGGGGGGGAGTTGAGCATAAACTCTCCTTGTATGCTGATGACCTTCTGCTATTCATCTCGGACCCAGACAAATCTATTCCTCCAGTATCGGCTGTGCTGAGGGAGTTTGGGCAGATTTCGGGTTATAAGTTACATTTTAACAAAAGTGAACTGCTTCCCATTAACGCTGCAGCTACAGCCTACCCCCTTTCAAAGTTACCGTTTAAGACATCTCTGGCAAGTTTTAAGTATCTGCGCGTTTGCGTGACCAAGAGCTTCTCAGATTTGTTTAGGTGCAATTTCTCCACTCTGTTCGACTGACTCAAGACCTCCAACGTTGGTCTCTCCTACCTCTATCTCTGGCTGGCAGAATAAATTGCATTAAAATGTATGTGCTCCCCAAATTTCTATATTTTTTTCAATGCATACCAGTTTTTATTCCGAGACATTTCTTCCATTCACTCGATCGCTCAATTTCTCAGTTTATATGGAACAAGAAAACACCCAGAATTCGAAAAAACATTCTTCTAAAAACCAAGGAAATGGGTGGCATCTTGATAGGCACAGGTGTGGCATCTTGATATGCCACACCTGTGAGGTGGGATGGATTATCTCGGCAAAGGAGAAGTGCTCACTATCACAGATTTTTTCAGATTTGTGAACAATATTTGAGAGAAATGGTTATTTTGTGTTTATAGAAAATGTTTTAGATCTTTGAGTTCATCTCATGAAAAATGGGAGCAAAAACAAAAGTGTTGCGTTTATATTTTTGTTCAGTGTACGTCCAGAGAGGGAGGTAAAGCAGGCCGGGTAAAGACGAAGCCAACATGAGAGATTTCCAATCCCTCAAAAAGTAAGCAGCAAGAGGTAGAATCATGTAACCAATGGCAAAGCCTAAACACGTGCCCAACGATGAATAAAGGACTCGCACATTGCCAGTCAAGATCTCAGCGCCTGTGTGCAGAGATAAGAGAGAGAGGTTTTAACACATTCCTGCATTGTGTTTTATTTAATCTGTCAACAGTGTTAAACGACAGAGGCACTATTATAGACTGTGACATACCCAGCACTAAAGCAGCCACAAAGTTGGACATCTGTCCCAAACCATTGAAGAAGAGGAGGATAGTAAACATAGTCCACGAAGTAGAGAAGACCTGAATGAAGGAAAATAACATCTGAACTGCCATGGTTGCAAAGAGCACAGGTTTTCTTCCAAACCTATGAGACACAAGTGAACATAATAAGAAAAACAAATGCATAACCTAGTATGTACACATATATGAACATAATAGTTTTTCTGTCGAAGATTTGAGTGTAGATGTGCTCCACACAAACATGTGTGTTTACAGTTTTTGTGACATAAAAGAAAAAAAACACAACACCACTTAAGGTTATGTTATATACTATATCACGACATTATTGAGCATCATGTAATCTGATGCTGGAAAAGCTTTTTATAATCTGTAAATCACAATAACACAAAATCCAACATAATGGGTAGCTGTGTATAAAATCATGCTCCAAGTGTCTTATGCGTCTTAGGCCACAGCAATGGTAGTAATGTATACATCACATGGTTCTGGTGTTTTATAGTACCGGTCTGACAGCTGTCCTGAGAAAAAGGATCCAAAAAGAACTCCAATGAAGTAAACTGTGGCGGTGAACGGCTGCTTCCACTTATCGCTGCACACCAGGTCGAACTGGAATATCCAAACAATAGCATGTTTAACAATGACATGCATTGTTCGGGGTATTTCCCCGGTAATGTTATGATCTCTCTGCAGCTGGTTCTTTATGACACTTGTTCCATGTCTGATTATATTTCGATGATGCTAAGTCTGTGTGGTCAAATGTGCCCCTGTAAATAACTACTGTAGCGGAAAGTGACACTTTTAGTAATTATGTGACAATGATGCAGTGATCTTGCAGAGATACAGTCACAAAACTTGACAGATGTATTTTCAATGTTTTTACATTTAACGAAGACACTTTACAATCACAACAAGCATCTATCTGAAAGAGAGAGAATATTCTAATCTGGAGACAAACATGCTGAACTTGCCAGCCTTCACTAGCAGGCAGAAAAACAAGACAATTTGCACAGCAGTTTAACAAAGAAAAACTTCCGAAGAAAACCCACAGTTTAAAGGGAAACATGGGAGAAACCTCAGGGAGAGCAACAGAGGAGGTATCCCTCTCCCAGGACGGACAGACGTGCAATAGATGCCGTATGTAAATTGAAAAGATAATACATTTGCAACATAGGTAGTCCAAATGTTTGGAAATGCATGTGTGTATAATAGGAAGATGAATCCACGAGGATATCCATCCAGGACCTATGATCCAGGACCACAGCCACGACTCAAGATCCAGGGCTCGCGATGCAGGACACAGGACCGCAGGATCATCCATGACTCCGGATCCCAGCGTATATAGACACCAAAAAGAAAGAAATTTGGGGAAGCTGGGTTAATCGGAACATGAGAGTACACAGGTATAGATGGAGAGAAGGAAGAAGTAAGATGTCCCCCGACAAACTAAGCCTATATCAGCAAAACTAGGGGCTGAATCTAATCAGCCCTAACTATAAGCTTTATCAAAAAGGAAGGTCTTAAGCGCACTCTTAAAAACGGATAGGGTGTCTGCCGCCCGAACACAAACTGGAAGCTGATTCCACAAATGTGGAGCTTGATAAGAAAAGGCTCTGGCTCCCATTGTACTTTTAGAGACTCTAGGAACAACCAACAACCCTGCATTCTTGGAACGCAATGCCCTAGTAGGACAGTAGGGTATAATGAGTTCTTTAAGGTAAGATGGCGCCTGCCCATTAAGGGCTTTGTAGGCGAGAAGAAGAATTTTAAATTCTATCCTGTGTTCTATAGGGAGCCAGTGTAAGGCAGCCAGAACAGGAGTAATGTGGTCCCTTTTCCTAACTCTGGTTAGTACACGAGCTGCAGCATTTTGAATTAGCTGAAGCGACTTGACTGACTTCGTGGTACACCCTGATAATAAGGAGTTACAATAATCCAGCCTTGAAGTAACAAATGCATGGACTAGTTTCTCTGCATCGTTTTGAGGCAAGATATGCCTGATTTTTGCAATGTTACGTAGATGGAAGTAGGCGGTCCTTGAAATTGATTTTATGTGGGCGTTAAAGGATACATCCTGATCAAATATGACACCAAGATTCCTTACAGTCTCACTGGAGGCCAAATTAATGCCATCCATAGTTAGTATATCTTTAGATAATTTGTTTCGTAGATTCTTCGGGCCAAGTACAATAACTTCAGTTTTGGTCGTGTTTAACATCAAAAAGTTTAAGGTCATCCACGTTTTTAAGTCCTTGAGGCAGTCTTGAATTTTATTTAGATGATTAATTTCATCAGGCTTGATTGATACATATAGTTGAGTATCATCCGCATAACAATGAAAATTTACAGAATGATTCCTTATAATATTGCCTAACGGAAGCATATATAATGTGAACAAAATAGGTCCGAGCACTGAGCCCTGTGGCACTCCATGGCTAACTTTGGTTTGCGTGGAAGATTCATCATTGACACGTACAAACTGAGAGCGTTCAGATAGATAGGACCTAAACCAGCCTAAAGCAGTTCCCTGTATGCCAACTAAGTGCTCTAGTCTTTGCAATAAGATATCATGATCGATAGTATCAAATGCAGCACTGAGATCGAGCAAAACAAGAATAGAGACAAGTCCCTTGTCAGAGGCTATTAGAATGTCATTTGTGACTTTAACCAGAGCTGTCTCTGTGCTATGATGTGTTCTAAAGCCAGACTGAAAATCTTCAAATAAATCATTGTTTTTTAAGTAATCACACAACTGTTTAGCGACTGCTTTCTCAAGAATTTTTGGGAGGAACGGAAGATTAGAAATGGGTCTATAATTGGCTAAAACCTCTGGATCGAGGTTGTGCTTTTTAAGAAGCGGTTTTATCACTGCTACTTTGAATGATTGTGGAACATAGCCTGATAATAAAGACATATTCATAATATTTAATAAAGAAGTGCTAATTAATGGAAACACTTCCTTCAACAGCTTAGTTGGAATTGGGTCTAACATACACGTTGATGGTTTAGAAGAGAGAATCATTGAATTTAATTGTTCAAGGTTTATGGCTGAAAAGCATTCTAGTTTACTATCTAGTGTAATATTAGAACTTACGTTTCCGGGAGTTGATAACACTATACTGGTCAAAGGCAAGAGGTCATTAATTTCCTTCGTCAAAAAGCAATGCATTTTCTCCATAGAGTTTTGGAAAATAGCTCGAAATAAGGTCTGTGGTTGACACAAATTTAAGAGATAAATCACGTTTTGTTCTACGACATTAAATACATCAGCAGTGACCCCACTGGTGATTTTTGAAGAGTTTACGTATCTGAAAAGCAATGGTTGTTACCGAGTGGCTGAATAGGACTACAGAAATTGTCGAGGCCGTTGTACGTCATTACGCCGAACACGTAAACACTCCAGCTAAGTTTGTTTTCCCCCCGTGTTCTGCTTGAAAGCAAGTACCTGCCTATCTCTAGTATCTGTATATCTATATATCTGACCATTAGAATCTGTATTATTATTGTTTTACAAATTATAGAATAATTTATAGCGCTACTAGTTAGCTACGCAATGGTTTGTTGCTTTGCTCCGGGTTGCAGCCACAGGTCTTTGCATGAAACGTGCTCGTTCTATCGTTTCCCGGCCAATGTTTTCCAAAGGAGAGTCTGGATTCGTGCCATGAGGTAAGCTGACGTTACATTTTTGTCCATGTCACGGTGAAATTTAAATAATGGGTAGTGACTGTATCGCCGTTTAGAGATGGCGCTGCTGAAAAGACCGCAACATAAGTAAAGATAATGAATAAATCCTATTAAAAACCTGTGTCGCTTATATGATAAGTCTAATTAGTACAAGCAGCATAACGTTACACCATGTAACTAAAGATTGTAGTCAGGGAAATCAGTTTAACATATTGAACTAATAACAAATCACCTCTGGCTGGCAGAGAACTCTCTGCTCCATAGCTTCTCTTGGACGTAAAATCACATGTACATTTTACATTTATATTCAATTTAATATTCCATCTCTCACATACTTTTGTATATATAATAACTTATATTTTCTTTTTATGCTGCTGCAACACAAACATTTCCCAAATTTGGATCAATAAAGTAATATATTATCTTAATTGAGAAATCTAACTATTATAATTAGTGTAGCAGCTGACACCTATTATGGATTCATCTACCATTTATTTCTTTTAGTTCAATTTTGATCTATACAAATGTCAAAATAGTGAAAATGTTCACGAAACTTATCAAAGTGCAAGGTTATATCTTTACATGTTTTGTTTTAGCCTATGTACTGTATGTCTTAATGCTCTTAATTGTGACGGTGTGACTTCCATGAAATTAATATTTTATATCTTCCCAACAGACGAGCTGACAGGAAGCCCAATGCCTGTTCCCGCATCTGCAGCTGTCATTTTCCTTTACAAAAGAGAAAAAGGCCTGTTTCCTTTAAAGCACAGAATGTAGAAGAGCATTCCTACTGTCTGAGAGGGATAACTGATGGAATGGAGGAAGAAGCTGCGTGTCTAATGACTGAGGAGGAAGCAGGTCCATCAACACAGGCGGCTGCTAATGTAGATCCTCAACCACTATCTGAGAATGCCGAGGAGCAAGCAACCACGGTAGAAGAAAAACTTCAATCTCAGCAAAGACACATAATGCAGCTAGAGATCCAGCTAGAGGAGTCCAAGGCAAAGCAGAGTTACTGGCGTGACAAGTATTCTGCCTCTCAGCTGAGTGAAAAGGTTCTTCGGATGGAGACAGGTTTGCCAGATAGACACATTCAGTGCTGTGTGTGAGTATGTTGCTCGTTTTGAGGGTTCCATTACATACCCAGAAGGTTGGTTCCCCAAATCACTGAGTCTTGAAGACCCAAGTTTTCATGACCCTCATGAAACTGCGTCATAATTACACACACCTTCATCTGGCTGCACTCTTTCACTGCGGTGAAAGCACTGTCAGAAATGTGACATTTATAGAGGTTCTCCATAAATTACCTTTTAAGGACATAATGAGTACTGTTCCCAGCCGGGAGAAAAATAAAACCAGCTTGCCTTCTTCATTTCGGCACATCCAGAACTGCAGAATGATAGTGGATTGTACGGACATCAAAATTGCTATCCCCAAGCAAATGGATATCCAGAAAGAGACCTACTCTGCTTACCGTGGCATGCACTCCTTCAAACTACTGCTGGGGGTAGCACCAAATGCTGTGATCACATACTGCAGCAAACCATACCCAGGATCAACAAGTGACAAAGAGATAGTACGGGATTCTGGTGTTCTTCAGCATTTCAAACCTGGAGATCTGATATTGGCTGACAAGGGATTCTTAATCCAGAACATTCTTCCAGAAGGAGTCACTGTCAACATTCCCCCATTCCTCTGTCATGGCCAACTGACACACAGCGAAGCACAGGCTACAAAGCTTATCGCACAAAATAGGATTCACGTCGAGAGAGCAAATGCTCGTTTGAAAGAATGTAGGATCCTAAAGTTCATTCCATCTCACCTGAGGCACTTTGCAGATAAACTGGTGCAGGTATGTTGCGCACTAGTGAACTTCCAACGTCCTCTCATAAAAGAGGTGGCAGAAAAATAGTGTCTTTTCACATGTAAACACATATGTTTCATACACATCTTTTCAACTCTGTAAGCCCCCCTCCCCCCTCTCAATCAACTTCCTCTTGACTGACTTTTCTGTTTATTTTATTTTACTATATTTATTTGTTTGCCTGTCCTTGTTTCTCTACCCTCCCTCATACTGTAAAGCGTCTTTGAGTTGTAGAAAAGCGCTATATAAATAAAATGTATTATTATTATACTTTGTTTTACATTTTGAGTTCATCATTAAACTCAAACAATGTCTTTAAACTGGGTGCATTTTATTTCTTTTATGTAGGTTCTGTTTAATACACATGTTAATTTGACTCAGATGTGCTGATAATATCTGCAAATATAAATCTATAAACTGTCTGGCCTCTCGGGTCGGCTCGTGTTTGTGTTCTGTCTTTCTCTATCAAAAACGTTACTCCAAAGAATGCTTTGTGATTTGAGATTCAGAGGCAGCTTGATTCAAGAAACTACAATAGGTGTCTGCACGGACTGCCTTTTGTTATTAAGAAATATTATTTTGTAAATATGTTATTCTCTGTAGTCAGAAACCTAACACTCTAACAACCACAACATTGCAAAGGTGAGTAAATGTAAATTAAAAACGATTCACAATTTCTTAAAATTACTATATTTGAAAATGATAGATTTATGATCTTTTTCATCGAACATATGAACGACTCAAATAAGGATCGCAGCAGCTACAAGAAAGATCTTCAAAGGGGAACCATAACATCCTGAAGATGAGTTTTCTCTAAAAGAAATATTTAATTTGAACATCAGTGCTCTCTGAACTCAGAACAAGTCAATTAATATGCCTTTTTGTTTTTCTGTCTTTTTCAGAAAATAACCACAACAGTGACAAAGGTGATTATTCCGGCAGTGCCAGCTTTGGAAGCATGTGGGCCTTGAAAAAGTCCTCAAGAGCCAACAGGTTAGGCTGCCAAGTGTCATCTCGGGCTATCGGAATGATGACACTGTCTTTCGTAGTCCAGACCACAAAGCAGCAAGTCTCTCTTGCAGTGAGGTGAAGCTGACCTTGCACTTGGTGCCAGTAAGGATGCTCCTCACGCAGGCTGAATGTTTCTCCCTCCTTACTGACACAGAAGCCCTTGATTTGCAATGCTTCACTAATTGTCATTTCCCTGGCCCCGTAGGGACACTTTACCTCCAGCACAGCGGAAGACCCTACCAGACCATCTGGAGATGCCCCCAACACTCCTGATTGGGAGAGCCACAAACCTGACTCATGGACCTGCATCTGGGTTGCAGTGGTGAATGCCCTGACGCCCTCACATTCATTCATAGTCCCCCACTGTACAGACAAAGCACCATCAAGGGCCTGTTGTTGCCCTAGCACCCTGGCACTAAGGGAAGCAGTCACACGCTTTGACCTCAGGACAGCTCCAAAGTTACCTGAATTGCCACCTGAATTGCCCTCTGTCGCTCCTCAGACAATGCCATGCTTGCCACAATTGCCTCAGGTCCCTGATGCCCAACAAATTTGATAATTTCAGGAACAGTAAGTGTTTCCAAGCTGTAGTGTTCCACTTCTGGCTCGGGGGAGAGAAGCCAAGACATTCCTGAGAACCTGCCCCCGGGTCTGTCCCTCAGCCAGTCACGATCTTCGGAGGTGGGCTCTCTTGTCAGCGGGTTGAATGAGTTATTGGTTGGAGGAAATAGCTCCTCCACTGGATGTGTACGTGTAGCTGCTTTGGCTTCTTCCACTGACAGGGGGTGTCACTGCAGCTGAAACTGTGGATGGCAAAGAGAGCTAATGCAGCCGCATGACTGCATTTCCGTTCTCCACGTGGGCATTCACATTTTGTGGAGAGAATTCCCTCTTCTCCTGTAGATACCTGTGGTGGTGGGATTATTTTATTATTTTAAAATATATTTACATTTGTAATGCCTTCCCAATTATCCCTTTCATTGTTTATAGCCTACTGTATGTTTATTTCATGGATATTTCTGTGTTTTGTGGTGTGTAGTATTTGTAATAAAGATTTCATGTGACACATAAAATGGATTTGTTGATGGGAATTAATGTAACTAATGTGAATAAATTAACTCTAGGTTAACGGTACTCTTGCTATCACTACTCACCGACACTATAAACCTTGTCCCTCATGCTAGCCCTGACAACATCGGTAAGCACACCTTCATCTAGGCTGCACTGCTGTACGTGTCCTGACTTGTAGTGGTTCTCTCCTCTATCTACACTCTTCTTGTCATCTTTGTAAAATGATATCAGACTGGTAATTGACACAGCCATGACTTCTAGTGAAATTCAGTGTCGCTAAAATGAAAAGCTTTGTTAAAATATGCAAGCGCGCGAAAGCCAGTTGAAACGATCTAAGGTTTGCGTGACGTTGAAGTCGTGCGACCCTGCTGCTGTACTTTTTTGTAGTTCGTTTATAGCATAACGTTAGCATTTTGCTTCTGGCGACTAGATTTATGATTCAAAAATGATAAAAGTAGGATAGATATGTGGATTTTATCCGGCTGAACAAAACGTGATCCGTCTCTTAAATGTGTCTCAACCACAGACCAAAATCCTATGGAGAAATTGCATTGCGTTTTTGATGAAGGAACCGGAAGGAGTTTACATCCGGGTTTTAGGACGCGTCACTGCGGTTCTCTATTGTAACTCTTTAATATCAGGGTGTACCAAGAAGTCAGTCAAGTCGCTTCAGCTGATTCAAAATGCTGCAGCTCGTGTACTAACCAGAGTTAGGAAAAGGGACCACATTACTCCTGTTCTGGCTGCCTTACACTGGCTCCCTAGAGAACACAGGATAGAATTTAAAATTCTTCTTCTCGCCTACAAAGCCCTTAATGGGCAGGCGCCATCTTACCTTAAAGAACTCATTATACCCTACTGTCCTACTAGGGCATTGCGTTCCAAGAATGCAGGGTTGTTGGTTGTTCCTAGAGTCTCTAAAAGTACAATGGGAGCCAGAGCCTTTTCTTATCAAGCTCCACATTTGTGGAATCAGCTTCCAGTTTGTGTTCGGGCGGCAGACACCCTATCCGTTTTTAAGAGTGCGCTTAAGACCTTCCTTTTTGATAAAGCTTATAGTTAGGGCTGATTAGATTCAGCCCCTAGTTTTGCTGATATAGGCTTAGTTTGTCGGGGGACATCTTACTTCTTCCTTCTCTCTGTCTATACCTGTGTACTCCCATGTTCCGATTAACCCAGCTTCCCCAAATGTCTTTCTTTTTGGTGTCTATATACGTTGGGATCCGGAGTCATGGATGATCCTGCGGTCCTGTGTCCTGCATCACGAGCCCTGGATCTTGAGTCGTGGCTGTGGTCCTGGATCATAGGTCCTGGATGGATATCCTCGTGGATTCATCTTCTTATTATACACACATGCATTTCCAAACATTTGGACTACCTATGTTGCAAATGTATTATCTTTTCAATTTACACACGGCATCTATTGCACATCTGTCCGTCCTGGGAGAGGGATCCCTCCTCTGTTGCTCTCCCTGAGGTTTCTCCCATGTTCCCCTTTAAACTGTGGGTATTCTTCGGAAGTTTTTCCTTGTACGATGTGAGGGTCTAAGGACAGAGGGTGTCGTATTGTGTAAGCATATCTAGGATGACGGTGACATCATCTGTCTTCCTGGAAATGTAATATAGGTAGTGATAGTGGCATAAAAGAGGATGGGACATTCCTATTCAGCCACAACCTTGTCTCGGTATGTCAGACAGCAAGCCATGCAACACAATAACTTGATCCTCAACTGAACTGTCAGTACACAGCCTCAGGTGCCTGTCAACCATTGTTTGCATGATTCACTCTTTTTTAAAACTATTTATGCAAAGCAGGTTCACTGATTGATATGCTCCTCCTTCTAGGAACGCCCTGATTATTTTGTTCGTTCTTCCCCCTTAAGAAAGACAGTGATAACCACAAATGCACGTCACACTGTACAGATGCATACAGAAAACACTTTTCCAACCAACATTTCAAGTGACTACGATCACCTTTGTAAAATTACATTCAAGATAATGAATTAAAACCCTTGTATTATGATACATATCGCATTACCAGAGTTTTGTCAGTAAAGTAAACAACTGTTTCAACCTCTAGAAGCAATAGTTGTCAAAGTCAAAAAGCGATGGATAAATACAGTTATTTTGATAAAGATCTTCACTGAAAATATTTGAAATGACACAATGCTCAGTGCTGTAATAATTCATTTTTAAGTCATTCTAAATTTGTTTATAGCAATAATACTACAGTCTGAGACAGTTTTCATTATTTTACAGAAAAAAAACGTAATCATACATATACTGTATATATAAAATATATGCTTTGTAACTTTTCAAATACGTTTTTGTTTTTATTATGAACCCAATCAACACATATATGTGTTCACTCTAGTTGTTTCCTGTCTGCGCTTCACCACAAAGCATCAGATCAAAATGCAGATAAACCGAAGACGAGTAGTTTCCACAGAACTGGTGAAAGAAAGCGGAGAAAATGAGGAGACATCTTTAAAGTCAAATTGAATTTTTATCCGGTCAAGTCATCTAACAGTTCTGGTCAATGTATTATAATCCCCTCTTAGAATACCATATTGTTGTGACTTTAAACACATTTGAAATAAAGTGACACAACATGGAATGAACAAGAGAGATAAAGAAGCAAACAGAAAGATGCGTGTCAACAATTCAACTCCTGAGCAACAGTGCAGAGAGCATGTAGTAAATACCAGAGAGCCATTTGAACACTAGGTGGAGTACTGCATTAAGTGAAGTACTTTACTGCTTCAGAGGTACTTTCACTTTACTGAACTAACATTTCATACCACTTCAAACTGCAGTATACATTTCGGAGAGAAATACAGTTGTTTTAATGCAAACCGTTTTATGAAAACTACTGTCAAGTTATTTTGAAGATTGAGGATGGATGAACTAGCAATCTATTTGCTTTGCATTTCATAATTGTGACCTGTTAAACCCCGAGCCTGTTTTTCAGGTCTCAGGCTCGAAAATGACATTCCCAGAACAAATGACCATATCTTCCCTTCTAAAAGGGTTAAATTAATAATCTTTTCTCTCAAAGTAATGATAAACCTGTGAGTTGGATGTAGAAAAGTCAGAATCAATATAGATGTTTTCATTTGAAAGAAAATTCAGATTGAACATGGTAAAAAACTGTAAATTATAGTGTCCGTCCAAAAAATATGTTGTACTTATAGTGAAAACTAACCTTGGATGATGGGTTAGTAGAATAAAAGCTTTAGGAATCCAAAGTACAACATATAATAAGTACCCTGTATCAAGATTGATGCAAAACAAGTGATATTTGACCTTTTTAGACAGATTTAGCAAAAAAAACACTTCTGGGGTCATTTGGGTGGATTTTCCATATCTCTGGCCCCCTTGCTGGATTTTGACATGTGACATATCTTTCTAACCGTCAGAGCCAATGGAATCGAGGGGAACTCCCACCTAGTCCTTATTTGGTAATGTGTGTGTGTGTGTGTGTGTGTGTGTGTGTGTGTGTGTGTGTGTGTGTGTGTGTGTGTGTGTGTGTGTGTGTGTGTGTGTGTGTGTGTTAGACTGCCGCATAGCCTAGACCGGAAGCAGCAGCCACTAAAGCATAGTTACAGAGCCGCTCAAATAAAGCCAGTCACCAAAACCACATGCAATCGCTTAAATGACATACACTGTATGGTTGCTTGTATCTTTTCCTACTAACAAAGAGTCATGTTAAAAACTGTTATATGTATACATAAACACACATGTATATTTATGTATTGGCCATTATGGCCATAATGTGTTTTTTATAGTGTGTCCTCTGTATTTGGATACAGTACAAATGTACTACCAGCAAAGGTTATTGGCCATAATGTGGGATTTCCTTCTAATCTTCCCCCTGGATAGGACGCTGAAGACATGCACCAAAACCAAAGGTTATTTCCAAAATTGTTATTTCTACAAAAAGAAGGAAAAGCATTTAGTGTTTTTGGACATTTGAACAATTCAAACTGTGACATCTCACACAGCATATGATCATTTAGAAATGTTTAGATTAAGAGTACTCTTTGGGGATGGTTTCAAGTGTAAGAAACAACAGGTTTTGTCAGCAGTCTATATCTGGGTACTGTCAGTTATAGGCGATCACTGTTTACCGGCAAGATGCTGGTGAATGGACCGAAACCTCCGCCTTAACACTTCATGAGACACAAGACGACAGAGAGACGAGGAGCATACGCCAGCCCTCGGTCAGCAGCATATTCAAAGGTCAAACAGCAAGGAAGCAAACAGAGCATTGTCAGGGCGGTGAGTAGAATATAATATAGAATATACTGTCATATCTTGTTCTGAAATCATCTAAAGTCAATAGAATCATTATATTACTGTTTTTTGTAGAAGGTATAATATTTGAGAGGGTATACATTCTTTTGCGTTTTTTTTGTTGCATTTTTTATGCGCTATTCATATTGTTCAGACCTTATTTTATTAAAAACATATTTAGTTAAAACCTAAAAGATAATTTAGAAATTAATTAAAATATAAATACAATGTGGCACTCAATTCATTTTGTTATGTATGTCCTAAAACAGGGCAACAAGGATGTCCATCTATGATGCTCATCTGTCACAAACGAGCTGAGGACCAAAATGCAGAACACGGGAAACCAGAGATAGTCGGTAACCAGCTTTATTAGAGTCTATAGGCCGGTAGGAGACAACACGGCAGATAGTAGGCAAAGGGCTGGTCGGGGACAGGCGAGGGTTCCAGGAGACAGCAGGACGGGAGTCGTAGGCACAGAACGGGTCAGGGAGCAGGCGAGGCAGGCTGGTCAGGGACAGGCAGGGTCGAAACCGGGAGAGCAATCTGAGGAGTAGTGCGGGAAAGACAAGCATGCTGCGAAGTACGATCTGGCACTGAGGTGAAAGTGAAGTGGGCCTAAATACTAATGGAGCTGATGGGTGTAACAGAGTGAGAGAGAGAGAGACAGGGTGTGACTACCAGGTGACTAAGGAATGATAATGCAGAAAATAGGTGAGTGAGAAAGCAGACTGTGACATCATCACTCTGGCAATCACAGTTCTGGCAAAAGGTACTGTCCGTTCGGTGGATCTGAATTTCTTTAAGGAAAGGTTAGCAGAGAAAAAGAGTCAAAGTATGTCTTTTGGAGCAAAATGTAATGATACAAAAATATATAAAACGTAGAAATGGTCTTGCATAACTCCCTTTCCAAACTGACAAAAACAAGACATTTCTACAGTATTTTTTCTCTTTCTTTTTAGGATCCTTCGAGTGCAATTGATCCGAGCATCCTGAAGCTCAGGCGTGTTGGAGCAGTCGGAGAACTGTTTTCCATCTGCCAAACACAGCAAATACAAGCCTTAGGTTGAAAAAGGATAATGAATATATCGTTTGAAAAATATAAAAAAATAAGTAATTATATAAACATGAAGAGTTTGTATGAACTCTTCACAAATGGAACCGTCAAACTGGGGAACGCGACACTCTGGAGATGACCTGCTGGAAGAATTTGGATCTAATGGTTCTTTACTGAAAATGTTGAAAGTACATCTAGAAATACAAGGTAAAAAATAAGTTTAGAATGTTTTTTAGAAAGAGACAATTGTTAAATAACTTGGTAAATCTACACCAGTTATGGAATATATTTTTGATCTTGGCTAACATGCGTTAACATTTGCATTTTGCACTTTATTCAATTATCTTGTGATTTATGTGTGGACTCGGTACCTGCTTATAAAAACCCTCAACTTCAGTTAGATATAACTTAGAGATATTTCTTCAACATGTAATTGTTTGACAGGCAACAACACATCTGCATTGACATACAAATACAATTAACTTAAAGGGCACCTATCATGCAAAATGCACCTTTGTACGTCTTTTATACATGATTATGTGTCCCCGGTGTTCCAGGGAACTCGCCAAGTGTCAGAAAACACAACCCTCTCTATTTTCCTCCTTCGCCAAATCTCTAAAAAAGGGGCTGCAACGGATCTGAAAAAAATGGATCCACATTCCGACACTTTTCTACGTCACAAAGATGTACTCCGCTTATTGGTCAACTCTCCACCTATCAGGGGAATGAGCCACGGCCACGTGCATTGCCAAACCTCTCATTCGCATATAGGCTATCGGCAGGCTAAATCAACCCCAGTCACATCTGTGTTTCTGCCTGCTCTTGCTAG
Source organism: Harpagifer antarcticus (assembly GCA_902827135.1). NCBI lineage: Eukaryota > Metazoa > Chordata > Actinopteri > Perciformes > Harpagiferidae > Harpagifer > Harpagifer antarcticus. The sequence goes on from CADEHL010001392.1 coordinate 363,727, forward strand.
GATGTCTAAGCCAGTTAAACGTTGTGCTGTTGTTGGCTGCAAGACTCGGAACAGGGGACTGCATGCAATGCCATCAGTGCAAAAAGAGAATAATCTGTGGCTCGACTTCATTTTCAAGGGACATGTGCCAGAAGACCCCGGCAGATTTCTGTGTGTGTGTTCCAAACATTTTACCACGGACATGTTTATGAACTTCTCTCAAGTCCAACACGGATATGCCTCCAAACTAATGCTACACCCGGGATCAATACCAACCATCCGGGACCAGGCCAGTGAGGACACATCCAATTCTGAAGCTGTAAGTTTTTATTTAGCGGTGTTTTTCCTGATAAAGCTATCTCTTGCTTGTAGCATGTAGCATGTAGCTTCGCCGTATCAATGTCGCCTCAACCCCAACTAGTAATCGGTTAGGTGTTTATATGTTCTTGTAACATTTTATTTTGTACGCTCCGCAGTCTTTGCTTTGTCTTTTATTTTAATTATCAGGCATTTGCGAACATGTTCAGACTGCCGTAATGGCGATCTGTGTGAAGGCTGTAAAGCCACGCCTAGCCTAGCCGATAACACAAGTATTTATTCTCCTATGTATTAGTATTTTGTATCCTCTAAAAAATCATATTGAGTAAGTTATAATAACAAACGTAATCTTCTGGAGGTAAGTGCCGTTTTTTCCAGCGTTATGTAAAAGCTTTTGTGATTGTAGTCTGTAAGAACGATCAGATATCATCGATCTGTAAGCTAAGCTACGCTACGCTACGCTAAGCTAATGAGACATGCCGTTTTTTGCAGCGTTATATGGAAAAGCTTTTGCATGTTTACTTGTTTGCGCACATGAATATAAATGGGGGTGTGTTAGGAGACAACACTGTATGTATGTATGCGAGGGGACACACACCACGAGTAAAACGGAGCTAAAGCCCTGGTATGTTGTTGTTGACGACATGCATACTAATCTAAACCACTTTTTTTGTTGTGCTTTTTTTAACATTGCACAGGTTACGTGGCCAACTTGATGGACCTCATCTTCGACCAAGTCTTTGTGGACCCTGCACCATTATGAGCAACCTGACAGGGAGGAGGTCATCGCCGGGTATGCTACACGGTTCAATTTGGCTGCTGTCTGAACCTAACATAGACATTTCATGGATCAGAGGACAACGCAGGCCGGAATCACCACTCTGATCCTGATTCAAATAACCGTTGATTTTGACAATAAAGTTCCGAGTTGATATCAAATGTGTCGTGATTATTCATGTTTGGATGGGTAAAGAATATTCTGATTTCAAAAGCATAAGGTTGTGTGTGGACTTGTTGTCGTACACATGGGTGTGTTATGCCATTGCTGTGTAGTATATAATAGTACATGTACAATGACAGAATGAAAGATTGCATAAAGCCATATACACCAGTATTTATTTCCATGAACAATATTAGCATTCGTTTTACAATTTCAGTCAAAACCAAATCCAGGATGGTCCACCACACAGGTTACAGAGTCCTCATGTTCCTGCATCCGTCTTTACACCTAGTGTGATAAACATATATTGAATGACATGTGAAAAATGTATTCTCTAAACAGACAACTTAGTGAAGCTAATGTTACGTGTGGTATCTCCATGCAGCACATGCTCCGGTTCAGAAGGCATCGTGGCGCAAGTTGCACATGTACCCCTTTAGAAAGAAGTCAATAACTGAGCTTTTAAAACACATGAAACACATAATGCTGACAACTGAGGTGTTGGAGTTATACTTTTTATCACCCTAAGTTATTGAACTTTCCAACGGTTGTTGCACGATGTTGGAAGAAAAGGACTGTAAACTATTAAACGCAATGAGGCCATTGTATATATGCTGAAAATATGAATGTCTCCCTTTATAAATATATATATGTATCGCTGTGTTTGCGTTACAAACTCTAAGTTACAAACTGTACACATTGCATTCTTGCTAATTAGCCAAAATATGAATGGAATAAGTAGCAAGCATCGTAACAGAGTAAAAATAAATAGGGACAACAGCTTGTCAACTAACCATTCAGAAACGTCCTGCTGCAACCGAGATGTTTGCACCTCCACCAAAACCTCCGCTGCTTCAGTTTCTGGATCAAATTGATAATATGCTTGAACACATGCATTGCTCTGAGATGACATGTTTATTCCACACTCGTAATCACAGCAAGCATGGTAACGTGACTCTCGCCGGCTCTTCTGCTGGGGGCGTGGTCAGCTGCTGCTCAGAATTTTCATAGGCAGGTTTGGAATAAAGCGAAAATGAGCGAAACGAGGCATGGCTAAAAAATGATCTGTTTGGTATTTTGAAAAATAAAATGTATAAATATACCTTATATAGGTATGGTCATACACTATATCATTTAAATATAGCATGATAGGTCACCTTTAAGAAATGTAATGACTGAATTTTAGCCTACATTTGCTTATGCAAAAAGGGATTGTGAATAAGAGTTGCAAAAGATACAATTGTGTTGTCTCCATCGGGATTTAGGCAATTATGTTTACATTTTACATACAGCATTTTGAGATTGAAAAGAACATGTATTCTTTAAAAAAACATTAAAATGAAACAATACAAATAGGAATTAGTACAGCTAAAGACTTCACAGTTAAAATAGTTGGTATTGGACTTTACTTAGCAAAGTGTGCTGTAAATAAATGTATACGTTACTCTGTGGTGACCACCTATTTAACCACTGGGACATAATTCACTCATGGAACTACAGTTTGGGGGTATCGTTCCGCACGGACAATATTGCGTATTGTACCTCTTGTGTATATACTGTGTCCTCCTCCTTTTCTCTCTCTCTTGTTGTCCCGGGCTGCGACCCGACAACACCTGCATTTCTGCTCCGCAATAAAGTTGCCTTTTGCACCTTCGATGCACCGCCTCCGACTCCATATCTCTCGGCACTACAACTCCATGTTTCTTTCAGCTCCAGTGTCAAAGCCAGTGGAGTGATGAGGCCCGAGCCTAGACGCCAAACTGAACTCTATGCTGCCTCTAATAAACATATCACAGAGAAATACGTGAGTTGTCTGACTGAAATAAAGTTTACAAACACAAACAGTTTATTCAACATCATAATACACAATGACATCCCCAAATAACAACTCATCAACTGTTGATGGTCTAGTAAAATGGAGTTGAGCAGACTATAGGTCTATAATGGTCACTCACAACTGAACATTGATTTAAAAGATTATTGTTGATGACAAACTAACAACATCGGTGAGAGACAGTGTCCTGATTCACAGTAGAACATTTGTAACGAGGCTTCGACGGGCGCACTATTCAAAATGGTCCAACCACTTAATTTCACATGAAATATTTATAATACATAAATGACTCATCAGTGTTGTTTTAAAAAATGACGATGCGTCTGTTGTTGTGGTTCAGTGCAAACTTTGCGCTGTATGCTGGCAATGGGCATAGATCCATATCTGACAACGGTGGTACGACATAATGTGACTAATGACACGTTCAAGTGTTTCTCGGAAAAATCCAATATTTGTGTATTACGCATTGAGGAGTTGTTCCGACTATAACTTTCATTCACTTTTGAGAGGTAGGCCAATGTGGAAACAACATAGATGGTACTTTTCCCCCCCTTTTTTCTTTTATTTGTTCAGAGAGTTTAAAAGTCACATTGATAGCTGTTGCATTAGCCTACAGTATGTCACTTTTTGACCGCTGTATATTCCAAATGAACCGGGGCTACCCATATTTGTGATGGGGCTTTAGCCCCAGTTAGCCCCGGCACCGTCCTTGGTCGGAACAACTCCTCAGAAAGAAAACATGGTTTACAGGATCCTTATTTGTGTCACTCTCATTAAGTGTTCCTTATAAATACTGAGGATGAGAGAAAGACCTAATCACAGAAAAACATTAGTCAAAAACATTGAACTCCAATTTAGATTATTTTTATGCAGGAAATAACAAGAACATAACAGGGAATTGATGAGCTTAGTTACATACAATATATGACCACAAATATCTCCTAGATTAGAACATCATTTTGTATAAAAAAAATCAGGGTTGGAGTTATGTGAGAGCTCCCACAAGGAGGATCTGAGCTCTAAGCAGTGAAATCATACATCTCGCTAATACATTACCAACAACAACCATTATCTTAATCACAAATAATGCATGTGTCAATTCAATGATTATTATTTACGTTAACGAGGGAAATCGGCTAAAAGAAAAACATGTTTTCCAAAAGAACTACGCATGGTATTCTCTCTTGAATGACAATATGGCTGCACTTTACCTCCAAGGTGCGCAATAAATTATTGTGCAATCTATGCCTGTGAGCTTGCTGCGCAAGCCAAGATGATGTGTTACGTGGTGTGTGCGTAGTTGAACCTATTCATATTTAAAGTGGACCTATCAAGCTATATTTGAACAATATATTGGAGGACCAAACCTATATAAAGTATATAAATATAGTTTTTTTTTCAAAATACCAAACAGATCCTGCTTTTTAGCCATGCCTCATTTCGCTCCATTTGCTCTTTCCAGCGCTGTTTTTGCAGGGGGCTGATTCTGTGACGTAGCTTTAATGCAAATGAGCTGCAGCTGACCACGCCCCCTGCAGAAGAGGGGAGCGTGCTTTGAGAACAGCTGCTGGGCTGTTAGAAGAGGGGAGAAAAAGAGATCTCCGTCCTCCGTGTTTTATTCTTATATGATTATATAGAGTCATCATTCATTTGTTTTAAAGCTCAATAAATAACAAAGACCTTTGACCGGCACTTTTCTAATTTTGTCTGGAAGATTTAAACTTTAACGGACATGTTGATCGGCGGAAAAAAATCTAACTGAAACTCTGCCGCACGGTCCCCTCGTTCCTTGGAAGAGGCGGAGAGGTGGGTGTTTGTCATCTGCTGGTGGACTAGACGAGAGAATTACAGTGCTTGCCTCGACGGGGAGGGATTGCAATGAATTACAGGAGCAAACGCTTGCCTCGGGGAGGGAGAAAAAGAGCCACAGCGGAGAATAAACAGAAGGGCAACCATGGCAACCATGCGCGGGAAGTCTTCTTCGCTGCTTTTGTGGCAGACTACAGTGCCACTTACAGGCCTGGCATATGTACTACAGCGTCTCCAGCGTGGCCCAACCTCACATTCCCCTGATAGGTTGAGAGTTGCCCATATAGGCGGAGCTCCTCGTTCCTGACGTCAGAGAAATTTAAATCTGTATCAGTCTGTATCAGATCCGTTGCAGCCTCGTTTTTAGAGATGTATGGAGGAAAAGAGAGAGGGTTGTGTTTTCTGACACTTGGTGAGTTCCCTGGAACACCGGGGACACATATTCATGTATAAAAGACGTACAAAAGTGCATTTTGCATGATAGGTCCCCTTTAAGTTTGTAGCAAGTAGAGGGCTGCTGCTGTGTGTGCGCGTGCTTGCATGCACAATGTGTGTTAGCCACAGATCTTATTTTGTGTATTTCTCCAAATCCAGTGAAATGCAATTGGCTTTTGTTAAGAGACCTGTTGTGATGCTAACTAACGTGTATCACTGCACCACTGTATAGATGTCTTTCTTTAAATGAAGTAAAATATGTCAGATGGCTCTTTAAGGTTCTTATCTTCTCACAGGGACGTCAATCCTGAAGCCTCCTCCTGTGAAGTGAGCCTTGGTACTGAGCTGGGGGAGGGGCTCCGGCTGCTCCACCTTAGAGCGGCCCCTCTGCTCACTGAGGACACACAGAGCTCCAGCACATCAGAGTCACAAACCATACATGTTCGTTGCATAAAATAAATCGTGAATAAAAAAAAAATCAGGAAACTATAGAATGTCTGGCTTGGATTGCTAAAATGTAAAAGAAAAAAAGAAACCTCACCTGTGGAGCATTTTCTGACTGAGGTACTTCTTCTTGATGTTTGCCATCTCATTAGCTAATCTTTGATTCTCACTTTTGTACTCATTCATCTTCGAGTCGACCATCCTCAGCTCTGCTATCAACGCCTGTGGAATCACAGAATATTATTGTCACAGTTATAGAAAAGCAAACCATGTTTCTCCTGAAATAAGGCGCTGTATCTTTTCTAATATACTGTATAAGAATGTTATTTACAAATACACATTTTTACATTAACATGGACGGTTAATTGAATTGGGAGGGATGAAACCCTCTTTAATGGTCACACATTCAGAGCACACAGCACACACAGTAAAATAGTGGCCTCTGCTTTTAACCCATCTTAGTACTAGGAGTCTAGCATTAGGAGCAGTGGAGTGAGTTTATAAAGAAATATTGTTTGACATGGGACAACAACATGATCATATTGAGGCTTACATTCTTAAGAAGGCCTTTGTTAAAGAAACTGTTGGAATGATTTGTGTTTGATACTGAACATATGAATTTGACAACATATTCAAGTTTCAATGACCAAATATAATTATGAGGAACAAAGGAAGAGATTGTTCACTTGCATAACCACACTCTGATGAAATCATATTCAAAAATAAGAAAGGCAGTGGATTACAACAACAAAACACATGAAATAAAAAATGAAATGAGAAGTGCTATATGTTTGACTTGCAAGAAAAGGAAGTTTGGGGTGACCTTTAGCTTCTTGGTTCTCTCTCTGAGGATCCACTGGCACTGCTGAAGCTGCTCTGCTGCCTCCGGGCCGGGCTGCCGGGCCAGGATGTGCTTCAGCTCCACATACAGCTTCTCCTTCTCCTTCACAGGGACACACAAGGAGGAAATCAGAGTGATTAGAGAGAGGGACAGTTCATGAGTAAGTGAGTCTTTCTTGATACGACTCCCAAATCATGACCTATACACATGGTTGCTTTAAAGGTCTCCTATTATACTATTTTTAGGCATATATTATAGGTCTCAGATGTATAAAGATATTTAAAAAACATGTCTCTGAAGTGTTTTCCTCAAAATACCAAACAGATCACCCATTGTAGCCATGCCTCATATCCCTCTATTTCAGCCCTGCTACTAAAGTGCTGATTCTAGGTCTGTAGCTTTAAATGTAACCAAGCTGCTGCTGGCCACGCCTCTTTGGAGCTGCTGCTGGCCAAGCCCTTTTGGAGCATGCATGAGCTCTCCTCTGTGAACCCACATTCTCAGCTAAACACTGCTGTGATTAAACGCCATATCATGTTCCAAACCACATCAAGGATTATTTCTGAAACAGTATGGAGCTCAAACGCCTTCTCTCTCGTGGGTTTACCACAAGGTGAGTTCCTTTTTATTTCCTGCTTTTTTACACATACTCTCTCCAGTACAGCTTAGCTCTGAGTGTTAGCGATGCTTGCTAATGTAAACACAGACCATATTACGTCCAAAACACGTTGCGCATTGTTTCTGATAGGGCGCAAAGCCAGCCCACATTTCAGTAATGTCGTCATGACCGCAGCAAATCTAGATCAGCTCCGTTTCCCCCCCGTTTTTAGAAATGTGGGTACGGAGGAAAAGAGAGAGGGTTTTATTTTCTAACACTTTGTCTCCTTACACACCAGGGACACATATTTATGTATAAAAGACATCAAAAAGTGCATTTCACAATAGGTGACCTTTAAAAGACAGAATATAATACAGAGAAGCAATCAGTGTCATTATAAGATCCAAGCAGCACATTTTTGATTTAATATATCTCACTTTCTTGACAGAATTAACCCTTGTGCCCTCCTCGGGCATTTTTGTACATTTTTTATTTGGTGATCATTTCAGTTGTGTTACAGCTTTTGGCATGTATTTTGCAAGAAGTCTTCTTTTGAGTCAAATTTTTTAAATCCAATGTCGTTTACTCTTTTAACATGTTTTGTATACTCTCGTGATGCATTTTGCACCCTCTGGACCCCTTCGTGGCAAAAATGTACACGCCCATAAAAACATGGTATTAAATCATCATACATCAAGATTTTTTGTAACTTTTTTTTCCATGAATCACTTCAACAACTTCTACCGTACTCAAAACTACCAAACATTCAATCATTTTCAGGATTTTAACCCTTTAAACGCCTGTTTCATTATTTGAATTATTTCATTTCTCTCAAAAATGCCTCATTGACTTCCATTCAGACCACATTTTTTGATCTCACTGCCATTGCAGTATAAAACCATGCATTTTGTAATGTCAGCATTTCATTTAGAAGAAAAGTAGTGATATTTGATATTTCTACTCTATGCCAACAGATTACACCATTTTCCCATTCTTACATTTTTGCCAGTTATATTATGGAGCCGCGTGACTACGTATTCATTTGAGTTCCTTCTCTCTGCTCCAGGTCTTTCTCCTTCTCTGCTCACTAAAGAAATAAACCCTTGGTCAAACTGCATGTTTATCTTTGGCAGCCAGGTGCATAAACACACTAACAGTCGTTTTTAGTTTTTGAGTAATCAAGCAGCTCTTCAAAGACACATCAAACACATCCTTCAAAAGATGACCTTCTTTTACCCATGAAATGATCTGTGCATGCTTACAGATTCTCACACAGACAGACACACGGAGAGGGAGGAGAGGTGTGTGCTGGTTGGACACAGGTCTAAAAAAGTGTTGTTCTATCATCTGAGTGAGCACCAGGTCACATGCTCCAGGACCTGCTGGTCTGCTGCTGGAAATGACACACACACAAACACACACACACACACACACACACACACACACACACACACACACACACACACACACACACACACACACACACACACACACACACATACATACAGTGGGGCAAAAAAGTATTGTGCAAGTTCTCCCACTTAAAAAGATGAGAGAGGCCTGTAATGTTCCTCCTAGGTACACTTCAACTATGAGAGACAAAATGAGAAAAACAAATCCAGAAAATCACCTTGTCTGATTTTTAAAGAATTTATTTGCAAATTATGGTGGAAAATAAGTATTTGGTCAATAATAAAAGTTCATCTCAATACTTTGTTATATACCCTTTCTTGGCAATGACAGAGGTCAAACGTTTTCTGTAAGTCTTCACAAGGTTTTCACACACTGTTGCTGGTATTTTGGCCCATTCCTCCATGCAGATCTCCTCTAGAGCAGTGATGTTTTGGGGCTGTCGCTGGGCAAGACGGACTTTCAACTCCCTCCAAAGATTTTCTATGGGGTTGAGATCTGGAGACTGGCTAGGCCACTCCAGGACCTTGAAATGCTTCTTACGAAGCCACTCCTTCGTTGCCCGGGCGGTGTGTTTGGGATCATTGTCATGCTGAAAGACCCAGCCACGTTTCATCTTCAATGCCCTTGCTGATGGAAGGAGGTTGTCACTCAAAATCTCACGATACATGGCCCCATTCATTCTTTCCTTTACACGGATCAGTCGACCTGGTCCCTTTGCAGAAAAACAGCCCCAAAGCATGATGTTTCCACCCCCATGTTTCACAGTAGGTATGGTGTTCTTTGGATGCAACTCAGCATTCTTTCTCCTCCAAACACATCTAGTTGAGTTTTTACCAAAAAGTTCTATTTTGGTTTCATCTGACCATATGACATTCTCCCAATCCTCTTCTGGATCATCTAAATGCTCTCTAGCAAACTTCAGACGGGCCTGGACATGTACTGGCTTAAGCAGGGGGACACGTCTGGCACTGCAGGATTTGAGTCCCTGGCGGCGTAGTGTGTTACTGATGGTAGACTTTGTTACTTTGGTCCCAGCTCTCTGCAGGTCATTGACTAGGTCCCCCCGTGTGGTTCTGGGATTTTTGCTCACCGTTCTTGTGATCATTTTGACCCCACGGGGTGAGATCTTGCGTGGAGCCCCAGATCGAGGGAGATTATCAGTGGTCTTTTATGTCTTCCATTTTCTAATAATTGCTCCCAGTTGATTTATTCACACCAAGCTGCTTACCTATTGCAGATTCAGTCTTTCCAGCCTGGTGCAGGTCTACACTTTTGTTTCTGGTGTCCTTTGACAGCTCTTTGGTCTTGGCCATAGTGGAGTTTGGAGTGTGACTGTATGAGGTTGTGGACAAGTGTCTTTTATACTGATAACGAGTTCAAACAAGTGCCATTAATACAGTTAACGAGTGGAGGACAGAGGAGGCTCTTAAAGAAGAAGTTACAGGTCTGTGAGAGCCAGAAATCTTGTTTGTTTGTAGGTGACCAAATACTTATTTTACTGAGGAATTTATCAATTAATTCATTAAAAATCCTACAATGTGATTTCCTGGATTCTTTCTCCCCATTCTGTCTCTCATAGTTGAAGTGTACCTAGGATGAAAATTACAGGCCCCTCTCATATTTTTAAGTGGGAGAACTTGCGCAATTGGTGGCTGACTAAATACTTTTTTGCCCCACTGTACATACACACACACACACACACACACACACACACACACACACCCACACACACACACACACACACACACACACACACACACATACATACATACATACTCACACACACACACCACTCCCCTGGTAGTCACACGGCTCCATAATATAACTGGCAAAAATGTAAGAATTTCATGCATCGGCCTACAGTGGGAAAATGGTGTAATCTGTTGGAATAGAGTAGAAATATCAAATATCACTACTTTTCTTCTAAATGAAATGCTGACATTACAAAATGCATGGTTTTATACTGCAATGGCAGTGAGATCAAAACATGTGGTCTGAATGGAAGTCAATGAGGCATTTTTTAGAGAAATGAAATAATTCAAATAATGAAACAGGCGTTTAAAGGGTTAAAATCCTGGAAAAAAATATTATTGAATGTTTGGTAGTTTTGAGCACGTTAGAAGTTGTTTAAGTGATTCATGAAAAAAAAAGTAGAAAAAGATATTGATTTATGATGATTTAATAGCAGTTGTTTGGGGTGTGTACATTTTTGCCACGAAGGTGTCCAGAGGTAGTATCTGACACTACGTAAAAAATAATAATGCAGTCAAATCAATTTTGTTGCTAATCTTTGACACATCCAAGACTCTAATAACCACCAAAGTTCCATCCCTCTACTAATTATTATCCATCCATCCATCCATCTTCTTCCGCTTATCCGTGGTCGGGTCGCGGGGGTAGCAGTTCCAGCAGAGAGTCCCAAACTTCCTTTTCCCTGGCGACATCAACCAGCTCTGACTGGGGGATCCCAAGGCGCTCCCAGGCCAGCGAAGAGATATAATCCCTCCACCTGGTCCTAGGTCTACCCCTTGGTCTCTTCCCAGCTGTACGTGCCTGGAACACCTCCCTAGGGAGGCGCCCAGGTGGCATCCTAACTAGGTCCTAGGCCCATGTCACGCTCCATTGTTCCCTCACTCGAGAACAAAACCCCGAGATACTTGAACTCCTTCACTTGGGGTAAGGACTCATTCCCTACTTGGAGTGGACAGTCCATCGGTTTCCTGCTGAGAACCATGGCCTCAGATTTGGAGGTGCTGATCCTCATCCCAGCCGCTTCACACTCGGTTGCGAACCGATCCAGTGAGTGCTGAAGGTCGCAGACCGATGAAGCCATCAGAACCACATCATCTGCAAAAAGCAGTGGTGCAATCCTTAGTCCACCGAACTGCAGACCCACTCCCCCATGACTACGCCTCGAAATCCGATCCATGTATATTACAAACAGGATTGGTGACAAAGCGCAGCCCTGGCGGAGGCCAACCCTCAACGGAAATGGGTCCGACTTACTGCCGAGGACCCCATACTCCCGCAGCACCTCCCACAGTAACTCCCTGGGAACCCGGTCATACGCCTTCTCCAAGTCCACAAAACACATGTAGACCGGATAAGCGTACTCCCAGGCCCCCTCCAGGATCCTTGCGAGAGTAAAAAGCTGATCCGTCGTTCCACGACCAGGACGGAATCCGCATTGTTCCTCCTCAATCTGAGGTTCGACAATCGGCCTGACCCTCCTTTCGAGTACCTTAGAGTAAACTTTCCCGGGGAGGCTGAGTAGTGTGATGCCTCTGTAATTGGCACACACCCTCTGATCCCCCTTTTTAAAAAGGGGAACCACCACCCCGGTCTGCCACTCCTTCGGTACTGTTTCCGACTTCCACGCAATGTTGATGAGACGTGTCAACCAAGACAGTCCCTCAACACCCAGAGCCTTCAGCATTTCTGGGCGGATCTCATCCACCCCCGGGGCTTTGCCACTGTGGAGTTGTTTAACAACCTCAGTGACCTCCCCCCGGGAGATTGGTGTTGATCCCCCGTCATACTCCAGCTCTGCCTCTAACATAGAGGGCGGAGTTGTCAGGTTCAGGAGTTCCTCAAAGTGTTCCTTCCAACGCCCTAACACTCCATCAGTTGAGGTCAACAACGTCCCATCCTTACTGTACACAGCTTGGATGGTTCCCGGCTTCCCCCTCCTGAGGTGTCGGACAATTTTCCAGAACAACTTTGGTGCCGCCCGAAAGCCCTTTTCCATGTCCTCTCCGAACTTCTCCCACACCCGCTGCTTTGCCTCGGCCACGGATGAGGCTGCTGCCCTTCGGGCCTGTCGGTACCTTGCAACTGCCTCGGGAGTCCCCCGGGATAACAAATCCCTGAAGGCCTCCTTCTTCAGTCGGACGGCTTCCCTGACCACCAGTGTCCACCAGGAGGTTCGAGGGTTACCGCCCCTTGAGGCACCTAGGACCTTGAGACCACAGCTCCCCGCCGCGGCTTCGGCAATAGAGGCTTTGAACACCGACCACTCTGGTTCAATGTCCCCAACCTCCACAGGAATGCCTGAAAAGTTCCGCCGGAGTTGTGAGTTGAAGGCCTCCTGAACTTGGGCCTCCTCCAGACGTTCCCAGTTCACCCGAACTACACGTTTGGGCTTACCGGTTCTATCCAGAGGCTTCCCCCGCCACTCGACCCAACTCACCACCAGATGGTGATCAGTTGACAACTCCGCCCCTCTCTTTACCCGAGTGTCCAAAACATACGGCCTCAGGTCCGATGATACGATAACGAAATCGATCATGGACCTGCTGCCTAGGGTGCTCTGGTACCACGTACACTTATGAGCATCCTTATGTTCGAACATGGTGTTTGTTATGGCCAATCCATGACTAGCACAGAAGTCCAGTAACAAACCACCACTCCGGTTCAGATCAGGGGGGCCGTTCCTCCCAATCACGCCCCTCCAAGTGTCTCCATCATTGCCCACATGTGCGTTGAAGTCTCCCAGCAAGATTAAAGAGTCCCCTTCAGGAGCCCCATACAGGACTCTTTCCAGGGTCTCCAAGAAGGCCGTATACTCTGAACTGCTGTTGGGTGCATAAGCACACACAACAGTCAGAGTTTTCCCCCCCATAACCCGCAGGCGTAGGGAGGCGACCCTCTCGTCCACTGGGGTAAACTCCAACAACGAAGCACCCAACTGGGGACTTGTGAGTATCCCCACACCCGCCCGGCGCCTCACACCTTGAGCAACTCCGGAGAAGAATAGAGTCCAACCCCTATCCAGAAGTAAGGTTCCAGAGCCGACGCTGTGCGTAGAGGTGAGCCCAACCAGATCCAACTGGTAACGCTCCACCTCCCGCACAAGCTCCGGCTCCTTCCCCCCCAGACAGGTGACGTTCCACGTCCCCAAAGCCAGCTTCTGTCGCCCGGGTCTGGTCCGTCGAGACCCTCCACTTTCACTGCCACCCTTCTGGCAGCGCACCCGACCCCATCGCTGTTTCCCGTAGGTGGTGGGCCCACGGGACGAAGAAGCGGAGGTGTTGCCCACGTTGCCTTTTCGGGCTGGGCCCGGCCGGGCTCCGTGGCAAGCCCGGCCACCAGACGCTCGCCGACGAGTCCTCCTTCTGGGCCTGGCTCCAGAAAGGGACCCCGGGCTTCCTCCGGGCCGGGTATCCTCACTTCCTCTTGTTTTTTTCAAGTCTTTTGAACCAATCTTAGTCTGTCCCCTTGCCTGAGACCAATTTGCCATGGGAGACCCTACCAGGAACACAAGGTTCCAGACAATACAGCCCCCAGGTTCATCAGGGCACACAAACCTCTCTACCACGGTAAGGTGCTGGTTCTTCAGAGAGGACTAATTATTATATTGAAAATAATTCATTTTTTGTGTTTTGTTGTCATAAATAATGAGATAATTCAAATAATGAAACAGGCATTTAAAGGGTTAAAATCCTGAAAATGATTGAATGTTTGGTAGTTTTGAGTATGTTATAAGTTCTTTAAGTGATTAATGAAAAAAAAAAGTAGAAAAAAATGTTGATGTATGATGATTTAATAGCAGTTATTATGGGCGTGTACATTTTTGCCACGAAGGGGTCGAAAGGTTGAAAATTCGATTAAAGTCAAATCAGCGAAAACACACTGTTGCACTGGCTGATGATTATGTTAAAAGTCCTTGACAATTATACACGGTATACACTGAGAAGACTGTTTACCTGTAGGAGGAGTTCATGTTCCTCCAGCTCTTGGGTCTTGGCAATCAGGCGTTTCTGTAAAGACTGAATCTTCTGGATGAGTTCATATCTGCCGGGGTCGCTGCCCTGCAGGGGGGGATATTTGCAGGATGTTAACGGCCTGATGATTGGCTCTTCGATCATTGATATTCATTCTGCCTAAAGTTTGTGCATGCTCTGTTAGATAAACTAATAACGTAAATGTTCCCGTCACGTAGGGTCAGAGCTAAAGGGATCTAGGTTGAGGTTGGTTAAGGAAAGTTCACCTCCAGCCGCCGCCATCGGTGAATGTTTATGGGTCTGAGCTGGTCCTCCAGGACACTGTTCCTCGTCCTCTCTCTCAGCAGCTCCCTCTGCAGGTGGAACAGCTCTCGCCTGCAACACAACCACCCACTGCTACTTCACACAGTTCTCCACATGTAAGACATACAGGAAGAGTTCACTGGAAAGGGCGAGTTGAAGTACCTACGGGTTGATTGACAGGACCAGTGGCAACTGGTCATTAGGGGCAGGTGGGGCACAGCCACACCTAGTGTCAGCAGAAATTATTACAAATAATGATCACAAAAAAATGCAAATTTAAAAAAAAAAATATATAAAATATATTTTAAGATCATGTTTAATCATCTGATTCGTCTGTACATTGCTGGTGGTGACTGTAAAAACTACACTGCGCATGCTCAGAATATTTTCCTATTTAATGTGTGTGGCAAAAAAATAATGACCATAGGGGCATTGAGCTGCCATCCCCACCATACGACATCTCACATAATTCAGAGCTGATTGGCTGTAAGTACGTGTGCCGCGAAAAGTGTGGTGTGTGAAGAGGAGACGAGAGAGCTGCAGTGATGCGTCCTAAAACCAGGAAGTAAGCTGCGCATGGCTTCCCTCGACAAAAAAGCAATGAGATTTCTCCATAGGATTTTAGAAAATAGCTCCAAATAAGGTCTGTGGGAAACAAACCTGTTAGATAAATGCACGTTTTGTTCAGCCGGATAATATCCACATGTCTACCCTACTTTTATAATTTTCGAATCATAAATCTATTGATTAGATTAGATTTATGATAGACTTTTGAAACTACAAGAACATAAGGAGGACTTTTACAAAAAAGTAATAGAGATTTTTGTCCAGAAGGATAGGCAAATGCACTTCATCTTCAAGTCAAGGTAAGACTGCAATTTTATTGAAAATGGGATCTTACTAAGAGAGAACAATTCAATATTTAAATGATAAAATTACATTTTGTGGGTATCCTTCTGTTGAACTGTCTGTTTAAAATTAATTGAAGCATCAGACAAAAAAAGCTTTTGAAAATAATATTATATTTTGATTTAGGTCAAAATATAATTTTTGTAAACCTGAAGAGTCAGAGCCAGTGCCTCACCAGCCATGAACCTCACTGCAGAAGCTTATATATAGACATCTAAGTTTGTTGTGCCCCACCACTTTTGCACATATAGAAACGCCACTGGACAGGACAAGCTGAACTTTTGCTAAACATTGATTTGAATCTTTTGAAAAGAGCATACTATGGTTTTGGAAGCTAGAAGTAAAAAAGAAGTCTTCCTACCTCTGACTCTGGATCCTTCTCGTCTCATCTTTCTGATGCTTCTGCTCTAAACACTACGCTTTGTTGGTCACCTCGTCTTTCTTCATCCTGTCCTCCTATAACAAAGGATTCTCTCAGAGCAGCTGACTGCCATCCTTTCATCTCCTCCACTGCTCCTGCCTTCCTCTCTCAGGTCCTCTCTGTGTTACCTCAGGTCCTCTCTCAGGTCCTATCTCAGGTCCTCTCTCAGGTCCTCTCTCAGGTCTTATCTCAGGTCCTCTCTCAGGTCTTCTCTCAGGTCCTCTCTCAGGTCCTCTCTGTGTTACCTCAGGTCCTCTCTCAGGTCCTCTCTCAGGTCCTCTCTCAGGTCCTCTTTCAGGTCTTCTCTGTGTTACCTCAGGTCCTCTCTGTTTTACCTCAGGTCCTCTCTCAGGTCCTCTCTGTGTTACCTCAGGTCCTCTCTGTGTTACCTCAGGTCCTCTCTCAGGTCCTCTCTCAGGTCCTCTCTCAGGTCCTCTCTCAGGTCCTCTCTCAGGTCTTCTCTCAGGTCCTCTCTCAGGTCCTCTCTGTTTTACCTCAGGTCCTCTCTCAGGTCCTCTCTGTGTTACCTCAGGTCCTCTCTGTTTTACTTCAGGTTCTCTCTCAGGTCCTCTCTGTGTTACCTCAGGTCCTCTCTGTTTTACCTCAGGTCCTCTCTCAGGTCCTCTCTGTTTTACCTCAGGTCCTCTCTCAGGTCCTCTCTGTTTTACCTCAGGTCCTCTCTCAGGTCCTCTCTATGTTACATCAGGTCCTCTCTCAAGTTCTCTCTGTGTTACCTCAGGTCCTCTCTGTTTTACCTCAGGTCCTCTCTCAGGTCCTCTCTGTTTTACCTCAGGTCCTCTCTCAGGTCCTCTCTATGTTACCTCAGGTCCTCTTTCAGGTCCTCTCTGTGTTACCTCAGGTCCTCTCTGTTGGGTAAAGTCTGGTCCAGGATACTCTTCTTGCGCCGGAGCCTTTTAATCTCCACCCTAAGCAGGCGTACGTCATCCATCCGCTGGTTGTAGTGGAAGTCTCCCTTGCTCAGGATGGATTGCTGGATCCGGATCTTCTCATACAGCAGTGCACGCTCATCGTTGCGGTGCAGCAGCTGTTTGACCAGGTTGTCTCGCTCTCGGATCACCTTGAGTGAGGTTTGGTCAACAAATAATCAGATATATGTATCTCTTTTATCATTCTGTACTTCCTCTTGTTCAACTTCATCTCTCTATACCTGTTCCAGTTGTTTCTTCTGCTGGATCTGCTCAGCATCAGTGTCGGCTATAATCTTCTGGAGTTTGAGCTGCTCTGCTTTCTGACTGTCCACACGCTGCTTTGTTTCTTCGAGCTGGAGCTTCATGAGCTGCAGTTCCCCCTGCAGCAGGACACAGAGATATGCACACATAAATACAAATAATGACAATGTGAGTGTTTGTGTGTGTCTCAGCATTGATTCTCTTATTGTTTAGCAGTCTTTTGAAAGCTGTTAGCCCTGCCGGACTCTGGTTAAGGACTGCTCTGTAGGCACACATCAAAATGCTCACAGCAGCGTGGACAAGCTAGCTGTGGGACGTCTCTGTCTGTTTTTGTTTACACAGCGCACCTGTCTGTGCCATTATATTACTTGTTATAAAAAAGAGGAGGGGCGGTAACCCTTGAACCTCCTGGTGGACACCGGTGGTCAGGGAAGCCGTCCGACTGAAGAAGGAGGCCTTCAGGGATTTGTTATCCCTGGGGACTCCCGAGGCAGGTGCAAGGTAGGGCAGCAACCTCAGCCGTGGCCGAGGCAAAGCAGCGGGTGTGGGAAAAGTTCGGAGAAGACATGGAAAAGGACTTTCGGGCAGCACCAAAGTTGTTCTGGAAAACTGTCCGACACCTCAGGAGGGGGAAGCAGGGAACCATCCAAGCTGTGTACAGTAAGGATTGGACGTTGTTGACCTCAACTGATGAAGTGTTAGGGCGTTGGAAGGAACACTTTGAGGAACTCCTGAACCCGACAACTCCGCCCTCTATGTTAGAGGCAGAGCTGGAGTATGACGGGGTATCAACACCAATCTCCCGGGGGGAGGTCACTGAGGTCGTCAAACAACTCCACAGTGGCAAAGCCCCGGGGGTGGATGAGATCCGCCCAGAAATGGCGGGAGATTGTCTCACCGTAGCTGTCAATCTGATCAAAAGACGTGTGCAATGGCATTA
This sequence comes from Harpagifer antarcticus, assembly GCA_902827135.1. Lineage (NCBI taxonomy): Eukaryota > Metazoa > Chordata > Actinopteri > Perciformes > Harpagiferidae > Harpagifer > Harpagifer antarcticus. The sequence goes on from CADEHL010001392.1 coordinate 381,824, forward strand.
AAACGAGAAAAAACGCGGCTGAATCGGTTGATCCATAGCTTAATAATGTATCTGTGGCTTTGAATTAATTGTTTATAATCCATAATTCCATTTTTATTTAAAAATCGGAGCACAAAAGTTAGCTGCTAATGGTAGCCACCAGAGTGTATGCAGCATTCGGTTTTGGCTACGCCTCAGTCTCACTCCTTATTTGGTCATGTGTGTATTAGACTGCCGCATAGCCAAGACCGGAAGCAGCAGCCACTCTGGTGGCTACCATTAGCAGCTAACCTTTGCTCTGCGATTTTTACATAAAAATTGAATTATGGATTATAAATGAAAGAATTGTTTTATACAGAGACGTTAAAAACCTATGGATTAACCGATTCAGCCGCGTTTTTTCTCGTTTTAATGCCATTGAACACGTCTTTTGATCAGATTGACAGCTACGGTGAGACGATCTCCCCTAGAAGCTCCGTAAAGGTACGTGTTGTGATGTCTGTGTTTGCTTCCCCTGTCGCGAGTTCGGATCACTCAGTGATGATACTATATACCTAAATAATCTGTGGAACCTCAGCTTTAATCAGATATATTGTATGTGCAGCTACGATAAGTAATAAGGGTACTTTTATCTTGAGTTCTGTGCCAAAGTCCGTTAGCATTTTTCGCTCATGGGGTCATTTAGATGCTTCTTATGAGACTTGTGTTTTGTTTTGGTAAAAATGGTTTGCATCGTCAGTTAGCTGAGATTATTTCCGTTAATCTGGTATAACACATTAATAGGTTCTTAAATATTAAGATCCCCTGAGACACAGTGTCGTGAAAAAAAAGTAAAGTACCCGCCGGGACTTTGGGGCTTAACAAGTGTAAAAAAACGCAATATATATCGCAGGGGAACAAAAAACCGCAATGTCAGTTTTTTTCAATATCGTGCAGCCCTAACTCAGGGCCATCCAATCTCTGTACTCCCAAAGCGAGAGCTGTGTCCGGGTCCTCGGCAGTAAGTCGGACCCATTTCCGGTGAGGGTTGGCCTCCGCCAGGGCTGCGCTTTGTCACCAATCCTGTTTGTAATATACATGGATCGGATTTCGAGGCGTAGTCGTGGGGGAGGGGGTCTGCAGTTCGGTGGACTAAGGATTGCACCACTGCTTTTTGCAGATGATGTGGTTCTAATGGCTTCATCGGTCTGCGACCTTCAGCACTCACTGAATCGGTTCGCAACCGAGTGTGAAGCGGCTGGGATGAGGATCAGCACCTCCAAATCTGAGGCCATGGTTCTCAGCAGGAAACCGATGGACTGTCCAGTCCAAGTAGGGAATGAGTCCTTACCCCAAGTGAAGGAGTTCAAGTATCTCGGGGTCTTGTTCTCGAGTGAGGGAACAATGGAGCGTGAGATGGGCCGGAGAATTGGAGCAGTGGGAGCGGTACTGCAGTCGCTTTACCGCACCGTTGTGACGAAAAGGGAGCTGAGCCAGAAGGCAAAGCTCTCTGTCTACCGGGCCATTTTCGTTCCTACCCTCACCTATGGTCATGAAGGATGGGTCATGACCGAAAGAACGAGATCGCGGATACAAGCGGCCGAGATGGGTTTTCTCCGCAGGGTGGCTGGTGTTTCCCTTAGGGATAAGGTGAGAAGTTCGGTTATCCGGGAGGGACTCGGAGTTGAACCGCTCCTCCTTCGCGTCGAAAGGAGCCAGTTGAGGTGGTTCGGGCACATAGTTAGGATGCTACCTGGGCGCCTCCCTAGGGAGGTGTTCCAGGCACGTCCAGCTTGGAAGAGACCAAGGGGTAGACCTAGGACCAGGTGGAGGGATTATACCTCTTCGCTGGCCTGGGAGCGCCTTGGGATCCCCCAGTCAGAGCTGGTTGATATGGCCAGGGAGAGGAAAGTTTGGGGCTCTCTGCTGGAACTGCTACCCCCACGACACACACATCCTCCTCAAAAAGAGGATGTGTGTGTTTGTGTGTTAAACTCTTTGAATGTTATGGTACAGCGGCTCAGAGCAGCGAATAAGAAGCCGCACTTTTAATGAAAACGCCTGTATATTTGTCAGCCAGCCTGCACTTTGAATTTGAACACAAGCACATCATGGACTGGCTCTGCATTGGTGAATATAAATAAAGCACACATTTTCCTGGCAATGTAGAGTGAAGGTAGCCCTAAAAAAGCGAAAACTATGACTTGGGTTAATGAGTAATTCAATAGTTCCTAGTGCTACTGGACAAGGCAACTCTCATAACTTACATGCGGGGAAATGTAACATTAACATGTATGAGGCTTTTGTCAATCACATTTGAAATGATGGTGAGGAACTCCAAAGCCCCCCTCACTATGAACCAATGAGGCAGGATGCAGTACCTTCAGGGTCTCGTTATCCTTCTCTAAGCGCTTGTGTTCCTGCTGATCCTTTGTGAGGGCGAGCTCCTTCCCAGTAATCTCGTCTCTCAGTCGGGTGACCTGGTTATCCATGGTCTTCATCTTCCTATTCATCTCTGCTATCTCCTCCTGAGGCCAGACACAATGAATTTTGAAGGAAGGATACAAAGGGGTGATAATATATTATAAAAACATTTACTAGGAGGTTTCGCCATCTTTGCATACTAGAGAATACAGAATATAAACACGAGGAACGACAGATAGAGTAAAAACTGTACGTTTAATCCAAGTCTTTGGAGCAACTCATGAAAGAATCTCAAGGTTATGACTTCTTCCATTTCCTAGTAACTAGTTGATGCACTGGCTACCTCACACTTTATATGAATAATAAAAAGAAACACTTGAAGGATAGTGAATGAACTGCTTTCTAAGTTTTAATATTGGCCTCTCATATACACACACACACACACACACACACACACACACACCCCCACACACACACACACACACTCAGAGATGCAAGAGAGATTCAAGAGTTGGCCAGACCATCCCGAGAACCTTGGGGTCAATGTCTTGGACACTTTGTGATTTGGACAGTAGGAGCCAGCGATGAAAGCCCCACATAGTGATCAGCAGACCCCCTGCTCTACATCTTGTGATCAGTGACCCCCTGCTCTACATCCAATCAGCAGTGTGTTAGTACCTGAGCCTCGATGAGGTTTTTGCTGTAGAGGTTCCGTTCAGACACCACAGACTCCAGCAGGTTCTCTTGCTGTTTCAGCTTGCACTCTGCCTCTGTGACCTTCTTCCTCCAATCAAATATCTCAATCTCTCTCACTTCCACGTCATCCACTTTTTGTTGCACCTGTGAAATGTAGAACAGTTGATGTCAGGCCTCAGAACAATACATATCTTTAAATCATTGTTTCATATAAAAAATGAATCCAAATAGTGAATGCAACCTTCTGCATGAGGCTGCTGGTCTCGTTGATGTTGCGGTCGCGCTCCTTCTCCAGCTGTTGGATGATCTTGCGCTGCTTCTGGGCCTCCAGGCGGAATCCACTGATCTCGTGTTCCAGCGTCTTCTTGTCCTGCTCCAGCAGCTTCACCAGGCTCTGCTGCTTCTCAGTGGAGAGTGCAGCTTTGATCATGTTCTATTGAATGCGATCACAGAGGAATACAGGACCATGAGGAAATTATGAGAGAAAATGTAGATTAATAAATAGCCTGTGAGTTACTTTTACGCTAGTTGCTGCTGTTCTCTACTGACCAAGATCAATATTTAAAATTACATAGCAGGCCAGCATATACAGCATCCTCTTCCTGTGAGGTTCTCTTCATACCTTATTTAAGATGTCTCTCTCTCGAACAAGCTCATCTATGGCTTTTCTGTCACTTTCCACCTGCTTCTGGGAGGATTCAAGATCTGTGGAAGGAGAAAGAAAGACTTGATGCCCCAAGTCAACAGTGTAGGACATTTTCATCATAACTAATTCTCTTTCATGAGCGTGGCGCTATCTTGAAACATGTTATGTAAATTAGCATGTCTCACGTCTTTGTGAAGTCTGAATAAACTATGGCAGGTCAAACAGAAGACTTTAATGTCCGAATGAAATTGATTGATGTCCAGTTTATTGTACAGAACAGGAATTGTAAAGGAGAAACAATAAAGAATGTCCCGATCCATACTGTACCTTTCTCCAGAGCAGCAATCTGAGCCCTCAGCGTCTCCCTCTGCACCTCCACATCAGACTTCTGATCCTCCATCTGGTGGAACTTCTTCTGGATGGTTTCTCTCATCTTTGTTTGTTTGGCCATCTCCTGACGCATCTGATTTACCTCGTCTTCTCTTATCTGACAGGTGGGGTGGGAGTCATATGAAGCATTACACAGAGGTTGGGTGTTACCTGATTGACATGCATGGGTATTCATGAATATATTCTCCACTACTGCAGATCTGAGAAACATTTTTTTTTTTTTTTTTAGGCCTACACAGTATAGCCCCACATCTACTCTGATTCTGTCACTACATGCGTTGTGTGTGTCTGTGTGTGTCCGTGGACCAACATGTACCTTGAGCTCGTTGGCGTTCTGCTGATTCTCCTGGGAGAGATGCTGTTTGGCTGCAGAGAGCTGCTCACTGTCCTGCAGCAGCTTGTTGTTCTTCAGCTGCATCTGCTCCAGATCCTTAGAGGAGCGCTCATTCAACATCTGTCACAGTCAGGGAGGGAGGGAGGCAGGTGAGGTACCACTGTGTGTATATGTGAAATAATGTGTGTGAGGGTCTGTGTGGGTACATATATTTGTATGTATAACATTATTTTATATACCACACAATTACATGCACTTTGGTTTTACATGGTTTTGGGGGCGGCAGTAGCTCAGTCTGTAGGGACTTGGGTAGAGGGTCCCCTGTTTTAATCCTTATAATGGACCAAGTATGGAGAGTGGACTGGTTCTTTGAGAGGTGTCAGCTCCTCCTGGGCACTGCCAATAAGTCCTTGAGCAAGGCACCAGATCCCACACTGCTCCAATAGTGCTGTACAAAAGCTGTCCACTCCTAATACTATGATGGGTTGAATACAGAGACTGAACTTCACTGTGTATGTGGTGCAGCTGTACATGTACCTGTGTGTGACGATTGAAGAGGAATTCATTCAAATCATCCTTTCCTTTTCCACAATGCTGTTGTTAACCATACAGAATGATAGCGGTTTCCTGGTGTGACCTTTGCTCTTGTTGAAGAGTACATTATTAGATTGTGGGTTCGTATAACAGCTTACTGATCTGGGCTTTTTTTTTTTTAATCAATAGTAGGAATTCAACTGCAGACAACCCAGTCTCACGGCATTTCGTGTTAAAGTCACAAAATGGATCTATTGATTCGTGTTCACCAACACCATTTCCCCCTTTTTTTACGGGTCACAGAGAACGATAAATAATAACAAAGAAGGAAAAAAAGGTTTAAAAATACAGATTTAAGTATTATTTTAAGTATTCTGTCCTCGCGGACGGCAAGAAAAGTCAGACATTATACGATTTAAAATAAAAACAATAATCGTGGCTTGATATTGAGTAAGAACATGTTTTTATGAACCCCACAGCTTCCGGTCTTCCAAGACCCGACCGGACAAAAAGACGTGCTGCAGGCACGAAACATACTACCAATAGAAATACATTGCTTTTATCGTATCGTTTAATCGTTCTGTGCGTCACGAAAAAAAGGGGAAAATCGTGTTGGTGAACACGAATCAATAGATTACATTTGTTTTGTGACTATAACATGCCGTGAGACTGGGTTGCTACAGAAGCCCTGAGGGGCAATGTGGACAAAAGTTTGGGGAAGAAATGTGATCCAGATCATACCATTTATTTATTATACTTTCTTACTGTTACAAGAGAAATATCTCAAATTACCGAGATATTAGTTATTAGCTAAATTAATATACGTGTGAGTGTATTTCGGGCCTATGTCTGTAATAGAAAAAAATACCGGAGTGAAGAACTTAATTTCCCCTCGGGATTAAAAAAGGTGATCTTAATGTTAGTCATGGTCCCTCTCCTGCTCACCTTCAGCTCTCTGAGTTGCTGCTCCAGTCTCTGCTGCTCCTCTTTGGCTCTCTGGCCCTGAACGTTCAGAGCTTTAATCTCTCCCAGCTTGGCCTCCATATCCACCTGCAGCTGTTTCACCTCCTTATCCAGCTTTTCCTTCAGCCTCATCTCCCGGGAAATCTCATTCTGCTGTACCTGGAGCTCCTGCTGAAGCTGGATTTGAACACAAACAACAAGTTACAGCTATATTAAAGTTATTTAATTTGTAAGTACCCCTGTGTTTTGCTCTTACAGTACATAAGGTCATCTACAGACTCATTAATGTCAAATCGTTAGCCTAATAGCATAATTGCCCAAGTCATATTTGAATGTTTTTGGAAAACAAGGAAAAACACCATTTTTAGCAAGCACATTGGTATTTTTTATTGATTTTGTAAGAGTAAGTTCAACCAGATGTGTGAACAAATGTGCAAAAAAAAAAGACACAAGATCAATTGCATAACAAATAAAAATGACTGCAGAATGTGCCATGACTTATTCCATTTTTCTTACACAACTTTTTTTACACATGAATACAAACATAACATAGAAAAGTAGTTTTACTTTACTAAATATAACCAAGTTGTGTTATCTGTCTAACCTTAACCAAGTTGTTCTAAATGTCTGACCTTAACCAAGTGGTTTTACTTAACCAAAATCCTACTCAGGTGCTGTGTGAACTCGTTTTCTTTTGATGAGGGAGGTTGTCATAGTACTGGTGGGCCACTCTTGGTAGTACTGGTTTCATTGCCTGCAAGTCATTGTATTTCCTGAGAGTAATTGGCAATTGGGCAGGAAAGAGTGGGACCCAGTGGACCGGTTCTTCGGGGATGCTGAGTCGCTGAGGTAGGTCCTCCCAGTCAGACTCAAAATCCAACTTGTGCCAGATTTGACCATCTGTCAAGTACTGGAGAGCCCGAAGGTCATGGACTGTGGGGTCGCCAACTTTTCTGCCTGGACGAATTTTGGTGACATAGGCCCAAGATAACTTCATGAAGTCACTGTGGTATAGCTGGGTCACCTTGTATGGGGATGGGTGCAAACGTGCAGTCTCAAAGATGACAATGTAATCACGTGGAGTATGAATATCTTTGATGGTACGCCGTTCAATGAGGCTATGCATGGAGTCGCACTCCATTTGTGTGTGCCCTGCAAAAATGCCTAAGTCAAAGCGATGACTTAGGCAGATAGTGATTTTGGACTCTAAAATGCATTCTGATAGGCTGTGGACATAGGCAATAAGGCAGGGTGATGCAGCAGTGGTAGGAGAGTAAAGTTAGGCAGATATCACAATTTGGCCAAAAAATGACTTAGGCAATTATGCTATTAGGCTAACGATATGTCAAATTTAGCAGATAATCTAATTTCTCATTAACGTCTCTTGTTCTGTGCAAAATCTGTTTCCTCTTTAATAAGATCATTTACACCTTTGGTTGTCTCTTCATTGGTCTCTATTAAATCTAACATGAAGTACATTAGAGGTCTGCCGTAGAGAGTAGTTTGCATCTTACTTACCTGAGAGATATTCTCTGAGGCTTGTTCTCGTCGCGCCTCCATCTCCTGCTCCACGGTGATGGCTTTGTTTAGTTTTCCTCTCAGAGCCTCCACAGTTGTCAGAAGTTCATCCCTCTCCACAGTCAACTCCTCGTTTATCTTTAGAAGATCACTGGAAAACACACATTACAGTTGGCTCCATGCATTTGACCTACAGTATGTCAACAGTAATCAGTTTAGACCGGGGGAAATTGGGTGAAATGGCTCACCTCTGCTCTTGGTCCAGAGAGATGTTAGTTTGTTGTTCAGCGGTTTGCATTAGGTTGGAAACGTCTTCTTTTAAAGTCCTGATGGTCTCTTTGTCCTTACTCTCTTTAGCATGAGCAGCATCGACCATTTTCCAAGCTTTGTCCAGCTCCTTCAGTGTACGGAGGACAACTTCAGTAAATGATTGATTTAATTTGAGGAGAACAGAGGTAACAAATGATAAAAGTTCACCCACATGATAAAAACAATAAAAACGTCTATACCTATGGTCTATACACAGGCAGTTCTATGGGGGGGCAACAGTGGCCAGTGCCCCTGTAACAATGAGCTTTGACCCCCCCTGTGGCCCTGCTCCAAATAAGAGTTTATAATGATAAGTCCATTTTAGGTAGTGTTTTGCTGTAACTAGCAGAAATTAACTGGAATTAATTTTGTTTTACATAATGCCTTTTAATAAAATTGTAACTACTGAAACTAATTCTGTTTTTGAAAAAAATATGTAATGTTTTTTGGATGGGTTATGAATCTATACAAAACTAAAAATGTTGAACACTGTCTTTGTCTCTTTTGTCCCACATTAAATGTGCCTCTCATATAATAACTGCCCCCCCCCCCAGTCAAATCGGTACAGAACCGCCACAGCTTCTTTACCAAACACAAAATCCTCCAAAGTCACATCAGTGGACTGCATAACTATACTGTAGCATCTGATGCTCTGGCAGCCCTTTACCCTCTTCAGGGAGGTGATGGTGGCTTCATCGTCCTGGGACAGCTTCAGAGCGGCTGCCACTTTAGTGGATGTGGACACAACTTCTGCATTCAGCTCCCTGCATTTGGACATCAACCTCTTCTCATTCTCACGGGACTTCTTCAGAGCATGGATGAGCTTCTCGTACTCCCCCCGGACCTTGTCCATGCTCTCGTCGCCCACCAGCTCACTGAGGACTATGTGGAACTCCTCCAAGGACTCAAACATGTCCTCTGCTGCTCCTGACTCCTGGAAATGCAGAAAAGCCACAGACAGGGAGTTTAACAAGCTAGAACGTAACTAACAGTAATTGAGTAAATGTAACTAAGTACATCAAGTAATGTACTTTTTGTTTAACTATTTTGACTCTACTTATATAGTATTTCTTCTCAACTGCATTTAAAAGGGAAATAAATAATTCTATTCTACTTATATCACAGCTTTAGTCAGATTGAGATTTAGCATTAAAAACAATGTGATACACTTTTAACACATTGCATCTCTCAAGATTAAACAATTGTAATAACTGTTTAGGTACAACAAATGTAATGATCTAATTTATTACAAAACCATTAGGAAAGAAAGACCTTAACATGAATAATGTGAATCAGAGCAGAAACATTCAATGTAGAATGCAGAGTACTTTTAGCTTACGTTTGATACTTTAATGCAAGACTTGTAATAGAGTGAGAGAGTATTTTGACATTAATATATTGGTAATTGTACTTCCAGGGCTAAAGTTACTTTATCTTAAATAGTGGTAATACAGTTGGTATTTTTACTTGACCGTGTAACTAAGAAGCAGAATGTAATACAGAGAGCATTAGTGCAATTAATGTTAGCAACCATGCTAAATTCACTTTCCAAGCCGTGTATGACGTCAGGTTAGGCTAACTTTCTACTCTTAACCTTGTGCTAAATGTATTTTTGCGTCAATATTAAGTTGTCTTGTAAACATTCGTAAATGCAACCCTGTAGAAGAGTTCTTACCTCCATTACATCAAATGAAAAGTCAAAATATATGTGAATCCATACAGGGTGGCGTTATCACGAGAAGTGTTGACGGTTGCTTAGCGACCGTAGGTCTCGCGACAGGAGGAGCCGCTGGTCTGCGGGACTTTGTGAGATCACAACATGCACAGCGCGAGAGGTGGGCTTTAAAACGGAATGGAACTCAGTTTCAAAAAAGTATTTCTACCGAGGACACGCGCCACGGAGAAAGAGTGACACAAGACCCACTTACTTAGTAATATGTAAAAGTTCACGAAATGTTACCGTAATAAAAGAAATATCTGCCAAAGTTCTAACTAAATACAAATACATTAGTTCATTGTATGCGCGTTCAACACAATTTCAGTTTGTCTGGATTAATCAACTATCCTGTCAATTAATTGCCTCCCTCAAGTTCGTGCGATCAGCTCATTCTCTCATTAGCCCACATAATATCAGTGGTCTAAGGTCAGAATATTGTAGCTAACATATTAGCCACACTACTCAAATTAACTTATCCTTTAAAAACATAATTAATAAGGAGGCAATACAAACTAACTGTAAATATTTAAAAAATATATATATATGAAATAACACAGTTGTTTTTATTTTTCTTTGTTCTACTTTTCTATGTAGCTGTGTACCACTGTTGTTAAATGGTTTGTATGTAAACAATGTATGATGTTTTGTTCATTACTGAATACTCGAGACAGGGTTTCCGTTCTCTCGGCCATAACAGCAGGGGTATAAACTGTATATAAAGAAGTGTGTAGCCCTATTTTCAATATTTCCAAATTTCTTCAGCATCTGCATCTAACTTGTTGGTAAAGGTAAGTGACTCTTTAACTTTTTCAGATTCATTTAGCAAGTGTTAAGTGTGTTTCAAACTGTTTGGTAATTAAACAGCGCCACCTAACGCCGCAGTGTCCTCGGTGCTATCATTTAGGGAGCTAACATGTATGACTGTATAAGAAGCTAACATTATGTTATATGACAATCATGTTTCTTGCCACCAAATTATGTTTATTTAATTAAAGTTAAAAACGTACTTCTTAATACTGCTGTTAAACTATAGCTTATTCAGATTAATTGAATAAGAGTTAAATGTAGTTAAGTGAGATAGTTTTAACTGTCAGCGCCAGCTAACATGTAGTAACCTAGGTTCTAGCTTAGTTAGCTAGCAATAATCTACCAATGCCTTTGACTCGTATAGAAAATACTCTCTCCCTGTCCACTCACACACTGCCAGTGTGGAAGCAAGCTCTTGTATCGCTCCTGTTGAAAGCTGGTGATCCCACTGAGTTGAATAACTATCGACCCAAATCTTTCTGTGTTATCAAAGATTCTTGAGTCCCTAGTTTCTGCTCAGCTAAAGCTTTTTTAAAATTCACACAACATCCTTAACCCTATGCAATCTGGATTCAGATCAAAGCACAGTACTGTGACTGCCAGTCTGAAAGTCTTAGACGATATTAAGGCTGCTTTGGATAAGAAATATGTTTGTGGTGCATTGTTTATTGACTTAGCCAAAGCATTTGACACTGTAGATCACCACATTGTCTAATGCAGGGGTGGCCAACCAGTCAGAGGTTAAGAGCCACCTTTTTTATATTTGACTGCAAAGAGCCACATCAAACACACAGTCACTGATACCGCTAGTTTCAGTTTTTTGTTTTCTGGAGACAAGATTTCAACCACGACACTGATGCATTTTGGTGACATTGGGATATATATTTTTTAAATCCTCTGGAGCAGAGAGAGGAGCAGTGGATTATTGTTATTGATTAATGCATCAGTGTTTCTTAGGGTCAAAAACACTAAACTCACAACTTAAAATGAAAGCGTTTAGTTAGTGTATTTAATAAAAGAGCACATGTTCAATGTGAAAAGTGACAGTAGTTATAGATTATTTGCAATTTGGTGCTATATATATATTTAAAAAAAAAATGATATATATTTTTTAAATATATATATAACTCCGTTCGCGGGCGCCCCTCCAAGACAATGGTAGGGGAAACACTGGATAGTGTTTAATCAACGATAGGTTTCCCCCCCCCCTCAAAGGTGATTGGTTCACTGCATCACAGGTATTATTGTGATTGGCTCTTGGGCCACATCAAAATTAGACGAGCTGTCATCCTCTCATACTGACACCTGACACCACACATACACACGTAGGGAGAGTCGCGACGAAAGTAACACGGGACGAAAGTAACACGGGACGAAAGTAACACGGGACGAAAGTAACGGAGCGATTTTATCCGAGCCCAAACAACTTTGACCGGCCAAATTACGTTGTGTTGTCACGATACCAACATTTTAGTTTCCATACCAAGTCAAGAATTGCGATTCCGATTCTTTTTCGATACTTTTCTTAAAAAAAGGGAAACAGTCTTAAATGTAATTATTGTGCTTTATTTCACACCTGAACCATAACCATAACACAAACTTTTAAACAATGAGAACAATAAATGACAAGAATTCATATTAAATAAAATTAATACATGTCTGACAGACAGGCCTCGTGGTGTCCGTAGGCTTGCCCTCACTGTCAGAGATAGAGCTCAAATACTTCCAAATTTATCTTTTGACGTCTTTTTTGTCAACAAGCCGAGGCGCAGCGGCAGTTGCACTCCCACTTGCAGCCATGCTTCTCGTTTTCTCACATGCTCTGGCAACTAGCGCGTGCACGAGAGCACGAGAGAGGGGAGGCACTTGAGCGTGCTTGAGAGGGGCGGGACTGCAGGCACGGCTGCAGTGCAGGGAGTGGAAGCAGAGCGCTGAACACACGGCTCTTATTAAACGGCGCTTTCTCACCGGAGTACTTTCCCCCGTCATTCTTAAAGTACCGATACTAATGAAACGGAGGAATAGTAACGTTTTTAACGGCAGGGTATCGCGGTACCTTTCAAGTATCGGTACACCGTGCAACACTAGTCAGGAGTCAGTGTCTCTTCCCCAAACTCACACATATACAATTCGATATGAACTGAAGAGCCGCATGAAACTAGGCAAAGAGCCGCATGCGGCTCGAGAGCCGCGGGTCTAATGTTATGTTGGTGTCTCGTTTCGGTCATAATGCCTTTTGCTGGTTTCAGAGTTATCTAACCGACTGTAATCAATGCGTCAGGTTGGGTAGTACTGTCTCTGACCCTGTCACCTTGGAGAATGGAGTTCCACAGGGCTCTATTTTGGGGCCCTTGCTCTTTTTATTATATGTAAACAATATTTGTAATCAGATGCAATTTTCTAGCCATCATATGTATGCTGATGACACTATTGTATACTCATGTGCTCCTTCTCTGGATATGGCCGTTTCCAATTTAAAATCTGATGTTATCACGCGGCAGCATGCTCTTATTGATTCTAAACGGCTATTGAATGGTAAGAAAACCGCAAGTCAGCGTCCTCTTGCCTTTCCATTCACACCCTTGATGGCGTCTCTGTTGAGTTTGTCGATACTTATATTGAAGTTCTAACTAAGAAATTGAAATTCACTCTTGGCTTCCTTTACAGACTTAAACGTTGTTTTTCGACTTCTTCCAGTAAAAGGTTGGTCTCTGGCTTATTCCTGTCCCAGCTTGACTACGGTGATACAATCTATAGATTTGCCTGTCCCACTGTTTTGGCCAAACTTGACCCACTCTACCATGCTGCACTGCGATATATATCAAATGCACCCTATAGGACTCATCACTGCACACTGTACAGCCTAACTGGATGGTCCACACTTAGTATGCGTAGGATGCAGCATTGGTTTTTATTAATGTATAAAGCCATTTTAGGTAAGCTTCCACTGTACACATGTGCCAGGTTTGCTCCAGTGCCTGGATACGGGTCCAGGTTCCTGCTGTGCGGACTGAGGCTGGAAAAAGGAGTCTTTTTTACTATGGTCCTTGGTCTTGGAATGACCTTCAATCAAGCCTCAAACTGACAGCACTTTTCCCTATAGCCTGTTTTAAATTGAAGTCGTCTGAAGTCCTTACTACCAGCTGCTCTTGCAGTAATAAGTAGTACCTTTCTTACTGTCCCAAATGTGCACAATGTAGTGACTGCTTTTCGTCTTTTTGTTTTGTTTTCTGTATTTCATATGTCTGTGTTATGTGGAAGAACGTAAACATGTGTAACGTTGCTGCCTTCTTGGCCAGGTCAGCATTGTAAATGAGATTTTGTCTCAATGTTTAATAAAATAAATAAATCTCCTTAGATATTTAAATGTGCCATTCTGCATAACGAGCACTTTTACTTACTAACTTTTTTACGTTTTCTATTTTAAGTGGATCAGAGTTAATCCGTCAGGCCAGCAGGGGGCAGTGGTGGAACGCTCTTAAATTGAGCGTTAATTTAATTTCCAATTCCTGACACACATTTTTGAAAACAGGGCTCATTTTCTCAAAACACTTATCACAATTCACAAGCTCACACACCCAAAGTGCAAAACACCTCATACATGAAATAGAAAAATAGTATATCAAATATACACAATATATCAAATTCTGGACAATTAAAATGATTAGTTCCGTTTCAACAGAATATTTGACTTTCTGCACATATTTCTGGAGTGCAGCATTCTACATTCTACATAGCACTAAGCCCATAACAGACGAGGGTGCTTCTGATTGAGCACAACAGTGTGTAGTTGGGTGGACAACACAATCTGATAATATGAATGCAGTGTGTGCCATTTTGTTTGGTTTTGATAAGTGTTTCTGTAGTTTTGAGTGCAGTTAGTCATTCTGCAGGATATGAGGTGTTTTGCAATTTTTTGTTTTTGTGAATTGTGTCTTGGATACAAGCGGCCGAGATGGGTTTTCTCCGCAGGGTGGCTGGTGTCTCCCTTAGGGATAAGGTGAGAAGTTCAGTCATCCGGGAGGGACTCGGAGTTGAGCCGCTCCTCCTTCGCGTCGAAAGGAGCCTGTTGAGGTGGTTCGGGCACCTAGTTAGGATGCCACCTGGGCGCCTCCCTAGGGAGGTGTTCCAGGCCCGTCCAGCTGGGAAGAGACCAAGGGGTAGACCTAGGACCAGGTGGAGGGATTATATCTCTTCGCTGGCCTGGGAGCGCCTTGGGATCCCCCAGTCAGAGCTGGTTGATGTCGCCAGGGAAAAGGAAGTTTGGGGCTCTCTGCTGGAACTGCTACCCCCGCGACCCGACCACGGATAAGCGGAAGAAGATGGATGGATGGATGGAATTGTGTCTAGTGTTTTGATCAAATGAGACCTGTTTTCAAAAATGTGTGTAAGCAAATGAAAAAAACTGTAAGATGGGGATGAGCAAATGTTCAAACTATTCAGTATAAATACGTACAAAGAATATGTGCATGAGGGTAGATGTGCATTCATGTATCTCACTTTATACAGTTAATATCAGTAAAACATGATTTGAACCCATCATTAATATACTGAAGAATGGGCGTCTTCAGTATTACATATTTTGACAAAGACATTGAAATGTTCTGAGCTCTGCTTTTTCGCAATGAGGTATTTTTGACGAAGCGAATAATTTGCTGCTATTTTTCTATTTCCAATTTGTGTCAATCGCACATGTGTAGACGTAGCGATTAAGTGGCACACTCTTTTATAATATGTATATCTCATGCAGCAGCAGCAGCAGCCACCATCAGGAACATTTCACCATATCACAGTAAGTAGTAAAAAATAGTTTTATTGAAATATTTTACAAAAAATACAAACAGTCACTTAAGCACAAAAACACAGCATGTGAAGGTCCAGAAACACACACAATAAATATTCATCACACAACACAAATGTAGCTTCGTTGAACTTTAGAAAAGAAACCTAGTCAGGCGTAACATCAGGAGGTGTAACAGCTCACATCTCCAGGAACACAAAGCCAGACAGCCTGGGCTTTGTGGTGAGCAGAAGCATAGGCATGTTCACACGGTATAGACACAGCATTCATATTTAAAAACACATCAAAACTGAAGATTGAAGGTTTTGCATTAAGGACCATTAATCTGAAAAAAGCTCAAGCACACTGAATCATTTCATTAAAAATAGTGCTAAAATCTTAAACCCTAAAAAGGGTTAAAATACATTGAATCTCTTACAAAGAGAGAGCAGAAGAGATGGTGAAAATGCTGAGTTCTTCCAAACTTAACCGTTTATTTCCCCAGATTTGTTAACTCAGGTAGCTCTGAGACCTCTTCTGACGGAAACTCAGATGACTAATATTCTTTTAGATATTTATATTCAATAAGGCTTCTGATTTATTGGACTTTTCTTGCATAGGTGCCTGAATCATAAACAAACCACATTGTTAATAAAGTCTCCTTTAGTTCAAAGACACAGTCGACCAAAGTATTGTGTTTGTATTGCTGTGACATCAAGGCAGCGCTCACACATAGAGCTGAGAAAGCAACCAAAGTTACCACTGCACATGAAAGAAACAAGAAATAAATCATAAAACATACGCCGTGTGTACTTTCATTATTACAAACACCGAAGCAAGAAGTCAATCAAACATATTTAAATCAGTTTGGTATTGCATCTTCCTCTGCTAATGGGAAACAGAACAAATACACACTTTGGTTTGGCAGCTAGATTTCTCTTTATAAGTTTAACCTCTCTTGTTGCAATAGCCCTCGTTCAGTGTATAGCCACACAAGCTGCTTGTGCTTCACAGCTAAATATCAAGTCAATCTCAACAGCAATTAAAATACTATAAAAGCGAAAGCTGAATTAAAATCAAAATACCTTTCACTTTAAGCCACAGGTATAATAACTGAGCTATCAGCTGTTTAATGTATTCAGTATTATTCACGGACACTCCCAAAGTAGTCGTCTCCCTCAAATCACAGCCTGCAGAGCCAGCACAGCCTTTTACCGCTCACTTTTTGATTTGGCTTTGCTGCAGAGGTGCTTTACGGTGTCCTATTGCAATTGCCCATGCCTTTTAGCACATTGGACTTGATATTATTTCAATATTTTACTTTTTTATTTACTAGAAAATATATCTGATTACCACAGTTTTCATAAATGATCAAGTCAAATGAGGGCAGCTGGAAGGCAAGTTGAACATGTGTGTTATATTGTCAGTGTGCCGCTGGAAGAAAAGGCTGAACCGTGGTCCACGCTTCACTTCAGAACCGTTACCGAGCAATACTGCTGGCAGCATCTGTGAATATCATCCAGCTAATCTGCACCATGTATTCTGCACCATGTTATCAAATACTGTAACTCATCACTTTCCCCACAGATCCATCTGATCATATGTAAGAGTATTAGGCAAAGCTAAGACCCTATTTAAATATCCATATCTGATATAATGAGAACAAACTTTCAAATGTATCCACAAAGATGAGAACCATACAAAAATGTTAACAGCAAGCTTAGCAAGATAAAATTCAGTTGTGTACAATTAAAAGGTTTTCAAATCTTAAAAGATCGTTTTTTAAGGAGGATGGCCACCTCATCGTCTATCAGCGCCAGGAAGCTGATCCTGACCCCCCCCCCCTGGATTTACATGCATCCTTGCTACATGACATGTGCAATTCAATTCACAGACCAGACCATGTATTTGAACTGCACACCTTAACCTCGCTCATCACCGCAACCACACGGCCACAACGCTGTGTCGTTAAAGTCACTCACTATACATAAAGTTTCAGTGTTTGTCAGACCCCCCCCCCCCCCCTCCTCACTCCACAGGGTCGCTGCTGCTGCTGCTGCTGCTGGCCTTGACCCCCGCCCTGCTGATGTGCAGCCAGGGCAGCTTGGCACAGTTCTTAAAGAGCTGCTCGATGGCGATGTGACGCACATGCAGCTCTGACGCCAACGAGTCTTTCTCCTGCACGGCCTCCGTCAGCTCCTCAAACACCTCTGTGGGAAGGGAGGGGCCAGAACAAACTCCAATCAGCATTTATTCACAAGATACGTTTTATACAATCAGTCAAGACATAATGGAGACATGTGAAATGGGAAACCCCAATAAGCTATAGGAAGTTTGAGAACAGGAGCCCAGACAATAAAACATAAGGTTTTATATTATATATCATGAATAAATATAGAATTGAGAGTTCATGTATTATTCAGAAACATTACAAGCCCTTTCAACTCAACTACTTTAACCCTAACTAATTCATGGTCTAAAGTATTTAATTCATCAGTCCAAATATATATTAAAAATAAGTAAGATGATTAACAAAGACACGTTTTGATGGGAAATGTATGGTGCATTTCAGAGGTGTCGAAGTCTACAGCCATTGTTGCTTTAAGTGCTTTTAACAGACAGACAAAGATAAAGACATATTGAAAGTGTTATCAATCTCATTCCACACTTCCTCTGCAGACCAATGTTTGCGAGGATAAATGAATTGGGATAAGCTCACGCAGTCTGTCGTTTAGCATATTTAATATGGTAAACAAGAAACAGGCATTGCCAAAAATATTCACACACACATATTGCATTCAGTGAACTGGAGCTGTGAAACAGAGGGTCCGTGTTTATGGACCAAGATATGGAGCGTATGACTTCCTTTTGTAACACATTCAGTTCATTCAGGTAACTAGGGAAGGTATTGCACCATGTGACATTGCAGACACATCAGACAAAGTCAACTTATACTCCAAACAAGTGAGATCAAGAAAATCCATAATATTGAATACTGAAGGAGCAGAGAGCAAAGACAACGTGATCGACAATGTTTCGACTTCAGATAAATAACCAAAACACAAAAACACACCCAACTAATAACTTCAGTATCGGGTGTTATGCAGCGGAGGAACACCAGTACAAACTCGTTTATGGACATGAAGACTCACAGTGGATTATACAAATCATGCAAATCCTTTCTGAGAACAGTCATTCAAATCTGTGGAGCTGGACTTCCTTTCCTCAGAGTGATCCTACATATGTTGATCATGTTCTTTTCCTCTTGAGAGAGAGACACTATGGCTCCTTCAATCACTTTCAGCTAAAGATTGAAGATAGAAATATCAAATGATAATGAGGGTGTTAACTAAAAAAGGACTGAGCCAAAACCCTCCGAAGGATGTGCTATGGAGTGTTGCAGGGATGCCGACCCCGAAGTTCACCTCTAAGGGCTAAAGGCAAATGGGATTTCCATTGGATTGTGGTGTATTACAGAGACATCTCTGTGGCAAACGTATATGATACTAACATGTTTAGTTCAGCGGGATCATCTCCACATATGAACACCACTTCATGATTTCTGAAGCGTTCATTGGTCGACTGTAATACTATATACTGGAAAAACCACATGGTTGCAAAAATTCACATGACAGAACACATTTCGGAGCTTTAAGACTCATTCCTGCGTCACTATATTAGTTCAATGATGATTGGGTGTCAATTAAAAAGGTAGTGTGCAACAAGTCTCACAATTGTGTTCTATGATGACCCACCTATTTCTGCATTCTGCAGGGTCTAGTCATTTACACCGAGATAACATGATTCAAACTGAGAAGAAGTGCGTAGCTTAGCTTGTACTAATTGTGCCAACACTACGTCTAACTGACTGAGGTTTGAGTAATCTGTCACTTCAAAAGAATTTTTAGCTGAGGAGGGTATCAGAGCATTACACATTAAAGACATACAAATGTTCAGTTTAAAGTATTGATTATGCAAAAGTTTGAACTTGATGTCAAAGGTTGGGACCAATAAGCGGAATAGAACAAGTTAACAACACTTACTTTGAATCTGCATTAGCAGCTGGCTGTTCAGCTGATGGAGTTGGTCCACACTCATGTTAGTCACTGAAAGAGAAAGGGTTTGCATTAGAGAGGAAGAGGCACAGCATGTCACAGCATGTGACTGAGCTCTGACTCAGACACTGAACCGGCTGTTGTTCAGCAGATACATTGATAGAATAGTCTGCATTTAAACACAGTATAGGTGATCGTGAGGGCAGGAGGACACTGAACAGACATAGTTTTATCTCCATTTCTGTAACTACAAATAAAATGTTTTGCTGTTTACGCAAATAGGAAAGTCTGGAATAACTAAATAGCATAATTTTGAACAATCTACAGGCATTTCTGAAACACTCAAGTGAAATTGACACTTCAGAGACACAAACTACATGGGTGTGGGTGTGGGGGAAAAAACATGCACCATATAGAATCAAGCTGAAAATAAAAGGTGTCCGTGTCATAAAGTGGGTGATGTGCCATAGTATACGTGCCAGAACCTAATGTCTGTATAGTTATTGACGACTAGCTCCTATGTATGCTCTCTTTTTCAAACTGTATACAGGAATACTGTAGCAATATCAGAAGGGATGTTACTTCTTTGAGGTTCTGCAGCACTGAGCTGTTTATGGCTAAGTGCAACTCGTACATTTAACCAGCTATTAACAAATCTAAAGACAAACTGTAGTGTTCACACCCCAAAATAAATGTGTTTTAAGGTATCCAGTCCGGATGTTGAAGTGCCATCTGTGTGTTAGTGTGTGAACGAGCAATAGAATACATGATGAGCAGTCCAGCCTTGCCATGACTGTGTTAATGGGTCAATGTTGGTGTGTAGTGTGTCCTTGTGCAAACAGTGAGAAGCCCCAGTCATCTTTCATTTACGGGCACATCATTGTAATCAGGGACCTATAGAAGGCTCCCTCACATTCCTGCAGGCTGTAGTCATAAGCAGCTTGTGCAGTGACGAGACACGAGACAGCCAAGGACACACCGCTTCGAGGGAAATAACGTTTCTATGAGGAGATGAAGGATGGACCAAGTGAGTGTCTTTTCTGTTGCCGTGTTACTGTTTTGTCAGCTGCCCTTGAACTAACAAGTGCTTGGAAGTTTTGGAAATTGAAGAGATAACACTTGCTGAAGTTAAAACACAGAGGCAGCAATGCATTTCTGTTGACATTTCAAAGAAAAATAATCAAACCTTCCCCTGCTGGCTATATTACAATCTCAAACTTAGAAAGGTAAAGTTAGTGGAGTGAAATGAGCTCACATTCATCGGTGCTGTGGCCCTGGTGCCTGCGCTGTGCCTGTCCTCCTCCTGATAATAGGTTCCGGCTGTGTAGACCTATCCTGGCGTCACTGGACCAGACGTCAGAGTGAGCCTCCTGCAGAAGCCCCAGCTTCTCCACTGTGTGGCGCTCCAACACCCCCATGGTGAAGTCCGGCCTGTCTGTAGCCCTGCCTGTGTCCCAGCAGGGCGTGTAGCGCGGCACCTGGGCGTCCGACTGGGGCAACAGCTTGCGGTCGCTCTGCTGGCTGTAACAGAGGAGCTTGGACCCTCGTCTGCCCGGCCCGTTAGAGGACACAGAGTCTTTGTTCTGGGCATACTGGATGATGCGGTTCAGTTTCTGGCTGAAGGCCAGCTTCATGCCCTCGTAAGCACTTTTGGAGACCTTGGAACGTGACAGCTTCTGGTTGGCGATGAGGTGGCATTTCTCAAAGCAGTCTCTGTGGCCGCGCAGGGACTTTGAGTGCAACAAGGTAGCAGAGGAGACACCTGCATTCAAACAGACATAAAGCAATGAGTCAGTAGGTACAAAACTACGAATGTCTTCACCCAAAAACACATGAACAACAAAAAAACTGTCAAAAAACAGGGCTCCTTAAACATAAAAAAAAGTTAAAATAGTTGAATATAGATAAAGCAGTTGGTATGCTAAAAGTGTCAGACTGGCCTATGGCTTCTCTCTGTGAAAGCTGCTTAGTGTGCAGTGGATTAGCCACCAGAGCGTTGAGATAGCAGGGATCATAGAGTCATAGAGCTCAGTGCAGACACAAAGAGCACATTGAGATCTACTGGGAAACAGAAGGGAGGAATGTGTCTTTCCCAATGTATTACAAATATTTAAATGTATTATTATTTTATAATTGTCAGTTTTTTTATCGACTGTACTTCCTGTATTTACGTTATTAAAAACCAAGATGCAAATATAGTTTTCAATATAAATCGAGAAAGTATTTGGAATAAAATGTGAGAAAATAGAATGTTTCCAGTTTCTTAAAGTCCAAGGCGAGACAAAAAACAAAGACATTCACTGTAACACACTATATAACAGAGAAAAGCATACAAGCATACTTGAAGGACAAATTCATTATTAAAATAGTTGCCCATTTTGTTTCTGTTGATCCACAAAATCGATTAGTCGGATAATCTGTGCAGCTCCACACAACACCATAGTATCCGTATATGAGACACTTTTAACAGAAGATCAGCTTTGTGCAAGAAACAAAACAACGGAATAGGAAGAAGAGAAAAAACAACTTCAGCTCGGGGGCTGATATTCTATAATTAAACTACATTCTTTGGAAGTTCCTCTATGGGAAAAAGGTAATGCTTCCTGGACCCAGTCAAAACACAATTTTAGCACGTAAAGAACACATTAGCACAAAGCAAGGGGACCAAAGTGTAAATAACGTCTCAGTAAGGTTGGCCAGATCTAAAGAAACAAAGGGAGATCTGAAAGTGAAAGTGAAGTGTAAGTAAGTGTGTGTGTGTGTGTGTGTGTGTGTGTGTGTGTGTGTGTGTGTGTGTGTGTGTGTATGTGTGGGTGTGTGTGTGTGTGTGTGTGTGTGTGTGTGTGTGTGTGTGTGTGTGTGTGTGTGTGTGTGTGTGTGTGTGTGTGTGTGTGTGTGTGTGGGTGGGGAAAGCACAAGGGGACTAAAGTGAGCGAGTGCTCCACATGCGTCTGAGTGTTGGCCTTCCTTTCACAGCCTGCATTTCTCGGCAGACAGACGTCGTGTTGGGGCCTGAGGTGAGGAGATAAGTCACTGTCGTCCATAGAGATTCTAGAGCTCCCTCGGATAGGTTCAGCTTACAGGCTTCTCTCAGCAACTCACCAGCACCCACATGATACAGATGCACAGGAAATGACAACAGTGCAATCGGTACAAACACACACACGGCCCTTGTATTTGAATGTAACACACAAACCTATAAAGGCTGTGCCAATTGGTGATCGGATCGTATACTTATTGTATTGCCATCTCTTTTTTATACAACAAAACAAACTGTACATACTGCCCCTAGGTTCTATTCTAACAAAACATAATATTCCCTTCCACTGCTACGCTGACGACGTCCAGATATATCTCCCGCTCAAAGCAAACATCAAACAGTCACTACAGCAGCTGATGGACTGCTTAACGGAGATCAAATCCTGGCTGAGCAACAATTTCTTGAAACTTAACGAGGGCAAGACGGAGGTCATCTTTTTTGGACCACAACCCCCAGCCTCTCAGGTTGATATTCTGGGCTCCCTCCAACAAAACATCCTCCCCTCGGTCATGAACCTTGGCGTGACCTTGACGAACACTTTTAAATTCGATAAGCAGGTCAGCAGCGTAGTCAAATCCTGCTTTTTTAAAATAAGACTATTGGCCAAAACCAAGTCCTATTTATCTTTTAAAGACATGGAAAGGGTCATCAACGCCTTTGTTACCTCAAGGCTGGACTATTGTAACGCTCTGTATGTGGGTATGGACCACGCGTCAATTAAACGCCTGCAGCTGGTCCAAAATGCAGCTGCACGTTTGCTGACTGGCCATAAAAAGCGTGACCACATCACCCCAATTCTGGCCTCACTGCACTGGCTTCCAGTTCGGTTCAGAATTGATTTTAAAATCCTTTTATTTGTTTTTAAAGCTCTAAATGGGCTGGCTCCTTCCTATATAGTTGAACTCCTCCAGCGCTACACCCCAGCCAGAGCTTTAAGGTCTGCTGACCATCTGCTGCTGGTAGTGCCCAAGACCAGGCTCAAAACCCGAGGGCACTGAGCCTTCGCAGCAGCTGGCCCCAGGCTCTGGAACACTCTGCCCCTCCACGTGAGGTCGGCCCAGACCCTAGGGGTTTTTAAATCCTCACTAAAAACTCACTTCTTCTCTCTGGCCTTCTAGTCAGAGCGGAGCACGACTCCTGACTATTCCCTGTGTTTGTTATATATCTGTTGTAAATTATTGTCTTTTATTGTGATTATAAGTGTTTTTTATTGCATGTACAGCACTTTGGCTCGACCAAAAATCGCTTTTAAATGTGCTATATAAATAAAACTTGATTTGATTTGATTTTGAAAACATGAGGTTTTCCTTGGACACTAAACCTAAGTTGTCCATGCAATTGGATCTCTTAATGAGGATCTTGAGTTTATTGATTGGCCCATATATGAAATTAGAAACGATTGCCCAACCCTGTACTCAAATCTGGGGTTTCAGTTTCCTTTAACACAGAGTTATGGCAGCCAAAACCAAGAGGGTCAGTGAACGAGTGTCTTTGTCATTGTCTCAAAGATTCCCTGATGGTTTAGATGTAGTATGACCAGAAAAGAAAAAAAAGAGCAACTGTTCGTGATCAAGATTAGACAGAATTCAGAAATAAACATTTAAAACAGATAGGCCTAACAAATGTGTCTGCCAACAGAAAAAAGGGTTTTGACTTCACATTAAGGGTAAGACCGGCAATGGAAAAAGAAAACGCGTCCATTAGTTGGTAAGAAAACAGAACAGAAACGCAATGAACTGCTTTAAAGGACATAGCAGCGGCTACAAGCAGTTCTTTATAGAACTAGTAAGTCTGCTAAAGTGATACTCGTACAAAGAGTGAAGTGTCACTTTTGTTCCAGGTGTGATGATCTTTTAAAAACACTATGTTGACTGAAAGCATGAGGATGAATATAAGCTTTAAGCACCATTTATTTGTAGGGAAATTGTCAAGTGCAATCTCTTTACATGTCTTTTGAAGGATTGGTGTATGCCTGCAGGATTATTACAAATAAAACACCTTATGTAGGACAGCCATTTGATATGATATACAGTGGGGCAAACAAATATTTAGTCAGCTACCAATTGTGCAAGTTCTCCCACTTAAAAAGATGAGAGGCCTGTAATTTTCATCCTATACCTCAACTATGAGAGACAAAATGAGAAGAAAAAAAAATCCAGAAAATCACATTGACTGATTTTTAAAGAATTTATTTGCAAATTATGGTGGAGAATAAGTATTTGGTCAATAACAAAAGTTCATCTCAATACTTTGTTATATACCCTTTGTTGGCAATGACAGAGGTCAAACGTTTTCTGTAAGTCTTCACAAGGTTTTCACTGTTGCTGCTATTTTGGCCCATTCCTCCATGCAGATCTCCTCTAGAGCAGTGATGTTTTGGGGCTGTCGCTGGGCAACACGGACTTTCAACTCCCTCCAAAGATTTTCTATGGGGTTGAGATCTGGAGACTGGCTAGGCCACTCCAGGACCTTGAAATGCTTCTTACGAAGCCACTCCTTCGTTGCCCGGGCGGTGTGTTTGGGATCATTGTCATGCTGAAAGACCCAGCCACGTTTCATCTTCAATGCCCTTGCTGATGGAAGGAGGTTGTCACTCAAAATCTCACGATACATGGCCCCAATCATTCTTTCCTTTACACGGATCAGTCGTCCAGGTCCCTTTGCAGAAAAACGTTGGGTTACGTATTGTAACCCTTGTTATATTAGCACAGGCGGAGCCCTCTATGGGTACTACCTTATCATGCAAGCATTCACCTACTGAGATTTCTATGGACGTAGCCGGCCCCAGGGCGGGCCTACCTGAATGCGTGCGCATCTCACTTCCGTATAAAAGGAGGCCTCGCCTCCTGACCACCATCCTACACCACTCTTCAGCGAGCGATATAGGACAGATAGTGCCCCAAGGTAGAGGGCTCCGCCTGTGCTAATATAACGTACAATACGTAACCCGACGTTATATCTGTCACAGGCTCCGCCCTCTACTGGACTCTATGGGTACAGTGGGCGGAGCCCCGATGTATGCACGCACTGTCGTCCAGCACACCGTTCCACCTCACTGTCCCTGACCGGCTTTAGCAGCCGCTGCGCCTCACTCACCTCCCCCTCGGTTAAAGCACACCCTGACGCGCTTCTCTCGCGACAAAAAGTGTGCTCGAAAAAAACAGTGCTGAGGGCTCCCCTGCGTCCACCTATAGGCAGACAGGGGAAAACCCCCAGCCCTGTAAGAGTTCACTATGCACTCTCCCTCCTGAGTCCCTAAAGAACACGGGGAGAATGCAAGTGCCCCCTATGTCCCCACACTCAAACACTGACCCTGTGCAGAGTGTGTAGGGACTATAGTATGGAGGGCTCTCCCCCTCCTGCCTCCAGGCAGGCGAGGGGAGCCCTCCAGCCCTGAAAAAGTGCCCAGAGCACCCCACGTCCCCCGCAACCCTCCAGGGGTCCGGAGAAACGTAAGGGCATTTTACGCCCGGGGAAAGGGTCAGATGCCCACTGACCAACAGCCAGCCCTCCTCCTCACCAGTCCTGTGTTGCCCCAGCAAGCACAGACGTTGAGAAAGAGCCAGACATATCCAAGAGATAAAACTTTATGAAGGGGACTGGCGTTGACCAAGACGCCGCCGTGCATATCCTCCACACTCGCACCGTTGAATAATGCTGTTGATGCAGCCACAGCTCGTGTGGAGTGCGCACAGACCCCCGTGGGACAGGCTCTCCCTGCCTGCTCGTAGCCGTGTGCAATGCCTTCGCAAAGCCAGCCTGCCAGGCGTTTCTTGGACAGAGCTTTTCCAGTCACCCCGCCCCCGAAGCACACAAACAGCTGTTCAGTGCGTCTCAGGGTAGCTGTGCGCTCTACATAACATGCTAACGCACACACCGGGCAGAGAAGGTGTAATTTAGCTTCCCTGGCCCCACCATGAGGTGGAAGACTAAATCCCCCCCAACTGAATAACCCTTGACCTGAACGCACTCCTAAGGTTCTTGGGCACAAAGGAGGGGTTCGGAGTGTCGCGCCGCTTCAGTCACCCCGAATCAGTAAACAGCTCGGGTGCACCGACAGAGCGGTTAACTTGGACACTCTTTTGGCTGACGTTAAGGCAAGTAGCAATGCTGTCTTCCACGACAGTGCTTTCAGGGAGGAGAGCTCCAGAGGCTCAAATGGTTCTGTGACCAAAGCCTCGAGCACCAGCGGCAGGTCCCACTGTGGGGTGGAGGCGCGCACTACTGGGCGCCTCTGTCCACCAATAACTGTAAGAAGGAAAAAATAGAGCCCAACTCACAAGATAGGGGCTCCATTTTCCGCTCCTCACACCATCGCTGGAATCCCAGCCACTTTGGCCTGTAACAGGCCGTGGTGGATCCCGCTCTAGCTGCCTGGATAGACTGACTAACGCTATCAGACAATCCACCCTGTCTCAGCCTGTCCCTCTCAGGAGCCAAGCCTGGAGAGGACGGCCCAGAGTGGGTAACGCCCCGATTGCACCTGCCTCTTGAGACATTGCCCCCCAGAACTGGGGAATCTCCCAGGGCTGGCCCACCTTCATCTGCGTGCTACCAGGATGACTGCCTGTTCCCATGAACACTGGTTTGTGGCCCAATAATCGCTCTGACCTGGTGAGGCGGGGGCATCTCTAGCAATGAGCGAGTAGCCCACACACCCGCCGCCATGATCATCATCCAGGGAGCTTGAAGGAAATGGCGAACGTGAAAATGGTGGGGGTCGGCGCCCGCTGTCTTTCTTTCTCTTTCTTCCTTTCTCTCAAAAAATACGTCTCGGACTCAGTGCTAGGCTATCACCTCCGCTCGCTGAAGAGTAAAGGATGGTGCTCAGGAGGCGAGGCCTCATTTTATACGGAAGTGAGATGCGCACGCATTCAGGTAGGCCCGCCCCGGGGCTGGCTACGTCCATAGAAATCTCAGTAGGTGAATGCTTGCATGATAAGGTAGTACCCATAGAGTCCAGTAGAGGGCGGAGCCTGTGAGAGATATAACAGCCCCAAAGCATGATGTTTCCACCCCCATGTTTCACAGTAGGTATGGTGTTTTTTGGATGCAACTCAGCATTCTTTCTCCTCCAAACACGTCTAGTTGAGTTTTTACCAAAAAGTTCTATTTTGGTTTCATCTGACCATATGACATTCTCCCAATACACATATAAATGCTCTCTAGCAAACTTCAGACGGGCCTGGACATGTACTGGCTTAAGCAGGGGGACACGTCTGGCACTGCAGGATTTGAGTCCCTGGCGGCGTAGTGTGTTACTGATGGTAGCCTTTGTTACTTTGGTCCCAGCTCTCTGCAGGTCATTGACTAGGTCCCCCCGTGTGGTTCTGGGATTTTTGCTCACCGTTCTTGTGATCATTTTGACCCCACGGGGTGAGATCTTGCGTGGAGCCCCAGATGGAGGGAGATTATCAGTGGTCTTGTATGTCTTCCATTTTCTAATAATTGCTCCCACAGTTGATTTCTTCACACGAAGCTGCTTACCTATTGCAGATTCAGTCTTCCCAGCCTGGTGCAGGTCTACAATTTTGTTTCTGGTGTCCTTTGACAGCTCTTTGGTCTTGGCCATAGTGGAGTTTGGAGTGTGACTGTTTGAGGTTGTGGACAAGTGTCTTTTATACTGATAACAAGTTCAAACAGGTGCCATTAATACAGTTAACAAGTGGAGGACAGAGGAGGCTCTTAAAGAAGAAGTTACAGGTCTGTGAGAGCTAGAAATCTTGTTTGTTTGTAGGTGACCAAATACTTATTTTACTGAGGAATTTACCAATTAGTTCATTAAAAATCCTACAATGTGATTTCCAGGATTCTTTCCCCCCATTCTGTCTCTCATAGTTGAAGTGTACCTAGGATGAAAATTACAGGCCTCTCTCATCTTTTTAAGTGAGAGAACTTGCACAATGGGTGGCTGACGTTGTTTTGTGAAGGGAGTGGAGTATACAGTATATGTACAGTATGTGAGCCGTGTGTCACAATATTGTCTCCTGAATGGCCAATGAATCTCTAGATGCGTTACTAATAGCTGCAGGATGGTTCTACCTATCAAACAGCTGTCATTAAGCATGACAACACTGACAATCAATAGGTCTGTTTTTCCTGCTCCTTTGTAAGGAATGAGTCAAGGTTAGTCCGTCACTCAGGGAATCAACTGACAGAGACAAGACGTGTGCTTAGATCTGATGTCAAATATCAACATATGGTTTTATAAATAGTTTACTCTCTAGTTCAAGAAAGCAAATATAAATCTGCATGCACTACTAGAATCAGGAGAGCATTGATCAAATCGGAAATCATTTGGTCCAGGTTATATAGAAATATTATTCTTGATGTAAAAATAATGTTCAAAGTCTGAGATTTGAAAGGGGATGCCTTGGACTATTTGTATTCGATATCAAGTATTAAGGGTTATATTTATTTTATAGTAAGACCAAAAACAATCATTTGGAGGAGAAGTTTAGAAACTGGTGCAGAGGAAACAAAACTCAAAGGAAGACTGATTCCTGTTACATTAGATCATTCTCCATACTCAGCATAAAAACCCTCAGGCTGTAGAGATGATCTTTTATTTGATCTATCACTGCTTATCTTAAGATATCTCAGACTTCCACTTTGCAGACATGTGGTAGTGTGGCCATGGCCTAATCTTTCAATGTATAGAACTGTCTTTGCAAACTGTTCCGTTTCTTAAATGCAATCAACAGAGTTGCACGTTTTGTCCCCCAGAGCAACCTTTTGCAGATTTCACAGAAGTTTTCTTGTGATCAGTATGTATATATGCCAAACAAGGACAGTCAATACTTAACACATAATAATAGTTGAATAGCTTAGAGTTGGTATTGGGACAAGTGGGACAGAGGTCACCTGTGGTAAGGTGTCAAAACAGCTGCATGGCACAGCTAGGAAGAACGTGTTGGACAGCAACGCAGAGCTCACATGACCGCCATGAACTCAAACCACCTGTTAACCACCAACCCCCCCCCCCCCACCCCCCCACAACAGACTGACTGCCGCTTCACAGTTGTGAGTAACCACACTTATTAAACTGCAACCCAATAATAACTAGTCCACTTGTTTCAGCCTCCAGACTTTTTACTGAAACCTACAAGTATAGACCCACTGTGCACTAATTGACTTGTTTCTACCAAGGACACACCCAAGTCTTATCCTAAGATATCAAACATGTTTAAAATCAAAATCCAAAATCAAGATTGCTTACAGCTAGTGTATTGCTTGACTTGCTGGTAGTTGTCTTAATTAATATTAAGTCAATATAATGAGATAGTAAGTCATTATAATGACTTACTATCTCATTATATTGACTTGGCTATCTCATTAGTAAGTCAATATAATGAGATAGCGAAGTCAATATAATGAGATAGCGAAGTCAATATAATGAGATAACTAAGTCAATATAATGAGATAGCTAAGTCAATATAATGAGATAGCTAAGTCAATATAATGAGATAGCTAAGTCAATATAATGAGATAACTAAGTCAATATAATGAGATAGCTAAGTCAATATAATGAGATAACCAAGTCATTATAATCATTATAATGACTTAGTTATATTTCCTGTGGCGCAAACAGGCTTCCATAATAATGACATCGGATAAATATAAAAATGTAATTAAAATAACTAATCCTGTTCCCCCTATAATAACATAGATAATAGCTTTCTTTTAAAATAGCTATCAGTAGGCCTTGTATAAGAATTCTAGTTAGTAAAATTATGAAAAGTCTACAAATATCGGAAGTTACAATCTACTGCAAAAACTGTGTCCGTCCCCCGTTTGCTTTCAAGCCAGTTGAAAGAGATTTCAGTCAGATACGCATCAGACCTTAAATACCTTAAGGTCCTCCTGCAGGCAGAACCCATGAGACATTTGGTAAAGTGATAGTGTAACAGAGACTCATGGCTATCTCTGCTGTAGCTGCTGTCTGACATTTACATTCTCAATGTACTATTACAAAGGTAGCGGAAGATAACTGTGTTGAAACACAAAGGAGCTGCTCACATGTGTTTCACTTTCAGTGATGAACAGTATGTGAAGCTTAGAGCTGCACAAACCTGAGTTGAAATAGCAAATGATTTCAGTGTTACGGCCCGTCCACACTACAGCTTCGACAGCTTCAAAAACGGTTTCCAACGCGTCTGCCCATTCACTTTGAATGGGGTGACGTCACGTTGCCTCGCTTTTCGCCGAACTGAATTGTGGGTAGCATAGCGGTCCGTCTCCGGCGTCAGAAGTTGAACAATGTTCAACTTCTGACGCCGGAGTAGCCAGCGCCAGCCAATCAAATCATATGCCAGTACAAGCTCTAGCCAATCAAACCGCTGCTTGTGTGTCAGGGGCGAGAGATTCATGTGATCGGTTGTTGGTCGAGCTTCAGACGCGCCCAGCTCCAAGCTTTTTTTAAAGCTGTAGTGTGGACGGGCCGTTATACACAATACAAATTAAACCCCATGAGACCATTTATTCATACAATCTGGGCTAATGAAGATAATACACTTTTTTCTTTTAAAAGTGGGGCTTTTTATTCAAACCAAAGAGAGATTTAAATGTAAAGTAGCCCATTATACATAAAGCATTATAGTACTAAATCATAGGGCTTAGAAAGAGGGGCCATGCAGTAGGTTCAGCGAGGCTCTGGACCCCAACTGTGTTCAAACATACAGTTACCACAGGCTGCCACATGATTAGACCTCTCTGCACATCCCAGGGTGAAGAGTTCATCCACACGCTCAATGCATGGGCTGTTTATAGGAGCTACAACAGTCCCTGTAGAGCAGCAACCAGAATCTTTACCAACGGTATCATATAGCCTCTCGCTGTTGCAATTTTTAGTTTTGTCTCACTCCAAACCCAGCTGGAAATGCTACCACGCCTCAGCAAAAAATCTGTCTGCATTATGTAAGCAGATACTCGGGGGAATGGATTAAAGGTGATGGGCTTTAGCTGAACCTGGCAGATCAGCAGACATCTTGTCTGACGAGGAGCCAGAGAAGACCAAAGGACAGTGTACTTACTTACACTGGCGTGAGATCTCTCAGTTGTTTACATAGCACAGCTTGTCTCATCCAATAAGGCCAGTTGAAAATGCCCTGTTCGGTTTGAAATATGCTGCAATGCGCAATCAGATCAAAACAATAAGGTCTGATTAATATGTAATACCGTTGCTCCCATATATGGCTATTTTTGAGGGATTGAAATCTCCTAAGAAAGAGTTAACTGTGTACCAGCTATGTTTTGGGAACATACAAGCTTTGTAGTTGTTTGGACTGAACATAATTGGCCTATTGAATTCAGGGTAGGGCCGCATAAAATATTTTATGGAAATCGCAACATGGACGAGTAAAATATCCAAATCGTAGTTTATTAGGTATATAGGAAAAATATGTGGTAAAGGCCACACAATGGTTAATAATCATATTTTATTATTGTTATATTAATAATGCTTAAAAATCATCATTCGCTCTTAATCACAAATCATATCACAAATGCAATACCATAAAAAAAAACATGCAATGAATTATTTGTTCAAGATTGTGCAGCCCTGATATGGGGGGGCTTTTTGGCTACCTTATATAATCACTATCTCACAATCTTTAGTATATCAGGCATTACAGGGATTGGGGTTGACATCTGTTTACTCAGCAATCATCAAGGAACCAGGAATATTCCTTCAAAATACCCCAATAGCTTCAAGAGCACCAGTGACTGCAGACTGGCTGAACTGGCTCTTGTTGTGCCAACTGCAGCAGCTCTCTGATTCTCTGCTGTACAGTGTTGACGCTTAAGGCTATGTAACCATGTGTAGTACACAGAACACACAGTGTGGTAAGCAAAGGGAAAAGAACGGTCTGAAAGTAAGAAATGCCCAGTTAGGCAGAGGTGTCCCCAATTATAAATACACCCAATTTTGATTCTGTATTTTGGATTGAACTTGCACACAGAGGCTAAAGCCGTTTCCGGAGGAACCACTTGAAGCTACAACAAAAGCTGCACTTCCTGAACATTCATCCTGTGGTGCACTGCGCTCAACGCTTTCGCCCCAAATAGCTTCTGCACCTGGAGATATGGTGGGATAAACAACTACGTGCCATGCTGATGTATTAGATATACAGTACATGAATTTGAATCTGAAGATGACACATTTGTATATTAATATGTGAATCTTGTTCTTGTTTAAGTTGATGTACAGTGCTGCCTAACTTTCACTTTGTGTGTACGCAGCTAGTGTTTAAACAGACAAGTCTGGACACCCCCGTGTCATGCAAGCCTCAAGCATATCTTAGGGATGTTGTGGTGAAAATACATTTTTGAGTATAAAGCAGTTTTGCTCAAAATGGGCCTGCTCACTGCTGGGACAAAGCTACACTGTGTTAAAGGTCCCATGTCATGCTTTTCCGGTTATTCCCCGTCCCCTTGTGTGTTATGTAGCTTGTTATGCACGTAAACGGTCTGCAGAGTCACAAACCCTCAAAGTACACCCTGTAGCGAGTAAAACTCTAACACAGAAAAGACCTGTCTATGCTGCCCTAGAACGCCTCGTTCGAGATTTCTCTTTTTGGATCCAATCCGCGGAGCCGTTACGTTTGGACCAATCCACGGACTTCCTCACACACACACACACACACACACACACACACACACTCGGCGGGACGTTGCAAGGCTCGCTGCTGCGAGGAGCGGACAGTGTGAGCTGGCTCACTGGTGTGGGGTCGGCGAGACAGAGAGACCCAGTGTGCTTTTCCATGCAAGGCCCCTGAGATAGAAAGTCATAGACAGTGATAATATCATGTCTTGCTAAGCCTGTCTTGAAAAAACAAATCCCATCAAAAAGACTCATCTTTAGAAAAAGATGGTGGCGAAAGCATGGACACATATCCGTGTTCTGGTTGTTTCGTCATTGTCAGTCTGCCTTGATCAAGCTTCAGTTAAACCTTCAGGATCCGAAGTCTCCAGCATCGTCTTTGTGTGTTTCAGATCGTTGCTCCAAGAAATTCCATCACACACTGTTGCAGTAACCAGTTGTTGGTGAATATCAAAGCATCATAACAGTATTAACAGCAATGTGTTTAAAATACAATTTTACAGTTAAAAGGGGCGCTCCAAACTGGTTTAATGCATCATGAGAACTGCTTAACCTGTCAAAAAAGTGTATGTCATCCCATACTGGGGCTTTAAACACAGGATATTTCAGCTACTGCTGCTTTGGTTTCACTGTTCCTTTGTGAGTCCCACAGCGGAAGTACAATACCTAAAACAAGGATGTATCGCTTTAAAGGGGACCTATCATGCAAAATGCACTTTGTGATGTTGTTTATACATAAATATGTATGTGTCAGTGAACTCACTAAGTGTCAGAAAATAAAACCAGTGTGCGAAAAAGTGCACGTCCCACCGTCCGGAACGTGTTATTTACAATATCGGACAAGTAGATCTGTCAATTGACTTGTCCGGCGGACAAGTGACATTTATTGACAAATTATTGATACATTCAGTTTACAAAAGGCAGAACTCATTTGCAAATTGTACGTGTCCGCCATTGTTCGTTTAGAAATGTTAGTTTCGGTTCTGCTTGTGGATTCCTAAGGAAATGCATCTCGCCGCTTTCTGTACAGTTAGACGGGGCGGGGCGGGAATAGTAGCACAGTGGCAGGGTTGGGAAGCAAAACTCGGTTCCGAGTAGGAACAAATAACAATTGTCCGGTACCGGGATTAATAAGAGTTGTGAGGACAGGAGGCGAGGCCGAGCCCCGCGGCTCTCACTCTCTCTATGCTCCGTATCAGCTGATCGCTGCACGGTGCAGCTCAGCGTCACTCTCTCTCTCTCTACACACAGCAGGCTGCCCGTTTAACAGCCTCATCTTTGTCAAACTTTCTTATGTTCTTTCTCTAACACGTAATGAAGGTTATTAAGCGTTTTAGCTCCTGTGTTGTTAATATGGACCGCCATTTCCTTTATGAAGTGAAGCAGCCTCCCTGTCTGTGTCCTCGCGCTGTCCTCACATCCCCGGACCCCCAGACTCGGAGGAGCACAGGGATGTCAGTATTGTTTATGAAGCAGGGTATAGAAAGTAGCTACATTATTGAAATGAAAATACTATTTAGTTACTTTTACAAACAGTGAGCAGCTGGGCAGCTGCAGCATGTGTATTGCAGGACATGTGTAAGCGTGCAAGCGTCTTTGAGTTGTAGAAAAGCGCTAGGCCTATAGGCTATAAATATAATGTATTAATATTATTATTATTATTATTAGGTTATGGCCTATGTGTTGGACATGTGTGGTTGGACTCTGTCTCACAGGCAGGTTGCAGTGTAGCATCAGAGGAGACTGGGCCAATTGTACATTCTCAAACTGCACCACTTAGAACTAACTAAACAATACATAGATTATTTTTATATAATTGTATTCAATAACTGTAAGAAATTAAACAGTATGAAGTGATTTGTAAAAAGGAATACAGATTTCACTTAATGTTTTCATAACTATATTTTTCTCCCAGTTTGAATTATTTTTACCCTCTCAAAGAACCGGAATCGAGAACCGAAAATAACCGGAATCGAAAAGCAGAACCGGAATCGTTAAAATCCAAACGATATCCAACCCTACAGTATATGTGATGCAGTAAAATCTTACTGCTCACTTACGTTAGCGGTGTTGTAAAAACCGTGGGAAAATGTAAAATACGATGACGAAGAAGACGATTCCAGTGGCCCCAATTTTTGTCCATTCTGGACAAGTGAAAAATGTATTCGGACAAGTAAATTGCCAAACTCACTTGTCCATGGACAAGTACTCTCTAAAAACTTTTTCTCACACTCTCTCTCTTTTCCTCCGTGCGCAAATTTCTAAAAATGGGGCTACAACGGAGCTGATCCAGATTTGCGTCCGATATGACGTAATATCGGAAATGTGGGCTGGCTTTACACCCACGGCCCTATCAGAAACGTCGCTGTATCAGAAACAATGCCCGACTGTTTTGGACTTAATATGGTCTGTGTTTACATTAGAAAGCATCGCTAACACCCAGAGCTAACCTGTACTGGAGAGAGTATGTGTAAAGAAGCAGGATATACATTCTTTTTTTTTTTTAGAATCAGCACTTTATTAACAGGGCTGAAATAGAGGGATATGAGGCATGGCTATAATGGGTGATCTGTTTGGTATTTTGAGCAAAACACTTCATAGACATGTTTTTTATATATTTGTATCAGAGTTTCCGTTAGCCGGTAATTATTATTTAATTAATTGTTTATTTGGCAGGGACAATGCACAGTAATGAACACTTAAAACATTCAAATGTGTCAAGCGTAACAGTGCCAGATTTAGCTTTGAGCTCATTTCCATCCGCAGTCCCTCACATAAAACATTTAAGAAAATTACATTTTACAAACATAGCAAAAACAAAATACATGATATGCAAAAGGTGCAAAAGAGCAAGTATTTACCACATGGCAGAACAATCTAGCAGCAACAACATATAAAGTGTAAGAGAAGATACAAGAGCTACATAAAGTGCAAGAGGAGATAAAGTGTGTTAAAGTGCATTTAGCGGTGATTGCACGTCTGGTTGTTTCTCAACCATTCTTTGAGTTGACCTTTGAAGCTATTGAGTGTGGGACAATCCCTTATCTCAGTTGGGAGGCTATTCCACAATGAGCTGCCTTTAATTAGAGGACATTTTGTCCAAAAGTGGTCCGTCTACGGTGGACCTCACAGTCTCCTCTGGTTTCTGACCTAGTGCAGCGTCCAGTGTCTTTTTTGTGGATGAATTCCCCTAAGGGAGGGGGGGCAGTCCATGTATTCATGTATTCAACATTTATAAATAAAGCACATACTTTTAAAAGACTTAACATTGTCAAAGCTTAAGAAATTGTGTTTTTCAAGGATGGTACAGTGGTGGTATGAATTTGGCTTTCTGTCAAACACCTTGATAGCTCTCTTGTACAGTTGTTCTATAGGTTTCAGGTTTGTGCCACAAGCAAACGACCAGTTTGTCAAACAGTATTCAATATGTGTAGAAAAGGCCCCAAAGTTATAGTTATTGATATATATATATATATTATTTTATTATACAGAGTTGATACCTGTTAAGTTGTGCCTTCATAGTGGGGAGGGGCTAACCCACGTGCTTTGGGTGACGTCATACATCAGCAGGTAATGTGCATCAGTAGTTGCAGGAAAGTTATGCCGTCTTTAGTTCTATTTCGTATATGGCTTCATCTTCTAAGGCTATCGCTATTGGGTAATCGCCAGCGCACTCGCGCAGCACTGAAACACTTGTAGTCCACACCCAAATCAAATCAAATCAAATTTTATTTATAGAGCACATTTAAAAACGATGTTTGGTCGAGCCAAAGTGCTGTACATGTAATAAAAACATTTTACTGCAGTGCAATTGTAAAAAAGACAGTCATTTAGCAACAGCAAATATAAAAAACAATACACAGGGAAATGTCAGTAGTCGTGCTCCGCTCTAGCTAGAAAGCCTGAGAGAAGAAGTGAGTTTTTAGATATGATTTAAAAACCCCTAGGGTCTGGGCCGACCTCACATGGAGGGGCAGAGTGTTCCAGAGCCTCGGGCCAGCTGCGAGGTGGGCCCCACCCTTGTGCTCCCTTCCGGTATAAATAGGAAGGAGTCCCGACAATCTGCTCCCTCTTTTCTTCAGCACCCCGGTACTGAAGCACTGTAGAGACACTAAAGAGTAAAGGCTCTTTTAAAAGCCACCTCGAAAAAGATCCTTAAACATGAGTACACAGGGTTGTGTTGCCAGACGAATCCTGCATGGGGTCGGAGCACGCTCACACAGCTCTCGCCCAACAGGTGTCATGTGCTCATTGTCATTGTGCCCGTCTCCCTCTGGCCGACAGACAGCGAAGAGCGGGCGCTCTCGCTACTGCGGCCGAGGAGGATGATTGGCCAGTCCAGGAGTCCTACTCCGTGGACCAGCCCTTGAGTTCCTGGATCCGAGTGCTGCGCAGGAACTGCCGGAGATCGTCGAAAAGGCAGCCACCTGGAGAGGTCTCCTCGTTCACCCGGCTCAGGAGAGCTCTCTTGCCGGTGGCAGGCGTGTTTCTCCCGGGTACAGACCGTCAGGAGTGACCCGGTCTGGCCGCCCTTCCCGGCCATCCGGAAGTGCCAGGAGGGAGCGTCCTCATACGTCCCCCTCACTAAGGGGTTAACGGATGTTGGTTTCTGACCGCACCTCCCCTGGAGCTGAACCTGACGGCATTGTTCGGGGTGAAGCAGGCCCTTGGGACGAGGTTGTCGTCCGCCAGACTGACCGGATGCATTAGTGTGCCTTCCAGGCGTCTGCAGCGGTGAACAACATCGCTCTGCTGTCTCACTCCATAGTGAGACTATCAGAGCAGCCCTCCATGCCCGCCGAGGCTTCGGAGGAGATAAAGGACAGTGCTGCTGGATGCTCCAATCAGCCCGGATGGGCTGTTCGGACCCCAGTTCCACGCCATGGTGGACTCCATGAAAACTGCCACAGAACAGGGCAGCATGTCAGCTGGCTCCATCCTGCTGAGCACACCCAGCAGCAGCGCCCGCAGCCACGGCGTCAGAACTCGCTGCAGAAGCCTGCTGTTTTTAAACTATCGTTTAATAAACTGCAGAGCTCGTGGAATTCCTCAGTCCCAGATATACCTCCGACACATGGTGTTAATGAGCCCACGAGTGCCGTTATAACGCCTCGTGTGGGCAGCACTGCACACACCTCCACTCATCCCCTGAGCGTGTACGCGCTGCTTGATGAGAGCCGGAGTGAACCGCAGCGTGTGGAGGCTCCCTCGCAGCCCTTCTGGTCCAGGCTAGAGAAGCACGGGCCGCGGCTGGTGTGGTTCGTCACATGACGACCACAGCAAATCACGAGCATGTATGTCCACTCTCAGAGCATTTCTCAGAGTGGCAGCGCATGTGTCTGATGGAGGGATGGATGAGCAGGCTGATCAGCAAAGGGTACACTCTGCAGTTTGCCTCTTCCCCCCCACTCACAGTTCAATGGGATACAGGGAACACTCCTGTCATCCCAGGAACAGTGTATTGCGCTCCATTCAGAGCTGCAGGAACTCCTGTTGAAAGAGGATATTTCCAGGGTTCCTAAAAGGGAGGAAAATCAGGGGTTTTTACTCCCGTTATTTTTTCTAATCCTGAAAAAGACTGGGGCAATAAGACATCCTCGATCTCTCAGTATTCCACATGCTGACGATCAAACAGGTGCTGGAATGTGTTCACCAGGACGACTGGTTCACTTCCACCTGAAGGATGCATACTTCCACGTACCCATCATCCCGAAACGCAGGAAATTCCTGCGTTTTCCATTTCAGGGAATATCAGACCAGACAATAGTCTGCCGTTCGGATATTCCCTGACTCCTCGCATTTTTTCAAAGTGTTTAGAAGGCTGGAGCCGCTACACAGAGGAGGGATGATAGTGTGGTTTTATCTGGACGACCTGCTATTGCTGGCTCGCTCCAGGGAGGAAGTCGCTTTACAGACGGTACATGTCGTATTGCATCTGTCAAAGCCTGGGTTTCATAATATATTGGAAGAAGAGCTGTCCTCTTCCCTCTCAGACAATAGTTTATCTGGGAGTGGAATTAAACTCAGCCAGCATGAGAGTGCGGCTCTCGCAGTTCTCGCGGCAGAGAGTGGGGAAACTGACTGCTCTCCTCCTGCGTGTCACATCCCGCAGCGTGGTGATAGCCCTCTCCGTGATGCAGCTGCTCAGCATGACGTCAGCTGGTCACGTGGTGATCCCCCTGGGTCTCCCCCACAGGAAGAAACTCCAGAGGTGGTTCATTCGCCCACGCATCGACCCTGTGCGTCAGATGTAAATGTGCTGGAGCTGCTCTCCGTTTTGGGAAGTATTCCAGCACTTCGCCCTGTTGCTGTACAATCAAACGTGTTGATTCGCACAGACAACAGGCCACGGCAGCCTACCTCAATCGCCAGGGAGAGGTACGATCTGCGCAGCTTCTGAACGATGCAATATTCCTGGCGAATTGGACAGAGGGGCTCGCAGAGCGCAGGATCACCCCCAGGGTGCTGTTATACGGTTTTCCCACCAGTTCCGCTGACCCCTCGGTTCCCGGACTGAGTGCGTGAGAAGCGTCTATCAGCGGTCCTGATAGCCCCGGAGCGCACAGGAGCGTGCTGGTTTCCATGCCTACAGCGTACGCTGTCAGGCAGACCGTGGGAAGTTCCGTGGCACGGGGACGCTCTCTCCCAGGCGGAGGGAGCAATCAGCAGCAACCCAGCTGTTTTATGCAAGGAGTACGGAGACTCAGACCTGTGTCACGCACACTGGCGGGTCTCAGTGGGATGTGGCTTTGGTGTTACACGCACTAAGCAAAGCCCCATTTCAACCTTTAAACCAGGTTCCCCTTAAACTGTTGTCAGCCAAAGTAGTATTACTTTTGGCTCTATCAGCGAAAAGGGTGAGTGATTTGTCTGCTCTCTCTGTGGCTCTGTCATGTCTCCAGATCCAAGGAGATGGTAGTTCAGCTGTTTTACACCCTAACCCTGCTTTTATGCCAAAGGTCATCACGAGCTCTTTAGAGTCGAGAGTGATCACCCTGGATGGCTTCTTTCCCCCTCCTTACAGGTCGGAGGAGGAAGCCACATCTCATCTCCTCTGTCCCGTGTGCGCACTGTCCTGCTATGTGGCGTGCACAGCTGATTTGCACTGTTCTCAGTGCCTGGTTGTGCATTACAGAGAGCGCTCATTCAGGCATACTCTGTCTGCACAACGGCTGTCGCACTGGCTGTGTGAAGCTGTGTCACAGGCATATGTCTCCTCTGGGGTGGATCCCCCGGGGGAACATCAATACGCACTCCACCAGAGGATTTTCCTGAGCAGCTGCATCACAGAGAGGGCTGTCACCACGCTGCGGGATGTCACACGCCGGAGGAGAGCAGTCAGTTTCTCCACTCTCTGCCGCAAGAACCGCTGCATCTTGGTATTCCCCCTGTTCATTTATTCAATTGTATTTGAGGGATGTCTCCCATTCCTCTCTGACACACCCTGTACTGAGTGTCTTGTCAGAGTGAGTGACGTCAGGGATCCAGCTGTCCAGCTTTTTGTCACTGGGCAAAGTATGACCTTCGTCTCTACTTTTTCACAGCGGCAGGTATGTATTGTTCCCAGCCTTCGTCCCCTCATGGAGAATATTCATGTTATGCTATATTACAGGGACTGTGATGCGCCATTCGCATGGCACATAATGGGTTATTATCTGAGCAGGTGTGTCTGTGCTTCTAGTACCGGGCGGACCCAGTGGGGCGCAGACTGCATCTTGCTTCGCCCTTAACCCAATAGCGATAGCCTTAGAGGGCGAAGCCATATACGAAATAGAACTGAAGTTACCTACTGTAACTCCAGCTCCTATGAGTATTGGCGTTGCCCTCTAAGTTCTGGGCCCCACTGGTTCCACGAATAGCTGAAGAAAAGTTGTTTGTGTGTGGGAGCAGATTGTCGGGCTTCCTTCCTATTTCCCACCCCCGGAAGGGAGCCCGGGGTCATATTTCTTCCGCATTTCTCCCAATTTCTGAAAAAATCTAATTTACTCAGGACTGTTTCCACTCGGACTTTAATACAGCTACACCATTGCTTGGTTTCCATGGTAGCACGTCTCTTTAGTAGCGCGCGCAACTGAAAGTCTGAGAGGGTGAGGAAGATAGTCACAGAAAACAGAACAAGAATCGACAACTCGACCCCCCCCCCCCCGCCCGCGTTGGTTTTGAAATGCTCCGGATTTCTGAGGTCTCAAGGTTGGCAAGTATGGTCGGCACTCCTGTCTCAAAGTTAGGGGTATATACGCCATGTTGAGTGGCACAGACCTATTATTAATGTAATAAGATGTAGTTTATGTGGATAAATGTTTATGTGGCGTTAAAGGTGAGATATTATGTGTTTACAGTTCATTTATTGCTCCGCGACTCGGCTACCGGAAGTAACATGTATGTAGCGTTTCACAATAAAAGCAGCGACTGCCGCTTTCCGCCAACCGGAAGTGGAACTTTATTCATTAGCGGTAGCTTAACTTCAAATCTCTGTGTGTGCCTGGTAAAGAGTGTTTGACATTATATGTTAATGTGTTTATGATTATAAGAGAAGGGAGACATGTTGTATTATAGCTTGTCTAGATTATTATTTCTATAGGGTTTGGCAATATTATGTATATTATTTATGTATGCATAAGTTATCTTATATTGATTGTATTTTGTTTATTTCCCTTATAGGAAAAACCACACACAAATATCTGTATGTCTGCCTAAATAAGTAAAGAAGTCAAGCCTCAGCTTAGCTCCTCATCTCCTCTATTCTGGACTTTTGGCCTTAAGTGGTGTTCTGGCCGACATACCAGGGTGAACCTAGTGATAGGCACAAAACTAGTGCCAACACTGAGTTATCTCTAACTCTCCACTACAATATGGGATAGAATCATAAAGTGGAGGTATGACTTTGCAGCATTGACAGTTTTTAGTATTTCGTTTTTAGTGACAGCATTTTCTCATTTTGTCCGGAAGATTTAAACTTTAACGGACATGTTGACCGGCAAAAAAAAATTCTAACGGAAACTCTGATTTGTATATATCTGAGACCTATGCTATTGCCTAAAAATAGCATGATAGGTGACCTTTAATGTCAAACATGAACATATATGTAATTGAATTGGCCATAACAATAATGCATAATTTGTAGGTAGGGTTTCCTCATAATAAAACGCTGTTCACTTCAAGATATCCATTTGTATACATTTACCTCGAACAAATGTTTCTCTACTTTAGGTCAAAAACGAAATTTCCTTCACAGTTCCAAATCCACAGGTTGGAAACTACTGCTCAAGAAGGCGCTGTCTTTTGTACTTGAAGCATTGGGGAAATATGGCGTTGTAGATGGTCTTTAGGGAGATATTTCCAAAACAATAATAATACATTTATCTGATCATTCTGTTAAAAACCAATACAGAGGGCGATATTAATATTAGACACAGTCATGATGTGAAAATCACAATATACTCCTGGTATATCATTTAAATAAATAACAAAAATAAAATCTGCTTCTATTGCTTCCACTCAATATTAAAAACCAGCATATATCCAGAATCCAATGAATATTCAGCAGTAGCAAATCACCCTTGAGATAGCATGGGGGTTTAGAACCCAAAGGCACTGGAGGGTGTGATTGTGTGTGCAACGAGAGTGGAAGACCAATCTCTCCCCTTAGAATTGTTATAACACTGTTCTCCTTTAACGAAAGATGGCCCAGGATGAGTGAGTACTGTAGCTATTAAGTCTGCATGAGCAGCCAGCGGGCACACGGCCTTTGTTCCCAATCAGCTCTGCCTAAAGGAGCCACATGCAGCCTGCAAGCTCCCCTCCCAACAATGAAACACTCAGCTGCATCAGAAACACATGCTGTCGCAGATTCTTCTCCCCCAGACCCATTGGTTACATAACGACCACCTCATAGCCACACGCGTCACAGGCTACATTCAAACCTGAACCCCTAAAAGCACACAATGGTATTGATGGAGTGTGAAAGTCTTGTCTGACAGAACCAGGAATATCTAGGGGGCCTCAGTGTTTCCATAACAACAAAAAGCTTAGGAGACATACTTATTTAAAAGCCCCACCAGCTGAATTTGTATACCTGAACAGAGCAACTTTGAAAAACTTTCCAAAGAAACAATAAATAAAGCAAACGAGGAGGCCCGACTGAGCCAGACAAGCAACCCCGCCTTTTATTATGTCATAATAATAATAACCATATTTGTAAAATATCTCTGAAAGCTTTGTTTACTTTTAAACATGAAATGTTTTTATAGTGTCCAGCTACTAAATACTATATATATATATATATTAGGGCTGTCAAACGATTACAATTTTTAATCAGATTAATCACAGCTTAAAAATTAATTAATCATGATTAATCACCATTCGAACTATGTCCAAAATATGCCATTTCTTTATGTATTTTGTTGTGGGAATGGAA
The DNA here is from genome assembly GCA_902827135.1 of Harpagifer antarcticus. Taxonomy (NCBI): domain Eukaryota; kingdom Metazoa; phylum Chordata; class Actinopteri; order Perciformes; family Harpagiferidae; genus Harpagifer; species Harpagifer antarcticus. The sequence continues at coordinate 425,012 of CADEHL010001392.1, forward strand.
AGATAAATGAAAGAAGGCGGATATATCCATTTAACATACAGTATCTATGTTTATTATAAAAAATTTCTGTGTGTCAAAATGAAAGACAGCCCACACACCTATCAATCATCAAACCGTGGGGTCTTAATTCATTACGTGTTGATTTCTATCAACGGGGGAGTACTTCAGGAAAGTCGACAGGGGGGGGGGGCGCGCTAGTGGAGTACTTCGTGACCACAGAGCGTGAACGTTGTGATCAGCTGTTTTAGCGCAGTTCTCCAGTGAAGGGGAGCCGCTGGCTTAGTTTTGGCACAATTCCGTTGTCCAGACCGAACAGCAGCCCTGTCTGTGCACAAGGAGACCGACTCTGTCGTCCGGTGATCTTACCGCCTTCTGGAAAAGCTTCACAAGTACGTCGGTACGCAAATGCGCTTTGTGACACAAGTGACGGTATGCATTTCAGATTACGCACATAACCTGCGTACCAGTTATGTGCACCCCTGTACTGCAGCAAAAGTATTCTCCGTCGGGACTTCCTGCAACAACACCACGCCGTTATCTCTATCTATTCTGATTGGCCAGAAGACATTATCAAAGATGTTCCATTGAGAAGACGATCACTACGTGACAAAAGTTTTCAAAACCGTTTCTGGTCTTCGGTATTTCCAGACAAGTCGCTACTGAAATCAATCTTACTGTCTGCTGTCTGTGCAATTTACTCCGCGCGAGTTGGCAGACTTTATTTTGATTACTTTAACATCATTTTTCATGGTGGGGCTAAGCCATTTATTGGTATGGGTGTAGCCTACCCCAGCCATACCCTGGCGCTGCCACTGGTGGGATGTATGGGGCGGGCCATTCTGCACATGCGTTAAATGCGTTAAATATTTTAACGCAATTAATTCATTAATTACCGCCGTTAACGCGATAATTTTGACAGCATTAATATATATATATATATATAACCAGTGTTGGGGGTAATCAGATTACTGTTGATACCAGCAGTAATTGTATAACATTTACTAAGCACCAAATTATCTTGTTACCCGCGTTACTTTCACGTTTTCAACTATCTGCATAACTGGAGGACAGACAAATAAATCAAACGTCCATTTTCATTTGAGCTTCACCCGCAAGTTCATGGATGAGGACGGGCACCATCAGACAGAAAGACTTTTGCAAGCTACCTGGGCCAGTGTTATGATAGAAACTGAGCTAAAGAAAAGAGCAGAAAACAGAGGTATTTGCATACATGAGGTTTAAGGTAAAGGCAAAATAAATGTAACAAGTAGTGTAACTAATTACTTTCAGCAGTGAGTAATTTAGTAAAGTAAGGCATTTCCTAGTAACTAGTAGTGTGTAACTTGTTATGGGTAACTATATATATAACCAGTGTTGGGGGTATATATATATACACACACACACACACACACTGTATATATATATATATATACACACACTGTATATAACACAGATCATAATCGAATATGGCGGTTTGTTTTCAAGAAATAGAAAGTGTTAGGCTCTGGTGAGACCTGGTATTAACATGTGTACTGGGTAATCCGATCACAAGTGGACAGCTCTAAGTACAGGTGTGATCTGAAACCTCAGACAAAGTTCCGAGGGGGTCTGGGCCACATTCTTTAAGCAGTGTGTGTACACAGTTGGGCCATAGTGAAAGACTACTCAACTGAGTACTTATTCTCTTGACTTCTGAGCTATAGGAGCTCTGTGGATTGTAGTTGTCTCTGTATTTTTAAATATTATTGTTTCAAAGTATTTCTCATGCCAGAGGAACCACAACAAGTAAAACTTGTGTTTTGGTGCTGTACACATACAGTGGGGCAAACAAGTATTTAGTCAGCCACCAATTGTGCAAGTTCTCCCACTTAAAAATATGAGAGGCCTGTAATTTTCATCCTAGGTACACCTCAACTTTGAGAGACAAAATGAGAGAAAAAAAATCCAGAAAATCACATTGTCTGATTTTTAAAGAATTTATTTGCAAATTATGGTGGAAAATAAGTATTTGGTCAATAACAAAAGTTGATCTCAATACTTTGTTATATACCCTTTGTTGGCAATGACAGAGGTCAAACGTTTTCTGTAAGTCTTCACAAGGTTTTCACACACTGTTGCTGGTATTTTGGCCCATTCCTCCATGCAGATCTCCTCTAGAGCAGTGATGTTTTGGGGCTGTCGCTGGGCAACACAGACTTTCAACTCCCTCCAAAGATTTTCTACGGGGTTGAGATCTGGAGACTGGCTAGGCCACTCCAGGACCTTGAAATGCTTCTTACGAAGCCACTCCTTCGTTGCCCGGGCGGTGTGTTTGGGATAATTGTCATGCTGAAAGACCCAGCCACGTTTCATCTTCAATGCCCTTGCTGATGGAAGGAGGTTGTCACTCAAAATCTCACGATACATGGCCCCATTCATTCTTTCCTTTACACGGATCAGTCGACCTGGTCCCTTTGCAGAAAAACAGCCTCAAAGCATGATGTTTCCACCCCCATGTTTCACAGTAGGTATGGTGTTCTTTGGATGCAACTCAGCATTCTTTCTCCTCCAAAGACGTCTAGTTGAGTTTTTACCAAAAAGTTCTATTTTGGTTTCATCTGACCATATGACATTCTCCCAATCCTCTTCTGGATCATCCAAATGCTCTCTAGCAAACTTCAGACGGGCCTGGACATGTACTGGCTTAAGCAGGGGGACACGTCTGGCACTGCAGGATTTGAGTCCCTGGCGGCGTAGTGTGTTACTGATGGTAGCCTTTGTTACTTTGGTCCCAGCTCTCTGCACGTCATTGACTAGGTCCCTCCGTGTGGTTCTGGGATTTTTGCTCACCGTTCTTGTGATTATTTTGACCCCACGGGGTGAGATCTTGCGTGGAGCCCCAGATCGAGGGAGATTATCAGTGGTCTTGTATGTCTTCCATTTTCTAATAATTGCTCCCACAGTTGATTTCTTCACACCAAGCTGCTTACCTATTGCAGATGCAGTCTTCCCAGCCTGGTGCAGGTCTACAATTGTGTTTCTGGTGTCCTTTGACAGCTCTTTGGTCTTGGCCATAGTGGAGTTTGGAGTGTGACTGTTTGAGGTTGTGGACAGGTGTCTTTTATACTGATAACGAGTTCAAACAGGTGCCATTAATACAGTTAACAAGTGGAGGACAGAGGAGGCTCTTAAAGAAGAAGTTACAGGTCTGTGAGAGCCAGAAATCTTGTTTGTTTGTAGGTGACCAAATACTTATTTTACCGAGGAATTTACCAATTAATTCATTAAAAATCCTACAATGTGATTTCCTGGATTCTTTCCCCCCATTCTGTCTCTCATAGTTGAAGTGTACCTAGGATGAAAATTACAGGCCTCTCATCTTTTTAAGTGGGAGAACTTGCACAATTGGTGGCTGACTAAATACTTTTTTGCTCCACTGTATCTGAACACCCTCCCCTGCTATTATACCCGGCTCTCTGGGAGCTCTGTTGCAAGCACTTACTAAAACAACTTACATTTTCTATGACAATGCATGAAAGAGACTGTGGCTGATAAATATTTTACAGCACACAAAGAGCAGAGTGATTAATCAATACACACTCAGCTTCCTTATACAATAACAAAACAGTTTTCATGCATATGCATTTTATCCCGCTGTCAACAGAATTATATACCATTCTGGGAGGTCTTAGTCAGCTTTATTGTGCTGTTTTTAAGAGGTGTACACAATTCTGCTGTGTAGATATAAGCACACACACACTTCTTGCAGGAAAACAGAGCCTTTGTGGATCTATGAGACGAGTGCCAAATGAGAGGCATATCTAATCCTCATTCTTCTTCAAGTAGCCAACCAATCAGAGGTAAAGATCCAATCATTTTACTGTGTTACTGCAAAGAGCCACATCATACACACAGACACACATGCTGGGTGTATGTCCCCGACCTCTCTCTCTCCTTCTCTCTTTTGCTCTCAGCCTTTCTGTGTGCCCCTCTCTATCTCGCACACATACAAAATGAAATCTAAAAATGAACAATAATTGACACAGAAACATACCTCCGCTCAGCCAGATTTTCTATAAATGTCACAGTCCATCATATTGACAGAAATGGACTTAAACCTCTCCTACCAGTATTAAGTCCAGAGGCCAGTTATTGTCAATCATTATTGTTATCTTACTATGCATGTTGCCTCTTTGAAACGTGCAGAGGATGTGGAAGGGGCTCAAATGCATGAAAGGGCACATCATTTAATAAAAATATGCCTGGCCTTTATTCTGCCTGTATCTCTCACACACATTCATGACTGTCATTTAAAAATAAAAGTGTATTTTTGTTAATTCTCCTCACATGACATCTCAACTTGTACCTAACCCTCTGACTGACAGAAGCTCTGCTAACAGAGATGCACTTTTTTTTGCACGAATCACCAAATTCGGGAGTTCTTCTGTGTCAGTTGCCAGCTTTCCAGGAGCAGGCCTTCTCACATACACCACTGCAAATTGTTACCATTTCGATTTGACAACATTATATTGAGTTATTACGGTTTTATCTGAGTTATATTTCTGCTGATCGGAAGCAGATCTCTCCCTTCACTGTCACATCGCGAGTACAGTAAAGCCCGCCTCCAGTACTGCAGGATCTGCATTCTGATTGGCTAAAGCACTTCTTTGTTGAAAACTCTGTGTAACGATTGGGCTGGAACTTGTGTGTTGTTAACCCTTTGTGAACTGGGATACATATGCGCAAAAAAAAACAACACAATTACAATTCGATATGAACTGAGGAGCCGCATGAGACTCAGCAAAGAGCCGCGGGTTGGCCACTTCTGAAGTAGCCCATTAATTAAGAGATGAAAACACTTCAAACGCATGGTCTTGAGTTAGAGTGGCACATCAAACAGGAGAATCACAGCGGCCTGCTTTGGAGGGGCCATGGTCCTACAGGCCCTTTTCCCTGCACAGATACATTATCTGTTGTTCCTGGAGAGGATCAAATAAGTGTTTGAGAAGGGAAATTATATCATCAACAAATAGCAAATATTCTGAGGCAGTATTACAGCTCGTGGTATATTTGGTATGATGGGAACTTATGATCAAAAAGATTTTTTTCTGCAAAAGTGATTTATTTTGTGATCCACATTTTTGAAACTCCTCGCAGCTAAGACCGGGAATGATCCAACTGCTGGAGATGAAGATGAAAATTAAAGCTGAATCCCATCAGGCAGACCTCTCTGAATGTTTGTGTGTTAAGGAGTTAAAAAAAATGAAGAGGTCAAGCTGTGGGTTAAAAAAGCATGGAGGAGCTACGCTGCATACCGTAACCTGGAGGTTGCTTTAGCACAAATATCTCAGCTGTATGTGAAGAGGCCCTCCATAACACTTTGTTTGCCCTTTAAGTCAGTGAGAAAATAAGCAATAGTCGCCCTCTTTTTCTTACCTTCAATGCTGAGTTCAAAGCACACATGGCAGAAAGACGTGGTCCCTGTATCCGTCTCTAGCTTGCAAACACTGCAGATGTTGTCGTCATTTAAATCGATGTTCACAAACTGCTCCTCTTCATCCATTGTGCTTCTAGAAAGAAAAAAAACAAGCAGTGAATTAGAGCACTTACCACCAAGTGTTTTTTTCGAATTAGGTCGCATAAATAAACCCATGAAAAATGCATTTGAGTAGTGTTGGTGGGATGAAGATGTTTGGTTCACATTATGTTGGGTGCAGGATAGAGGCTATCTCTTTTAACCATGTTTGAAGTCAGTGATGTTATTGATAAATTAGCAAACACGCTGATAAAATGTTAAAGCTCATTGCTGACACAGCAGATTGAACAGGACAGTCTCTCCCTTGTCATTGGTGTCCTCTCAAAGGACAGACACAACCATCCAATCAATTGCAGTCAAACTACAGTAATCTTTAGGGAAAAGAGATTACATTTCAAGACTTGTATTTCTGATGACTTTGGTTTACTGGCAGCCACACAGTACAAATAAAGAGGTATTATTAACTTCAATTAACAGTAGTAAAATAAATACTGCTGCGTCCATCTCTAGTCTGAGCTTTCAGAATAAAATACTTGAAACCAAAGACAGTATTCAAAACTACCTGTGGGAAACCCCATTTGGTTAGTTGTGTAATATCAAGGCAAAAAAGAACCGTCAGAATGCAGAAGGAAATAAAGATGGATATGGATAAGTATCAGCTTCTGTGTACACACACATCAAAATAATCTCTAAAGTGGCATCTGTGCCGTTGTAAATTGAATTTGAGAAGCTATTGACTCTAGCCATTCTAATGTTTCCCTTGAAAATGCTACTGGTCTTACTTTGCCAATTATATGAAAATATATTTTAAAATTCAAGGTTCTTCAAGGTTGCTGATCCCTTTTGGGGAAATGAATTTCACCGTGACAACTACGAGGACAAAGCTTTGGCACAAAATGAAAAGCAGCATAGCACAGATAATAACACAATGACAGATGCTACAGGTCGCAGGTTCTAACAGCTCTGCTGCATGCTGTTTTAATAACACCAAACCCCTGTAAGTGTGAGCCAGCTAAGCAAAAGAACAGCATTTTAGTTTTTAATTGTACTGGGAGTGATATTGTCAGCGACTGTATACAGCCTTTCAGTACACCAAATCATAGAAATCTAAGTTAATATGCCATAATTCTGCCCAGACCAAGCTAGCAAACTGAACCGTGTTGTAGAACAGCCAGTCTCAGTAATAAAGGGCTCTTTTGAACTTTTCACAGTGTTGGATTTACATAGAAGTTAACCTTCGCCATAATGCATTAGTTCATCTTTAGGCATTATAAATGTCCTATCTATTGAATGATAGTTCGGCTGAAAGCAGTGACAGTGACCCAAGTGTCTGTTTATACCGTTAAAAACAAATGCTTGCTAACAACAAGTGAAGCTAGCAGCACACTGGAGTAACGTTACTCTGCTCTGGCTGATTCGTGACCGTTATTTTTGCATTGTTAAACAGCGAGTTATCTAACAAAATGAAGGTGCCAGCAGTATTTAGGGCAGAACTTTTGCGAAACTCACCTTTATTTAGGTGTAGTTGCGGGTAGCTATTCCTTTTGTGTGGACCCCTCTGTTCTTTGCCACAGAGCACACAAACATCGGAGCGTCACTGTAATTCCAGAGAGGAAGATACAGGAACCTCTCTCCCCTCTCAGCGGAACGAACCACTCGTTTATTTAGGGGTGAACTTATTCATGCTTACTTTTGTTATTGAAGACGCTAGCTACAGTTAGAACCCAAACAACACATATGAAGTCTTAATTCATGGCATATATACAATTGCTTCATTGTAAAAGCTACGTCTATTTCGAATAGCCCCCTTTAAAAGCAGTAGCCTTAAAAACTCCCCTACGGTTGAATCAAGGTTAATCTTCCAAGCGTCATCAAAACATTTCCTTATCATAAAACAAAAAATTACGAATTTACGGTGTGTGTGTGTGTGTGTGGTGTGTGTGTGTGTGTGTGTGTGTGTGTGTGTGTGTGTGTGTGTGTGGTGTGTGTGTGTGTGTGTGTGTGTGTGTGTGTGTGTGTGTGTGTGTGTGTGTGTGTGTGTGTGTGTGTGTGTGTGTGTGTGTGTGTGTGTGTGTGTGTGTGTTACTAAGAGAATGTAATAAATCCGAAATGATATAAGTAAAGTATGTCCCCCTTGTTAAATGCAGTGTATGAGGCTACAGGTCTGTACTTCAGGTGACTATTCCATCGTTCGGTTTCTATTCTCCTTCATTTGAAGTCACACGTTGGTGATTTCCGCGAAAGGAACACCTAAACCAGGGGTGTCAAACTAAATGTATTCGCGGGCCACATCAGAATTATGGTTGCACTCAAAGGGCCGGTTGTGACTTTAGGACTATATAAATATATAATATATGGGTCATTCCAGAATTGGAGGACAATTTAGACATCGACACTTTTGAAAAATGAACCTTTTATTTTATATATTTTTGTTATGTAATTGAGAAAAACAGGTATTAAACCATCAGAACAAGTGATTAGCCCAGCTCAGGCATCAAAGGTATAGTTTTTATTAGATGTTTTATTGGTTGTGTGCCATGCTTTGTTCAACCCTGTTACCAATACTCATTCAACTGAAAAAAGTACATTTCAAAATATTGTTAAATAAAATCCTATTAATCCTATTATGTAAAGAAAGTCACATTCAAGTTAAATACTCATGTTATTTAGGATAAAACTTGTTTTATATTCATTTAAGTAGCTTTTTTAATCTGTCTTGCCCAATTTTTCACACACGTTTCTTTTTACACATTTCTGTATTTAATTAAAAATATTTGCTCAAATAGATTATATATACAATTACTCAAACTATTAAAAGGACAATAGTTTGTAACCCTTGGGAGCTGAGAAAATAATTTAAGGTTATTTTAATAGAAAATCATATAGTAACAGGGTTGAAATTAGAGTAACAGGGTTAACATTAGAGTAACAGGGTTGAATGGCTACATTGCTTTTGATTTATAGATCATGACATAAATGTGACAAATAAATACTCAGGATCACAGAAACGTTGTTTGATCATATTTTGTAGATATTTTTTAATAAAAGATTAACAGGATGAGTATCAATGATAAACATCAAACATGTCAACACAACAACAAACTTCATATTTCATATGAAATATTCAGTGGCAAATGTATAAACGGGCTGTTTGCCAAGTTTTAAACGGATGAGATTGTTCTCATGTTGCCTGGGAACAGATTTACTATGTAACATTGATTAATTTAATTCATTTATTAATGTTCAGGGCTAACATGTGTCATTTAAATTCTTTAGACGTTTAATTGATGCAGTTTTACTGATTAATATTACATTTTCTAGTGTAAACAGATAATTAACATTGGCTGATAACATTGTTGCTTCTTAAGATATTATTATATTATTTCATTTCATTTAGCTGATGCTTTTATCCAGAATGACCTGCAATAAGTAAAAATACATTCTCTAATCACAGCATTGGAATAAAAACATTTTTTGTCCACTTGTCAAAAAAAAAAAAGAGTCAGGAACTGACCAATCTTTTAAACTAAACATGAACTAATCAAGAATGTGATGGGTCCCCCCTGCTGCAGTACACATTTTCACTTTTCGTGGCTGGCCAGAGTATCCCATACCTACCTTGCAATGGCCATGTGGCGTGATGTGACGTTCTCTGGTGGAGGAATAAGGGTCAGCACATCCTGTAAGGGATACCAATGAAGATCTTCCTTGGACGGCCAGAACAAACGGTCTGACCCCACTTTGTGCATACATTTGACCTGGCAGTGGATCTCATTAACCTCTTGGATGATCCCTGGGTAGATGATGTGGTCGTACACCAGGGCACACCATTTCCCCACAACCTCTGGGCTGTGCCACTGCACCACTTCTGGTGTTATGTGGTTGGGGTCTTCAATTGGGTCATCTGTGGCATTGAATGTGAATGACTTGGTTTTTTGGCAGTCACATTCAAGATTCCCATTTGAGGAACACATGCAACTGACGTCGCAGTAGCGAATCTTACCAGGAGAAAGAGTGACAACCTGATGGACCCTCATTGTGGTGGTTGGTACGGCTGGGATGTGAGATGGCATTTGTTTTACTGCATGCTCCACAGCTTGCTCTGGAATGTAAAACAACTTTACCTTAGATGTCCCCTCACTCAGAGCTTGGTATAGGGACAATGCCATTGGGATATCAAATCCTTGACTGACAAGCTTGTCTGCCCTTCTCTTTAATGTTCCACCCACACCATCTGGGGCACCTTTCCCATGACTGGCTTCAAAGTAGTTCCATGTTCCTCTTGTGAACCCTTTCTTGTAGATCTCGGTGCAAAAGAGGTAAAAATGGCCACGCTGCTTGTACTGTGTGCAGGGACCGGTCGCAAAAAAAATGGATGGTTGACACATGCGGCCAATCCTCTCGAATTTCCTCCAGGATGGGCTCCAGGTGATGCCAGATGGCAGGCGGCCCCTTCCGTCTGGATTCCGATATAGTGCAGAAGGAGGTAGGGGCAGACTCCCCCCCCCCCCCGACATAGTAAACCCCAGTGTGCAAAGTGGTCTGTTGGTGTGATGCACCACAATGGACAGCTTGCACTTCAGCACTGTATTTGCAGCCGTAGTTCTCAGAGAAGTCAACATGGACTACACAATCATTTACAGGGAGGTGCAGCTTCAGGGCCGTAAGAAAGCATATTGCTGCCTGAGGTTGAAGAGATGGCGACTGAAATTCTGAAGAAGAATGGCACATTTTTCAACCAGCTCTTCTTGGGAACGTTCAAATTCTTTTGTGAGTTATTTTAGAGGATACTCCAGGATTATCTTTATGGTCTTTGTCCACAGTGGCCCACTGAATATAGGAGACACGATCAGTTGCTCGGTAGTGGCTTGTAAGTTCATTTTGTACACTCCCCATACATGCAATGCTTGTCTGTAGTGTCACATGTGATGACTTCTGTAAGGCTCTCCAGATTATATGTATCAATTATGTGCATCTGATGAAGCTTTTTGGCAATGAAGCCTAGATTTTCATGTTGTTTACACATGCAAGTTTCACCATCCGCTAATGTTGGATGCACAATCCAGTAGGGGCGAAGTGTGCAGAACAGAGAGTATGACAGACGGTGGTTGGAGTGCTCAGCCAGGAACTTCAAATGGAGGTTCTTAATCCGTAAGCAATCTTTTTTGCATTTTCTTTTTTTCTTTTGTCACTGTTTGTTTTCTTCCAGTTGTGATCCTGCTGACATCGTCACGTGAAAAGAACAACCTCACTGTTGATCTCAGCATGGCAGCTTTCCCCTTGTGTTTTTTCCGTTGGTACAAGCAGACATTTTCATTTGCCAGTTTCGTCCACCTCCTTCTTGAAAAACCAAAAACGTGCTCCGCCAATCTCTGCAGCCTGTATTTCTTTAAGATTTTGTTGGTGACAATTCCTGCAATGACTTGTCTGTCACTCTCTCTTCTTGAATGTGTGTACTTGATACGCACTTCCTCAGCTACTGCTGTATGGAACAACAAGGTTCTTCTTAGTGATGCGCCCGAAATATTCTGACTTAACTTGACTTTGGATCTTGGAGATGGATGGTCATTTTTCAGTCTTTGGAGGCGTTTCTTGTATTTTTCTGCCTTCTGTTAGGCTTTTTTCAACTTGTCCTGTAGTTCCTGAAATTCTCTGTTTATTTTTGCTTTGGTAGCCTTCCTATTCCTTCTTCCAAGATCACGTTGCCTAAAAGAAACATAATACATAAACATACAGTGGGGCAAAAAAGTATTTAGTCAGCCACCAAATTGTGCAAGTTCTCCCACTTAAAAAGATGAGAGAGGCCTGTAATTTTCATCCTCGGTATACTTCAACTATGAGAGACAGAATGGGGCGAAAGAATCCAGGAAATCACATTGTAGGATTTTTAATGAGTGGGTCAGAGTGCCACACTCTTTTAAGACCGAAAAGATTGTAAAAATGTGAAAAATAAAAGAGAGGACTTAGCTTTGGTCTACCCATGGCACTAGCACATGGCTTGCTGATGTGACTTCCACTGACTTACAGTTTTTTCACTTGCTCTGCCAATCTAAAAAGGTTTGGGTAACAGGGTTGAACGCATGTTGAGGGACACACCTTCTGTGCAAACTTACTATTATTTAAAATATGTTTATGATTTAAGAAATTGATTTGACCATTACCAGAGACATATATCAATAGAATAATACCAAACAAATGTAAATAAAATCCCTATTTTAAATGTTATATTTGACATGCAAGTTGGTCACCAAGAAGCGGGGACAAGAGAAAAAAGCAGTTTTAGGGGATGTTCGAGAGCTATTTGATCATTTAAATAATATTTTGAAACCACTTTTTCTACAACTTGATATACATTTTTGTCTCAAGACAAGTATGTTTAACACAACAAGTGCATGTTTTAGCTTTTTGGACATGGATTATTTGATTTTTTATATGGGGGACATGAATTGTCCTCCAATTCTGGAATGACCCATATATAAAATAATGTATTATAATACATAATTTCCTGTGCATTGAATTATTATCGGATAGGGTAATAACTTCATAATTAACTACGTCTGAAAGCAGAAGTCTAGGGCAAATAATTGCAAGTCCCTTTAGTGAGCATGTCACAAAACAAGATGCATTGTGGGACATGTAGGCTACTTAATGGGCAACGTGCTCATGTAAAGTGGCATGTAACCGTAACCATATAATAAACTTATTACATTCTTTGCATGCGGGCCACATTAAATGAAGTCGCGGGCCGGATTTGGCCCCCGGGCCTTGAGTTTGACACCCCTGAAACGCTTTAGGTTTTGTGCCCCTGGGAATAACAGCTTTAGCAAACTTTTTTTTCTTTTTTTAGGGACAATAGACTTTTGTAATGTTTTTTAAAGGATTTACAATATGGATACATTATTGATTCCACAGGTGATACACAGGCTAATAAATAGAAACATCAAACAAAATGCACTGAACAGCAGCTCAGTCATTCACGCAACCCCAGAGGTTAAATGATGATGAGAAATAACAACAATCAAGAAAATCCCTGCAATATGATGTCACCAGGATCTACTTCCTGCCAGCACTCTCTGCCAGCCGTTAACAGTGGGTTTCTCATCAATCCACTGCAATCAAAACGTTATTCCTCGCAGCAGACAGTTGATTGGCTAACTGTAGGTTTATGTTCCTCTTACCTTTACCAGAACTGAGTGCTATTTGTTGAGGTGGGGGGCAGTGAGGAAAGAATTACTCGGGTCTTGTACTTAGAGAAAGTAAAAGTAGAAATACCAAAGTGTACGAATATTCTGTAAAAGTAAAAGTACTGTATTCAAAATGTTACTCAAGTAAAAGTAAAACAGTATTGGCATCTAAATATACTTAAAGTACCAAAAGTAAAAGTACTCGTTATGCAGATTGGCCAACATTTTTTATTATAATTATTGATGCATTCATGTGCTTATCAATGGTGGTACTAATCTGAATTATTTTATTTACTACTGGATAGCAAGCAAATTATATTACCAACCGTGAATATTAAAGGCCTTGAAATGCTGCATCTGCGTAGGTTTTTATAGTACTTTAATAATTCCAAACCACAAATCCTTAAATATTTCACTCACCAGAAACAATTATATTTTTACATTTATTTGGGTAGTGTAAAGTCATATCCCAAAAACTAAAGACCCATTTACTGATATCACTTTACATGGTATACAAGTATGTATATGCATATTTGGATTATCCCTTGGTATTGTTGAACATGTGAATTTAACAACACTACCATCCCTTGTAAGGATATAGGTCTGACTGTATAGCAGCCCAACACTTTTCTTGGATGTCTAATACTGGCCATCCAAATTCCAATGTGATTTTAAGATGAGTAAATGTCAGTAAGACTTCGATTTGCAGTGTATTCAACCTTTTCAGCGGTTGTCATCCATCCACTTATCATTTGTTCTGACTTGGCTGCTAGGCCTGCATGACACCACTTGAGAAACAATGATCTGTATTTGTATTATCCAATTGTTTTAAACTCCCTGTTCATTTTTGCCAAAATTACTTTTTTTCTTATATTGAGTGGGGGAGCAATCTTTTTAGGCTGTGAATACAATTTGAAAGGAATGGCCTGTGAAATTGTCATGGAGTGCGCTAATATCAGATATACTCCATTCACGTCATCAGTCAGTATCTTACGGAAAGGCCCTGCATTTATTTAAAAACTATGCAAGTTCTGCAGTGCCCAGGGGGAACTGTCATCTGCATGGTTCAGCTATGGCCTCTCTAGTGGCATGCTGCTAATGGCTACATTATGCACGTGCATTTCATTCAGATTGCAGATTGTAGGCTCAGTGTATCCTGTGTGTTATGAGTTGTCCTATTGTAGCAGGATCTAGCAGATGGCAGTGTCAAATAAAGCAATCTGCATCTCAATGTATGCTAGATTGCATGCATTATGCAATCATCACCGCTCCTTTGGCATAAAAGAGCTTCTCTGAATAATTTGTACCTCATTAAATAATTATTTTCACCATGACAGCTGCTCTTGGTAAATTGTTGTTGTTGATTAACAAAAGCAAAACAAAAGTAGCAAGTTATCGAAACAGCTCATTTAAATAAAAGTGCATTGAAGGAGGTCATTATAGGGCCCAGGAGTTCAACACTTTGAATCCCTATCTGATCAAATCAGATTTGGATTTTGGGGAGTTCAAAACCAAAAAACAGGATTAGGATCACTTTGATATCCGATCAGATCAGGAAATCTAATCCATCATCTGTCATCACCTTTCAAAAGTAATTGCGGACAATAGATGTCTGCAATGTGGTCTCTTGTCTTCCTTGTATTACTTTTCATATCCACTATATGGTGCTCGGTAGGATTAAAGCACTGATATTCTGGGCCCTGGAGTGTTCTGGAATGTGACTGATTAGCATCACTCTTTCAAAGAGTGTGTGCCATCTCCTGGCCAAACAGCAGCAGTACAACTGCCACTGCCAAAGCTTCCCTCTTCCCTTTGTCAAAGATGCATGACAGGTAACATCTTACAATGATCCGAGACCTACAAGAAACTAGGTTGTTCAAAAAAAGCTTGCCCAAAATGTTATGCTCCCTGTCTCTCATGATCTTGGTACATGATACCATCTAATACAACAAAGGTAATGTGTAGTTTAAATGTCGGCCATGGGATTTGTGCAATAGGGCGTCACTGTCAATATGTTGTCTGCGTAAACTTGTATGTGCAAACCGTGTACATGTAAGTCATGTGTGAATATGCTGTTTTATTTGATCTTGTACTATGGAGGATTTAGGACTGTTTATCTTCTTTGGAACTGCAGGACTGAGTCCAAAACGAATTTCCTTATGCCCCCTTTCCACAGGTTGGAGACCTTTGGGCAACCATTGAGCGACCAAAAATTGGCAAGATCTCTCAGCAGTCTCCAAGAACCTGGAAAAAGTTGTCTCTGTGGAAACGCTCTGGAGACCCCTGGGTGCTCATTGAGGGATCGAAATTTACATTTTCAGCAAATTTCATGAAGATCTACGGAGACGTCTGAGAGACCTTGGTGATCGCTAAGAGACCGACAGAGACTACTGAGAGTTCCTTGAGCGCTCATTGTGCGACAGAAGGTGCTCTCTGAGAGACCAACTGAGTTCCCTGAGAGACCAGCTGCGACCACTAGAAATCCCTGAGATACCAACTGCGACCAACTGAAAGACCATTGAAAAATCCTCTAGGATCCTGGTCATCAGTGACACTAGCATCTCTCTGAGGATGTCTCTGAGGAGCCTCAGCAGGAGCCGGGTTAGCAGTGACGGTAGGATCTCTCTGAGGACCAGGACCATTGGCAGAACCAGGACCACTCCCAGGAGCAGTGGCAGCCTGAGCGGCATATCTCTGGCGTCCTCGGCTCTTCTTTCCCTTCGTCGTGTTTTTGAGGGGAGGCATGGTAGCGTCATGTCTCCTAGAATGGAATACTGTCGAGGGGTTTACACCCGTTTTTATATGGCCCACTAGCATGCTCAAGCGCAGCTATTCGCCAAAAACGTTGCGTGTGTTGAGAGATTGCTGAGAGATCATTGAAAGACCGATGAGACCGTTGGGCGCTCGTCGAGAGATCGCTGAGCGTCCATTGAAAGATCGCTTCCCTCGGAGACTGCTGAGAGACTGTTTTGGGCAGGTTCAAAACTTCATGGAGACCACGGAGACCATAGAGACCGCTGAAAGATCATTGAGAAACCATGCAAGACCTTAGAGATCATTGAGAGCTCACTGAAAGACTGTTGAGAGATCTCTCACTTTTGGGGGGGAATTTGATGGTCTCTCAACGGTCTCGGCTCTGTGGAAAGGGGGTATTACCAGGACAATAAAGTGTTTGGTATTGTAATACTATGAAGATAAATGGTTGCACAATATAGCTGTATCAGACAAGTTACACACTAGTAATGTCAATGTTCTACACCACATCTGCCCTATGTCCTGGAGTACAGCGCAGAAACAGCCAATAGGCAGGCTGCATGTTCACTATGTGCTGTGTCAGTTAGGTCAGGCTTAAGTTTGTGTGGCCCATTATGGCAGCCTCTGCTGTGCAGACACCTTCATTGTGTATCCAAATCACACACAGGCTTTGTGTATGCAGGCTGCCAAATTAAACTGATATCAAATCATTTGCAATCAGTCCTTATACAGTTAACACATGACATTATTACATTAATAATGTAATAATAATGTATATGTGCAACTGCCATCCAAATAGGCAGATAAGATCATATGACATAAGACTACTTCTACATTACAGATGTATTTCCATTTATGATCACGCAATTTGTTGCAAAGCCAGGATCAAGTGTGCCAAGACTGATGTCATGTGGACAGATCGGGACATGTCCCAGAGCTGCACATTAACTCACAGGAGGGACACATGTTGACACAGTAGCAGTACAACCTATACCCCCCCCCCACTCAGTGTGGACTTGGACCTCACCATATTATGTTCTCAGACTTGACAGGAAGCTCCTCTCCCCTTCTGATGCAATGTCATTAGACAATGAGTTAAACAACGTCAGAAGCCAAATTACACATTTGAGTGATTGTTCAGCAACAGTTATTGATCATGGTTGGTTAAACTAAATTATGTTTTTATTATATGTCAATATGTTTCCTCTTCTTAATCAACTTAAATGAGTGATGTGTTTTAATGATTGACTATCCTTGATATTTTAATGGTGTATTCACCTTTTTCTTAGTTTGCCATAAATCCTATAATTCATCATGCTGTCATGAGTGCGCCCACATCCATGTCTTCACCCTGACGCTGCATCCACATGTTGCAGCTTGCCTCGAACCAGACTCAGCCTCAGATCTGGTTCAGCCAGTTCTGTGAGGTTAAGGTAAGGGGAGAGGCCAACAAGAAAGAGTGTGGAGAAAAACAGCCCAAAGCACTCTGAGCGCTATTCTGCCCGTGTGCAGAAGATATGTTGATTTCATTGGCTTTTATTTTCAGATGAACTTTAACGTAATGTAAGGAAAGAGGTGTGAGTGGTGGGGAAAAGATAATAAATCAATACTTTTCTAAAGGTTTTACTTTGATTTCCTTTACAGAAACAGCCATTAAACCACCTTGTTATTTCCTATATCTTGATAAGGGCCTTGCATCACCTCTGCATGTTCATGGGGTTTGTTATTGGTCTGCCTGAGCCAGAAGGCATGACTCAGTCTCCATCATAGTCAAACAAAAGAGGGAGCAACCAGACACCATGTCTTACAAGAAGGAAGTCTTGCAATCTTCAGAGAGAAAGACTGATCACAAAAACCTTGCTTGTCAAGATAACTGCACCCATAACAATACATGTAAACTGAGCAACATGAATTCAATGCTGACTCTTTTCAGATAGAGATAATCTCATTCATTCCCCCATCATGACTGCTCAGCCATTCCATTCAATCATTATGTAGACAGAGACGGGAGAGTACTGAACTCCTTGTTGCACTTCACTTTAAGACATTTCAATGTAGGAGTTTTAACATATCATTTACACAAATCATAATAGGGCCTATATCTTCTCTTTTACAAGTTGTAGTCGAAATTCTACTAAAAAGTACAAAAGTTATATTTTCTAAAATGAAAATACATCTTCTTACAGTCTACGGTAAAATCCTAATCTACAGAGTTAATAGTAACCATAACTGTCGAACAAAAAAATCACATTTATGAAATGTTGACAACAATAATTTGTTAGGTGACTAAAATGAAAATAAAAACGTTTTATCCCAGAGACAAATTAACTTAAAAAAAAACAAAAAACGAACACACAGAATTTCTGTAGTGCATTTCATTTCCCATTTTAACATCTAATGATGCAGCACTCTGTCACCTGTCATATGTTCTCCCACAGAACTGGGTACCTTTGTCTGCCTTCCAGCTTATGATTTCTGTTACTGTTATAAAAAAACTCCTCCTGCTCAACTCTTATCCCACAAAGAAAAGGAAATGACTCAGTTATGTCAGTGAACTAAAACAAATGCACTTAAAAGTTGTATTGATGCAGCTGCACTTATAGTTATATTGCTTGTTTGAGTCAGGACTGTTTTTGTTGTCCTTTGTTTGAATCGTAAAGGTTTATTACATTTTATATATCACCAAGCATCAAGGCAAATTCTTTGTGAATGAATACCTATTTGACAATAAACCTTAGTCTGGTTCTGATTCTAAAGATACTCTCCCGAATTGCGGGAAAATAATCCCTTTTGCTTCAGTCTGTTGCTTCTGCTAAATTGTATTACTGTAGTTTTTTGTTTGGAGTAATTGTTATGTCATTTAAAAAATATCTAAATAGATTTCAATTTCTGTCTCTTTTAAAACTACATAATTGCAAAACATGGAATCAACAAAAAATACTTATCTTATTTTTAATTGTTGCTGTCATTCAGTTTATTTCTTTGTAATATCAGAGTTTCCAATGATCTGTTAGTGTTACATTTGACATGTTATGGTAGTTGTAAACTGGTGGTTTAAATGACCTTTCACCTAGTTTATTGCAGTCAGTCCTTCTGTAGCCCAGAAGGAAAAAAACACCACTGTAACTTACTGTATGACACTAACCTACCAGTCCATTAAAGACAACAGCAGTCTTGACAGGAGCTGGAAGCTGAGATTAGTCAACAGCATGGCTATTGTCTTCCCCATAGCTGGATCTGAGGCAGGTCACCTGGCAACAGGCAGGACAAACTGCTGTGTACACAACACAGGCACCCTCAGACTATACACATCTCACCAGCTCTTTTCTGACACTCCGCAAACACGAGCTATAAAAACAAGACAATTAAAGCACCCGTACTCAATTTCTCAGATTACAAAAAAACGAGCCCTTGAGGCGTCAGAGGCGTGGTTTAAGTGAGTGATGAAAAGCTGAAGTGGTCTAAAGAATTAGCCAACAGGCTGGAGTTGCAGGTAGAACTGCAGCGCCCCTTATCACTCATCCATCATCCTGCAGCCTGTGATCCCCCTCGGGGGCAGTTCCCATGCTCTGTGCCAACCTGAGCGTGCTCTGCGGGGTCTGGAGACATAATAATAATAATACTACAGGTAAGGCTGCAGATGCAGACATGCCAACTCCGCCTGACATCAAGGCGGATAATTCCAGCTCTCATGCAGGTGGAGCAGTGGCAGAACAAACTCTGAGACTCACTGACAGACTCTGAAACCAGATCTGTCTCCACCAAGCCTGCACGGACAGGACATGTTGAGAAAAAGTTCTCAATATATACTTTTACTTATTTGGAGAACCGGTATGACTTGAAATAGTGACACAGAGTATTTTGTGGAGTGGGAGAGTCTTTTCATTCTCAGTGTGACCCAAGGGGCCCTATTGTGCTTTTTATAGTTTTCCCTTTCCTGCAGTGTATATTATAGGTTTTAGTGCATGTAAATGGTCTGCAAAGGCTAAAATCCCTGTTCCCTCCAGAGGGAGTTTCTCTCCAACACACTACCAGCCAGCCAGCCAGCAAACCAATCAGAGCAGACTGGGCTCTGTTTTCAGACAGAGGGTGAAAAGAGGTGCTGCAGCACAGGCAGTATGAGAACATTAAAGCATGGAGACATGTCCCAGTAGAGACATGTCCCAGTAGAGACACTACATACTGATGTGAAGCTGAACATCAGCACAATAGGCCCCTTTAACATTGGTACATCTTGGTTGTATCAAAATGTTTGTCCCCATTTTCGGACACCAAATTGGATTGGAATTAAAATGGTTATACTTCCAGTTATGACTAAATAAAACAATTTCTCAACTGCAAATCAAACATTTGAAAAAGGAAAATACAAAAATACTCAAGAAAACAGAAGTGCAAGGAATAAGCTTTTGCAATTGTTTCATGTCATCCTTTGTAAATACAGTTAGTTTTAGTTTTGCCCTCTTAGGTGTTCAACATCTGTTTTTACGTATTATTGCACATACAGTATGTTTGCATATTTGCGCCTTGAATAGCATTTCATTATTGTGGTTTTAAAACTGACACACCTGCGCCTTGAAAACAGATTTTTCTTTTAAAGTTATCAATATGAAAAAAGGTCAAACAAAATGAAGGTTTCCAATGTTTTAATGGATGATCCAGCACTGATATGTAACAGGTTAAGAACACTGAAATAATGTGTTTCATTAATGCACTGGCTCTGATGATCTACAGCATACCCCTAGTAAAGCTTGTGAGCCATGTTTGTGATCTCTTAAATAACACTTGCAGGCAAACCAGCTGCAGTGCGGTTCAGTGAAACCCTCCATCAAGCTCATGGGCTTCCTAATCATAACTCTGATGCTGATGCTGGTAAAGTAAAAAAAATGAGCTTGTTAAGTAAAAAAGTTAAAATCCAAACACACAATGTTTTTTATGCTTTCTATTCACAGTGTACATATTTACATTCAAGCTTTTCTGCATAAGGATAACCTACAGTGTTGAAAAGGCTTTAAAGTCCCAAAGACTTTCTTAAAAAGTATAAAAATGACATGGAAGAGAGTTCTGTACAGGCAGGGCCTCTGCTCGTGTTAGCAGGGAGCGGAGGCACACTGTGAGCTGCTGGGCTGTGGGCAGTCTTTGTGCTCCGTCAGTTTGAGGATGACGACCTTCCTCTGAGGCAGCTTCACCTCCAGAGGAGCGGGCGGATCAGCTGCTGCCTGCACTGGGCTCGTAGCAACCAGGTCCTGGCTGTCCTGGGGCAGCAGCATTGTGATGATGTTTGAGTACCCCCCCTGCACTGCCAGGTGTAACGGACTGAGGCCCTGCTCGTCCACCACAGCGCCACCATCTGGACAGTGGAAGAGCAGCTCTTTCAGGACTTCACAGTGTCCGTTCTCGGCTGCCAGGTGGCAGGGGGTGCGTAGGGCCTGGTTGGAACTCTCGGGGTCCGCCCCCTCTTCTATCAACATCTTGACTGTGGCCAGATGTCCTCGCTGTGAGGCGAGGTGGAGAGGAGTGAGTCCGTGGGCGTTGTGTGCGAGAACATCTGCCTTGTGTTTGATCAGGAGGCGGGAGGTGCTGGTGTGACCTGTCTCTGCCGCCACGTGCAGGGGAGTATTTAACCCAGCGGACGTCATATGGATATCCGCTCCTAGTTCAATAAGGATCCGTGCTACCCGGTAATGCCCCCTGTAGGAAGCCAGATGCAGCGGAGTGCGGCCGTCTGTAGTCTGCCCGTTCACGTCGCTGCCGGCCTGCTTGACCAGCAGCTTGACAATGCCAAGATGTCCTTGCCAGGAAGCAAAGTGGAGTGCCGTCCAGTTGTCCTTACCCCTGATCCGTACATCAACCCCCCTGCTCAGCAGCACCCGGATGACGTTCTCCTGGCCGTGCTGGCATGCCACATGAGCCGGCGTGCGTCCCTGGCCATCGGTCTCGTTGATGGCCGCCCCCCGGTCCAGCAGCAGCCGTGTGATGGACTCGTCCCCGATCTGGGCAGCCCAGTGCAGCGCTGTGTACTGGTCCTCATCCTTGGCATTAATGTTGGTACTGCGCCGACCAAGCAGAAGTTCTGCCAGGGACTTCAGGTGCTTCTCTGTGGCCAGGTGCAGGGGGGTGGAGCCACGAGCATTTGCAAAGTTGGGATTGGCATTGTTCAGGAGGAGGAACTTGATGGCCTCCTCATTGCCCAGAGTGACGGCGTGGTGGAGCAGACTGCCTCCTCCCTCTAGGGTAAGATCCACGTCCTGAGGCTGGAGGATCTTCATCAGCTTGGCAGTGTCTTTGGTCCTGATGGCCTCACACAGCTTACGCCTCTGGACCTCAGCAGAATCTAAGTGGTAAGAAGTAAAAGGATTGAGACAAAAAAAATCTAGTAATAAGGTTTCTGTAGTACTTTAAGTTTACACGAATAATGGCACGGTCACACATGAGCAAAATGAACTTAAGCGGTTATTTATCACTTCAATTCTATGCAAGTGTAAGGATGTTTGATTGGCGACAAACAAATAGCAAAGATGTGCGTCTGACCAAATTTGGCCATGCCCACAATAATATCGCATCAGCAGGCGATGGTCTCTTGCATTTCTGCATGAAAGATTAACCCTAAAAGTTCCACTTCATAGCTTATGATTAGCTCTTACCACATATGTTTTCTTTCTCAAAAGACAGCGTGATGGAGTCTTGGGAGGAGAAGGCTGAGTCAGCTGACGAGATGCCAGACAGCCTCTTGCATGTGTTCTCCTTGCTGTGGCAATCTTCCTCCTTTAGTCGATCAAAGCTCCTCGAGATCCCAGAATCCACCTGGCTCAACAGCTCCGACAGGCTGTAATCTTTTTCCGGCAACATGGCTGACTTTGGACGCACCATCTTGCTGTCTTTAACCTGTAAAACAAAAAGCCAGATGAGCATATTGGGTTGTACCATTAAGTGTATTCCAAGTTATGAAGCTGCCGCTCTTGTACACAGCTGCTCTCAGTACACAGCTGCTCTCAGTACACAGCTGCTCTCAGTACACAGCTGCTCTCAGTACACAGCTGCTCTCAGTACACAGCTGCTCTCAGTACAGTAGCTGTTGAATGTTGACATTGTGATTTTTTGTTGAACTTGGGTTTCATAAAGAATGAAGAGGCAGCAAGGAGGCCAAACAATCCCATCTGTCAACATTCCTGATTTGTGAGGCAACTACTGTTTAGGATCAAACATTTACACAACATGTGACGCAAAAAGTCATCGTCATGTCTGGAGCAATAAAGAGATAAGCCACTTAGTGTCTGAGTGTTTAGTAACATATTACATGAGAAAGCAATCAGTCTGTTTAAAAGCTTTAAGAAGAACAAGGGAGAAGTAAAACAACAACATATGAAGTGGATAATCACTTCAGTTGTTTATCCCCATTGGAAACGGAGCTTTACATGATCTACTGTACTCTGCTTGAACAAAGCGGACAATAACAAACGTCTTCCATCCTTGGGGGCTTTGGTCATGTGTTACCTGGTCACTAGTGAGAGCGTTGGGGGTCTTGGGCTCTGGCTCTGACGTTGACGGGGTTGGTGTCCTGGTCTCCTCTTGAGGTTTAGAGCAGAGATCCTCAGCTTCAGATGTGATTTCTGGAAGGACAACAGCTCTGTGTCATGTTTCAGTGATAGCAGGGATAGATTAGGGTATACAAGAGGAATGGAAAGCTTAAGTTAAGAGAAAGAATATCATGTATTAAACTGGCCTGTGTAATTATATATGCTAATGTTGTGTTTAGCTAAAGGAACAGGAGCACTGTGTTTGAGACTGATGTTCTTCATTTGCTAGAGGCTGGCACAATATGTGATTTCTAATACCTAATTAGTGTTGCCAAAATAATTCACACACCTATATTATTGCTGTATCTATTGAGCAACACAGAAAGAATCAGTCACTTCCTCTTTTACTTTGTTTATTGTGCGTATTTGTCTCTATTTTGGAAAATGTATGTCTTGTGAAGTCATGTGAAGAGAGCCTCATAGAAACTATAACCTAATTATTTAAGATGTACACCATTTAATCAACTGTGCATCATTAACGTCATATACATATTTCATTTTCTTTTTAATATAATGGTTAAAACCAATACTAATATATTGCAACTGGAACCATTTTTAAATTTGCTCTGGTGTAAATGGTGCATTTGCAAAAACAAATGTAAAGACTATTGTAACAAATAAAAAATAAAGGCAATAACACCCAGTTTATTGTGAGTAGAGAGGCACAACTCACCCTGGAAGCTGGGTCTGGCGTCCGGGTTTGTGGTCCAGCAGCGCTGCATGAGGCTCAGGAACCCGGTGCAGGCCGAGGGCCGGCAGCGCGGCACAGCAGCCAGGTCCGGACGCACCCCCTTCACAACCTTCACCATGATCTGAAGGATATTGTTCTCACCTAGCAAAAGAAAATAAGATACTTCAGTTTCGTCACTTATATTTCAGGTTATATTTTTAAAAAAAAATGTAATATATGATGACATAATAAGGCGCTGGTAGGAGCCGGTGCAGATATAGACGGTAACCTTTATCCCCACCTTCCCACATGCTCAGATAAGGCAGTGTGTGACCACTGTTGTTTCCCACGTTAAAAGCTATCAAGAGTTCCTGCCCTGGCCTTTTTCTATCTGACTGAGGGATCAGCCATGTCAATGATTCAGAACAAACAGGTAGAGGCCTTACTCACTGGTACTTCACCTTCTTTTGTAACCATAATACCCTTTGCAGGTGGAGGAGGAAGAAGGAATGGGATGGTAACCAGGCCACTTTTTTACTTTTGAATTATGTCTGGATCAACATAGGCGGTGCCAGTGCCAACCTGGGATCCTTTGCTGGGCTTTCAAGGAGCCAAATACCTTGCAGAGAACTGCTACCTGATACGCCTGGGAGAAAATATACCCTGCCCAACTGCCTGCTTTGGAATTCAAAGAGTAAACAAATAAGCACCTACAATTGTTTACCTTAAAAAGGGTAATTGTAATGATTTACAGCCACCTGTAGTCCCTACAATGTGACTAATAATAGCAATTTTAGCTGTGGCAGCAGTATAACTCGATGTAGACTGAAATGTCTCTGGGTTGTGCGATATTGTGTACCGACATTCATTTTCCCCAGAAGACGATTCTGCTGACTTTGGTGATCCTCTGACTTGGTGTGGTCAAGCTCTAGCGTAACCATCAGAGGCGCGGGAAGGTATTTTGAGTGGGGGTGCTGAGGTGCTGGACTCCAGTGAACACTATTACGGGCACTATAGAGCACGCACAAAAGCACACCCCACACGCACACACACAGTACACCCGCGACTGTTACAATGAAGGCTCGATAATCAGCTCACGGCATATAGGCAGGGGTAAAGTGCTATTTCCTATGAGTTGGGGGTGGACCTCACCTCCTCTAGGGGGGTGCGGGGGGATGCTCCCCCGGGAAGATTTTTTTTTAAATATTGAAGTTAAAAGCATCAATCTGGTGCACTTTGAGAGCAACATTAAGAGATCTATGGATACATCTCTCAACACCCAGATGAAACACAACTGTAAGCAGATGTTCTTTTTCTTTATGGATATTTTACAAATCACTCCCCTTTTAAACTGTATTCTTGTTTTACTGCCATATAGTATTTCATAACTGTTTTTCCTTTATTCTCTTATTTTTTTTATAACTATAATGATCATATGAAGGTGTGCCGCGGAAATAATCTTTTGAATAATTTGTGACCAAACCGTTTGAGACCCACTGAGATAACTTAGACTAAAGTTAACTATCTAAACACTCAGAGAGTCCTTTAGCTCACCTGAGCCTCTCAGTCTGAGAGGAGAGCTCTCCTCCAGCTTGTTGTGGAACAAACAGCTCCTTGTGTCCGTTAGTGCAGCTAGCTAACCAGATGCTAACAACACGGTCCCTGCTGCTGGCACCGGTCGGTCGGTCGGTCAGTCTCTCTCTCTCTCTCTCATTATTACAACTTACAGTCCTGCTGTCCTCTCTAGCGTTATGATGAGGTTCACGTAAAGCACGGTTAATGTATTATATTATTGAGGTAGATTTGTCCGGGGCTACAGAATTGTAGCCAACAATGTGGAATTTATTGGCTACATATTACACAGATTATGCACAGCGGGAGCAGCAATAACCGTCAAATAATAATTCAGACAGGGGAGCTCCGCACCCCCTGCCCGCCGCTAGGGGGTGCTGCAGCGCCCTCAGCACCCCCCTTCCCGCGCCCATGCATGAGATGGATATTTATGATGTGAAATATGTATCAAACAAAACTAATAACATTCCCATCATCCTTACCTGCACTTTGTGTAATTGTTAAGTTCCAAATTTTAGCATGCTAACATATTAATCTAAGATTACGACCATGGTTAATATCATACCTCTTTTCAGCATGTCAACATTGTCATTGTGAGCATGTTAGCATGCTAGTGTTAGCATTCATCTTTGAAGCACCACTGTGCCTGAGTTCAGCTCCATAGCGACTAGCATCACTGTAGACTTTTGTCTTGTTAATTACGTGTTGCCATAAATCATTCATTAAAAAATAAAAAATAAACCAGACCTTATCAAGAAGTCTATCAATATGTTCAGTTACTATCATTATTTATACTTTTGTTTTTGTTGGCCTCTAAGGAAATCCGTATTGTTTTCATGCAAGTCTCACCTTGGTAGGGTTTCTTCTGTGTGAGAATCCCCCAGATGACTATGGAGAAACTGGAATAGAGGCAAACAAAAAATTAAGAGATGTCAGTACAAAGAAAAGCTCAGACATAATGCTGCCAAACACATTTTCAATATGAAGCTGAAATACTGTAGCTTATGCTTCCTGTTTAAACCAGTGCAGTCAGTTTATCAAAAATAATTTAATGTAAATGTGGTTATAAATATATGTTCCCCTTTAACTGAAACTTTGTAAGAAAATAAAATGCATCTGTCTTCAGTAATGTTAAACATGGTATAACTAATTGGCTACTCCATCTCCTTGATGTGATTAATAACAGTGATTCATTAAAGGGAAAAGGCCGACAGTCAGGAAAAACCTGCATTGACACAGAAAGAGTGCTGAAAAACAAACCTGTATACATCATGCTTGGTGTCCGACGCTCTGTCCTTCTCAATGATGCTCTCAGGCGGCAGATAGGCAATGGTGCCGCAGAAGCCGTCTCTGCTGATGTCATCAGCCCGAGACAGGCCGTTCCAGCGGGCCAGGCCAAAATCAGATATCTGAGACAGAGAGAGATCAGATAAGACCCTCAAACAGAGCACCCAGCAGCTTTTTCTCAGGAAGCAGCGTGACACTGATGACTAAGTCTGCCCACTGAGCTCCATTATGAGCACTCAGTGTATGATGCGGGCAGCCATGTCCCAGCCTGCAGAGAGGAGAGGCCATTCACGTTTCAGAGTGCACGCCCACACTCTTTCAGGCACACACTGACGGAGGGAGCTTTAATAGGAGCTGAATTAATCCTGTCGGGACAAGCCCGGTGAGGTGTTTACATCCACATATTAAACTCCAGAAATGACAGTTCCCACCCATCGCTCTCAGTACAGTTGAGCTGCTCTGAGGTTGGACAGAGGCTGATAGACACCTGTCTGCCCAGAGCGTGTGCTGGGCTGCCAAATGAAAATGGATAAAAAGGAATAGCAAACCTCCTCATGGCTGACATTCCAACCAGCTTTATAACAAAGAAGACTGTGATATAACTTCATGGCATTCCTCAACCACCAAACATTACATCCTTAAACTATGATTCAAAACATGAAAACAATTATAATAATTCATGATTTTGATTACATTAGTAATGTTAACAGATTGGTGAGCTTTCTGCTCTTTTTGTTAGCTTTCTTTTCTTTCCTTTTTTGGTTATTCTTTTAGTTTTTAACTAGTAGTAGTTAACATTTATAATATTTTCATTAACTGAATTTTATGCAATCTTCTGTGTGCAAACAAATCAAATAACTTAACATTGTCATAATATTACACATATTTCAGATATGTTCACAGTACCAGCAGAATATGATAGCAACCTTTGCTGTCACTAATTTCATAATGAACTCAATGCAGGCAACAGAAAATCCCTTCAGAGGCACCACTCAGTGACAATCTCCGTACCTTGACGTGATAGTGAGCGTCCAGCAGGATGTTGGCCGGCTTCAGGTCCAAGTGGAGCAGGGGGGGGTTCATGCAGTGCAGGAAGTTCATCCCCACCGCCGTCTCGTGGATGATGCGGAAGCGCAGCTCCCAGGGCAGCGGCTCGGTGGACAGCAGGGTCTCCAGGGAGCCCGTCTCCATGTACTCCATGACCAGGCCCTGGGGGTCCGCACAGATCCCGTACACAGGCAGGATGTAGCGGAACTTGGCTGCCTCCATCTTCTTAGCCTCCTCCAGTAGCTCTGAACGGTCCCTGGGTTTTAAAAAAGGATACACAAAGTGAAATGTGAGTGGCACCATTGAATCATGCTCTTCTGCTGGAGGGACTTTGTCATTTTAAAAACAAAACTGAAACACAGTTTTATGGTATGTAGGTTAGCTTGTTTTTAACCACATACATTTTCACACAGGTACTCATCAACCTTCTCGTAAAACAGTAATCTGGTAAGTGTGAGGTCATCCTACTCATTGAGCTGTCATATTTGGCAATACCTTTGTCCAAACACAGATTCCGGCGCACCATGCAATGCTTGCTGAACTCACAGCAGAATGTTTACTGGCATTCCCCTCAGAGCTGTGTCAGAGTGTGACCCCCCAGACGTCCGTTATTGATTTACCACTGCTCAGATCAAGATTGTGGATTGTACTCTTGGCTCTTCTGAGGCCTCCAGGACATTGTGGCCGGCCTGGAATGCATCAGGCAGCCGGCCGGCCAGAGCTCTTTTTCTGTTGCTCAACCTTTGCACAGCTCTCTTTATCAGTGCACTGGACCTGCCGGCATACCTCACACACAACCGGGCAGGTCATTCATGACCTCAGCGAACAAGCCTCTAGCAAAGGTTGCTTTAAAAATGCAAACCCTTAATGAAGTAGATGAGAGGAAGATATATCACTGGTGAGCAAGGGGAGAACTCTATGTGTCCAGCATGAATAAAATGAAATTAGATGCCTAGGGGTCTATTAGTGGCGACATGCATCAGGTTACTAACATGGTCTATAGAAGGGAGCCTGCCTATAATTGTCCTTTATACGTAGTACAAGTGAAGGAGGCAAATCCCCCAGGTCTGCCAGGCAGGAATAATCCCACATGACATGGGAGAATGGGAAAGCACTTGTTTGCTAAATTCTTCATCTAATCCAAAGTGCTCCTCAGCAGCACCCTCAGAACCAAACAATGTCCCTGTTTTAACAGACAGGCCCGGTAAGACCTGTTTTACGGCTTCTTGAATTGTGTGTGCCACACAGCAGCAGGAGACAAAGGTGGCTTTGAGTCCCTGCTGCTGGTGATATGCGTGGGCAATGAAGGCTGCAGTCAAACCACTGTTTATGTACTTTGCAGATGTTTGGGGATGATAACATCTGTGGTTCAGGTTCAGCGAGGCTTTAAGTTGCACCACAGGTTCTGAGAGGATTAAACACGGAAGGTTTTAGTGATATAATATTGATAATAGATGTGAAGCGCACTGATGAACAATGTGTGCACACATAGCCAAGAAGAATGGAAAGTTCCATAGATTGTTATCTCACACAAACACTTCCAAAATATAAAATCATAAATCACCTTTTTTGTAGGGATCTTTGCAGAGCAAAATCATGAGTCATGGTTATGCAAAATCCAAGAGGGTTGAGCAACCCAAACATTGCCTGGGGGAAAATACCACCTTTTTGACATTTACATGAATTGAAATCACCTCCCAGTATTCCATAGAGAAACCCTGTCTGTTGATTGGGGAAACCAGCAGTGAACCTTTCATGTTTGGGTCTTGTTAGAATAAGTAAACAGCTATGGCCCGGAGCAATGTGGCTTACTTTTGCCTGGGGGAGGAATCAACATGTCAGTGGTCCCTCAAACACAACCTCACAGTGTCTAGAAAGCTAAACATGGCCCCTTTGGTCCCTGTACAGCCGCATTGTGTGCCCGGACTAGCAGCAGGTGAGTCACACATTCCCTGGTATTCACCTCTCAAGGACTCACAGGCACTCACTGAATGACTTCTCACCAACACAATCACAATATAAGCCTCTGTCTGCCTCCTGTGTGGCCCCTCATGAAGGAAACTAACAGAACAGAGCCGGGAGAAGACAGTTTGAACATGTGGTTCATCAGTTTATCAGGTTAAAGAGAATCCATGTGGCACAACAGCCATAACTCACTTGTCATCCATATGAAGGCAGGGAGGGCACTTGATAGCCAGCCATGTTTTCCACTGTACGTGCCTGACTTTGTATACTTGTCCAAATCCACCTGAGCCTATTTTCTCCCAGCTGTCAAACATGGAGGAGTCAAAGGTCCTTAACAGCCCCATATTCCCATGTGGAGAATCCTGGGCGTCCATGTCCGTGTCGAGAGACCCACCAGCAGGGCAAACTCCTCTTTTATCCGTCTCCAAGGCACAATCTGGGCAAGTGAACACTGAACACTGAACTGCTGCCTGCTTGTGAGCTCTTCCTTGTTTTCCCCTCAGTGGGGCCCCTCCCTCTTCTCAGGTGAAAAAAGGGGTTGGGCCTGCATGGAGCTGTTTCCTGACACCACTTCCTGGTTCTCAAACAGAAGAGTTTGAACACTTGAACAAGACAAGGCACCATGCTGGCTGCCAAAAGGGTTGTTTTCAGATGCCTATACAGTCCCCAGATATCTCAGATCTCTGCCATGAAAAGAAGATAACAGTCTCTGCATTAAGCCGGAGTCCATGAACCCAGGAATGTGTCATTCCATTTGTCTCGCTGCACACCATTACCCTCCTAAAGCCCCCTGAGGTAGGAGCAGGGAGTACATCTGAACAATAGGTGGGTTATTATGGGATATTGACCACATGCTTTTGGGATTGTGTGGACTCATCTTGTCAGCAGAGCCTCTCTCACAGCTGAGGATTGTCATGACAGGGAATTTCACATCATTTCAGATGAGTGTCAAAGGAAGGAGAGCAGCCATGGAGCTGCGTCCTCTGGTGAGACTGTAAATTATTAATTTATCACTTCTCTTTAAACAAGAATGTAATGTAGGTTAAAGCAGCCTTATCTCAGATTGTTCTGTACGATTACATAGATATAAGGAATCACAGCGTACACAAACAAATCTTCCCTGATAGTGAGACATCAGATGTCTTAGGGGAACCTTTTTCCTCTCAAGGGCCATTTCAATGTTTTCAACATCCTCCGAGGGCTGTATAAATTATTGACCTCTGCTTAAAAAAACCTAAAATCACAGCCCATTCATTTCGCCTTTCTTTCATGCTGTGCAAAGAAAAAGCAACCTCTTAATCCAGATATCTTGCCATGACTCACGCATGCATGCACGTGCACGGTGTGGCATGACCACTCAAACAGAAAGATATGGACACAAGATGTGTGCAAATGTATTTAGTTTCCTATTTATGTGAACATGATTTAAGTGGGGGGGCCTAACCTCCTCTAGGGGGTTCGGGGGCATGCTCCCCCTGAAAGACTTTTTTTTTTAAATGTTGAAGTTAAAAGCATCAATCTGGTGCACTTTGAGAGCAACATTAGGAGATCTATGGATACATCTCTCAACACCCAGATGAAACAGAACCGTAAACAGATTTCTTTTTCTTTATGGATATTTCCAAATCACTCCCCTTTCAAACTGTATTCTTGTTTATTAATAACAACTTTTTTTTACTGTCACATAGTATTTTATACCTGTTTACTTTATTCTCTTATTTTTTATAACTATAATGATCATATAAAGATGTGCCTTTACCTGACTGGTTGTAGAAAAAGCTTCTTATATTCATTAGCATAGCTAGCTAACCAGATGCTAATAACAACAAAGTTATTGACTGTATGATCAGTATGACGAACAGACCACTGGGCTTTCAACTAAAGACACAGCCACGCAAAAACTGCAGCATGTGTACGGCTCCTTATGGGTACTGCAATTTTTGGAAGTGCCGGAGCGAGTCGAGCGACTTTCTGGTGCTCCCCGTCAGAACTACACCCCTGTCAGACGAGACATATACCACGTGATGACACGTTAGGCTTGTGTTGTGTTCAAGGACCCTGACCTTGGCCAGGAAAAACAGGCACTCACTTGTTTAATTATTTTGCGGTCTAGATTTCTTTAATTTTTTTCATTTTTGCGTGTGTTTATAAATTACCTCGAGGGCCACACCAAATGGTCTCGCGGGCCGTATACGGCCCGGGGGCCGGAGGTTCCCCACCCCTGCTAGGCCCTAACATCTTACAAAGTGTATGGAACATCTGCCTCACGGCCCGTCTACACTACAGGCATCGAAAAATGCTTTCAACTAATCGCCCATTCATTTGAATCAATCAATCAATCAATGTTTATTTATATAGCCCAATATCACAAATGTTACATTTGTCTCAGTGGACTTCACAGTTTGTACAAAATATCAGTATGACAATACGACACCCTCTGTCCTTAGACCCTCACATCGTACAAGGAAAAACTTCTGAAGAAAACCCACAGTTTAAAGGGAAAAATGGGAGAAACCTCAGGGAGAGCAACAAAGGAGGTATCCCTCTCCCAGGACGGACAGACGTGCAATAGATGCCGTGTGTAAATTGAAAAGATAATACATTTGCAACATAGGTAGTCCAAATGTTTGGAAATGCATGTGTGTATAATAGGAAGATGAATCCACGAGGATATCCATCCAGGACCTATGATCCAGGACCACAGCCACGACTCCAGATCCAGGGCTCGCGATGCAGGACACAGGACCGCAGGATCATCCATGACTCCGGATCCCAACGTATATAGACACCAAAAAGAAAGACATTTGGGGAAGCTGGGTTAATCGGAACATGGGAGTACACAGGTATAGATAGAGAGAAGGAAGAAGTAAGATGTCCCCCGACAAACTAAGCCTATATCAGCAAAACTAGGGGCTGAATCTAATCAGCCCTAACTATAAGCTTTATCAAAAAGGAAGGTCTTAAGCGCACTCTTAAAAACGAATAGGGTGTCTGCCGCCCGAACACAAACTGGAAGCTGATTCCACAAATGTGGAGCTTGATAAGAAAAGGCTCTGGCTCCCATTGTACTTTTAGAGACTCTAGGAACAACCAACAACCCTGCATTCTTGGAACACAATGCCCTAGTAGGACAGTAGGGTATAATGAGTTCTTTAAGGTAAGATGGCGCCTGCCCATTAAGGGCTTTGTAGGCGAGAAGAAGAATTTTAAATTCTATCCTGTGTTCTATAGGGAGCCAGTGTAAGGCAGCCAGAACAGGAGTAATGTGGTCCCTTTTCCTAACTCTGGTTAGTACACGAGCTGCAGCATTTTGAATCAGCTGAAGCGACTTGACTGACTTCTTGGTACACCCTGATAATAAAGAGTTACAATAATCCAGCCTTGAAGTAACAAATGCATGGACTAGTTTCTCTGCATCGTTTTGAGGCAAGATATGCCTGATTTTTGCAATGTTACGTAGATGGAAGTAGGCGGTCCTTGAAATTGATTTTATGTGGGCGTTAAAAGGATAAATCCTGATCAAATATAACACCAAGATTCCTTACAGTCTCACTGGAGGCCAAATTAATGCCATCCATAGTTAGTATATCTTTAGATAATTTGTTTCGTAGATTCTTCGGGCCAAGTACAATAACTTCAGTTTTGGTCGTGTTTAACATCAAAAAGTTTAAGGTCATCCACGTTTTTAAGTCCTTGAGGCAGTCTTGAATTTTATTTAGATGATTAATTTCATCAGGCTTGATTGATAAATATAGTTGAGTATCATCCGCATAACAATGAAAATTTACAGAATGATTCCTTATAATATTGCCTAACGGAAGCATATATAATGTGAACAAAATAGGTCCGAGCACTGAGCCCTGTGGCACTCCGTGGCTAACTTTTGTTTGCGTGGAAGATTCATCATTGACACGTACAAACTGAGAGCGTTCAGATAGATAGGACCTAAACCAGCCTAAAGCAGTTCCCTGTATGCCAACTAAGTGCTCTAGTCTTTGCAATAGGATATCATGATCGATAGAATCAAATGCAGCACTGAGATCGAGCAAAACAAGAATAGAGACAAGTCCCTTGTCAGAGGCTATTAGAATGTCATTTGTGACTTTAACCAGAGCTGTCTCTGTGCTATGATGTGTTCTAAAGCCAGACTGAAAATCTTCAAATAAATCATTGTTTTTTAAGTAATCACACAACTGTTTAGCGACTGCTTTCTCAAGACTTTTTGAGAGGAACGGAAGATTAGAAATAGGTCTATAATTTGCTAAAACCTCTGGATCGAGGTTGTGCTTTTTAAGAAGCGGTTTTATCACTGCTACTTTGAATGATTGTGGAACATAGCCTGATAGTAAAGACATATTCATAATATTTAATAAAGAAGTGCTAATTAATGGAAAAACTTCCTTCAACAGCTTAGTTGGAATTGGGTCTAATATACACGTTGATGGTTTAGAAGAGAGAATCATTGAATTTAATTGTTCAAGGTTTATGGCTGAGAAGCATTCTAGTTTACTATCTAGTGTAATATTAGAACTTACGTTTCCGGGAGTTGATAACACTATACTGGTCAAAGGCAAGAGGTCATTAATTTTGTTTCTAAGAGTAACAATTTTATCGTTAAAAAAGCACATAAAATCATTACTACTGAGTGCTATGGGAATAGAAGGTTCCATGGAGCTGTGGCTCTCTGTCAGCCTGGCTACAGTGCTGAAAAGAAATCTTGCATTATTCTTATTCTCATCTATTAATGAAGAGTAGTAGGCTGCTCTCGCTTTACGCAGTGCTTTCTTATAGTCATTGAGAGTAATATGCCAAATTAAACGAGATTCTTCAAGTTTAGTGGAACGCCATATCCTTTCAAGTTGTCTCGACTTTTGCTTTATTTTGCGGGTTTCGGCATTATGCCATGGAGCTAATCTATGTTGTTTTATTTTCTTCTTTTTCAAAGGAGCAACAGAGTCTAATTTTATTCGCAGCGCATCTGTAGCACTATCAACAACATGATCAATTTGGGGTGGTGGACATTTTGTACAAGTTTCCTCCCCTACATGCAGACATGCTATCGAGTTAAGTATTGGTGGAATCTCTTCCTTAAATTTGGCTATAGCACTAACAGATAGGTTTCTGCTGCAGGAGCTTTTGACTAATGCTTTGTAGTCTAGTAACAGTACTTCAAAAGTTACTAAGAAATGGTCGGATAAAGCAGGATTATGCGGTTCGACTAATAGTTGCTCAATTTCAATACCATAAATCAGAACAAGGTCGAGTGTGATTATAGCAGTGGGTTGGTTTATTTACACTCCGACAAAAACCAACAGAATCTAATATAGAGTTAAATGCAACAGTAAGGCTATTTTTTGAATGGGGTGACGTAGAAGATTTTTAATCTTCGCCGAACTGCATTGTGGGGAGCATGGCATGGCTTTGCAAGCATCACGAGCATCTATCGGCATCAAAAGTTGAACAATGTTCAACTTTTGAGGCTCGATGCTTGGCATCAGCCAATCAAATCCTGTTTATGCAATTCCCGCCAGTACAAGCGCTAGCCAATCAAACCGCGTGCAAGCTGGGAGAGCCAGACCGCAGTTCATTTCCTCATATTCCAAACGAGAAATTACGGTAGCAAATCACCCGGTTCTGTACGACCAGAACTATTTACCGGGATACAAACCGGAGGAACCAGGCATGGAGGGAGGTGGCAGAGACAGTGGGTGAAACTGGTAGGTTTTTGCCTGTTTGGGGATTTTATATCCAGTTTACTTCGTTTTAACATTGCTATTGCTTTGTAGGTCGGGGGCGGGAGATTCATGTGATTGGTTGTTGGTCGCGTTGCTCACAAAAAATCGCCAAGCTTCAGACACGGCCAGCTTCAAGATTTTTTGATGCATGTCGTGTAGACGGGCCGTCAGTATCGGCCCCTACACACGGCGGCGTGCGTTGTCGCTTGCCGGCGGGGGGGGGGGGCTGAAACTCGACCAACAACCAATCACATGAATCTCCCGCCCCAGACACACAAGCACGCGGTTTGATTGGTTAGAGCTTGTACTGGCATATGATTCGATTGGCAGACGCCTCCGTCGAGGCGTCAAAAGTAGAACATTGCTCTACTTTTGCAGCGAGCACCGCGAGAGAATCTACGCTTTGCTCCCAGAATGCAGTTCGGCGAATCGTGACGTCACCCCATTCAAAGTGAATGGGCAGAAGCGTTGAAGCAGCAACGCACGCCGCCGTGTGGGGCACTGAGGCAGCATGGGGCTCAAAAGTCATGATGGTTAAACGTATGGAATGTGCAACAGTTGACACCTGACTGCATTTATGTTTTGATCCTCCCCCCAGAGTGCAACACCCTACCATCTAAAAGAATAAAGTCACCCAACAGTTAATGGGGAAACACTGAATAAACCTCGGGGGGAGGTTGTATTATTAGTAAAGATAATACATTTACAAAATCGACAGTCCAAATGTTAGAAAATATAATGTTTAAAGAAAAAAGAAAAATTGTACACAATGGTAAATATTCTAGGCAGTTATTAAAGATACATAATGAGTGACGAGGACCCTCTGAGGGACCAGAGCACCCTGGCCCCCTCATCATATGACTTTAATGATGGTATACCTGATGTAGGATCAGAGGTTTGACTGTCCATCCAATCACCTGGCTCGGTGTGGAGACTCGTGATCAGAACAAGTGAATAGATACACTTTGCTCTTCTAAAATATTCAGACCCTCTCTGACCCCGCCCTCCCTATTTTCTCAGTTATGTGATGACCTTCCCAGATGTTTCCACTGCTTGTTTCTCGGCCTGGGAGTCTGTTTGCATTTTCTTCAATGTGTATGTCAAATGTTTTTGATTGACGAGATGGCCATGTATGATCTACATGTAAATGACTGTAAAGCTGTGAAGGTAAAAGTACTAACACCACACTGTGAAAAGACTCTGTTAGAAGTCAAAGTCCTGCATTGGAAATGATTTCTTTAATAAAAGTCAGTAAGTTAAATTTCCGAAATGTAGTAAAAGTATTTAATGTAAAACTTCCAAAGACAGAAACATCTAAACAAACATTTAAAAAAATACATCGTTAAAAATTAAAACAATTTCAATGAAAATAGAAAATGACATCATAGGCTTATTCATTATCTTTCATTTGGATAGTTGATTATACGACCAATCTGTTCTTGTACAGACTGTTGTCTAGTTTAGTTTATAATCAAATATTATATTTTTATAAACTCTTGAAAATACTCAAGTAAATGACAAGGACCTTAAATGTGTATAATAATACTAAATGCAAATTGTTACATTCCATCTCTGGTGTGAACCATAAACGAGGATACACACACTTAATGCCTCTCCACAAACACAGGTTATTCTGTAATGTTGGCTTTGTGGTCAGCCACTAAAAGCCTTCCTCTCTATTCACCTACCGGCATAACACGTTATCTCACCATAGCCCCCCCCCCCCCGCAGATTTAAATAGCAAACTTGAAGGACGAGCTATTCAAGTAAATATGTCATCAGTTGAGAGAATAAGCAGATCTGATTGGTCGATGAGGAACAGGCTGCTGGATTTTGTCACTGCACTCAGATCAGTGTCCCCTGAGGCTCTGATACACACACTCTGCAGACACACACTCTGCAGACACACACTCTGTACACACACACACACACACACACACACACACACACACATACCATGTATACATCACTTCAGGGGACATTACATTGACTTACATGCATTTCTTGGAGACTTATCCTAACCTTAACCATAACCAACACATGCCTAATCCTAACCCTTACCCTTAACCTTACCCTAATCCTAAACCTAACCAAGTCTTCACCCTAAAATGAATGATTCCCCTTATGGGGACCTCCAATTTGTCCCCATAAGGGAGGCGAGTCCCCACATGTGACTGTGTAAACAGATTTAGGTCCCCATAGTAATGCTAGGCCACACACACACTGCAGACACACACTCTGTACACTACACACTGCAGACACACACTGTACACACACACACACACACACACACACACACACACACACACACACACACACACTCTGTACATACACACACGCACACACACACACACACACTCTGTACATACACACTGCAGACACACACTCTGTACACTACACTACACACACACACACACACACACACACACACTCTGTACACTACACACTGCAGACACACACACACACACATACTCTGCAGACACACACTCTGCACACACACACACACTCTGCAGACTCACACTCTGCACACACACACACACTCTGTACACTACACACTGCAAACACACACACACACACACTCTGCAGACACACACACACACACTCTGCAGACTCACACTCTGCACACACACACACACTCACCATGAACAGCAGATAGCAGGTGAAAGTGCCGGGTGGTGTGAACGAGCCCCCCCCCCCCCCATGTGAAGTGTAAGTTCTGAGGGGCAGCATCAGACCTGCTGATCCATGAGAATGGAGCTTTCATCAGAGCACGTTTTAGAATAAATCAGGAGCGTCCACTCCTCACCTCACTCCTTCTGGTGGAGCAGGTATGAAGCGTCAGGCAGCAAGAGGGACACATTCATAATCTTAAAAAGCAATGATGGATTATAAGATGTATACAAACAGCCATAGTGGAAAGTAACTAAGTACATTTAGTCTAGTACTGAACCTGCAGAGTAACTTAAAAAATGCATTTTGTTACCTGTCAAAATTATGGAAGAAATCAGTAACCTAATCTAAATATGAAAATATAAAAGTAATGTAACCGGATTACTTTCAGTTACTTTGGGATTACTTAAATATAAAATGCAATGCAAATAAATACAAGAGAAAAATAAATAAAAACAAGATGTTTTTTAATGTAGTATTATGTAAGACAACAGAACATTGAGCCCTTAGAAAAGAGAAACCAAGATATTTAGGATCAGAATTGTTTTCATTTATAGCAAAAGCTTCCTTTCATGAAGCGTATCCAGGCAGCAGCCAATCAGCAACACTGAAACACATGAGCACATGCTACAGTTTGAAAAAGCAGAAATAAAATCTGAGCTGACAATACTGAGCTGGAAATGCTCCATTTGAGTTGAACACACACAGTTAAGCTCACACACACTATTTAATGAACATACAGGTTCACCTGCTGAAGTAAAAACAGAACAAAGGAAGCAAAGAAAGTGAAAAGCACAAAGCAGATTCAGGCAGTAGGCGTATAGATTCAGCCTTAAAGTATTATCCTACAGAACAGAACAGCTGACAGAGAAGAGATAACATCTGATCCCTGAGGTTTTACTTACACTGTAATCTGGATAGTAATCCATTTATTTATTTTGAAATGTAAAAGTAATCTGATTACATCTCTTTTATGTAACTGTAAGTGAATACAGTTACCATTTTTTGGATCCCCATTACTATAATTTTGAGTACTTGAGAAAAAATCGAACTTTTTATTTTGCTTTATCTATTTGATAGCTTCTGTTACCATTCACTTTTTAAATTAAGTTTTTACACACAAAATATATGATATATTATTAGAGATTAAAAGTATATTCAGCTCCATGTTGACCAATGACAAAATGACTGCTCACATCCTTAATTATAATGGTTCTTATGGTTAGTAGTAATAGTAGCCATTCTGCATCATGAGTACTTTCACTTTGAACATATACTTTAAGATGTTGTTGCTGATACTTCTGCACTTTTTCTCATGCCTAACATTTCCTTGTAATAAGTATTTTTTTGGTACTTAAGTAAATGTTTTGAATACTTTCTCTTTCTGTCAATGATTGTCAGATAAACAAAGCTCAGTTGATTTTGAACGCCACAGTTAATCTGCGCGTGTGGCCGCATGCAGCTCAGGTATGTGCTGGCGTCT
This sequence comes from Harpagifer antarcticus, assembly GCA_902827135.1. Taxonomy (NCBI): domain Eukaryota; kingdom Metazoa; phylum Chordata; class Actinopteri; order Perciformes; family Harpagiferidae; genus Harpagifer; species Harpagifer antarcticus. The sequence continues at coordinate 464,468 of CADEHL010001392.1, forward strand.
TATTTGTTGTGCAGTGTTTGGTTTATTTCACCATTTATTGAGTTTCTTCTTTGAGCGTGTGTGGCCAAACAAAGGACCTCAAGAAATGAGCTGCTGATGTTCGGGAAATGTCTCTTTAATCATCTCCATTACATTAATACTGAGCTGCTGATTCACCCATGTGCTGGGAAATATCAAAAACATTTTATTTTGGGTTTTTCTTCACTGTATTGACTCAAGTAATGGTGAATATTTTAAAACTATTATTACTGTTACATTTGACCCCCAGAAATGTCTTTAGCACTACCTACTGGACATTTCATACTAGAGCATTCAGTTCTGTGATAAGAATGATGAGAGTGCTGAACCTGCAACTACATATATTTATGAAAATATATTCATAAAAACAAAGCCACAATATTACTATTGTTACTTTATCCTTTTTTTCAGTGGAGATACATGCTCGATTAAACATTTCTCCCTGCTCTAAACCAGCCGTTTAAACATTAGATATGAAAAGTATGTAGGGACTGAATGTGGAGTACTTAAATATTAAACTGATAAAGGTTATCCATCGTGTTGTTGCCACAGTTTTTGTGAACATACCAAAAGTATACCAGTTTGGTTTTGTATTAGATATTTGACTCCAGTCAGCACACTTTGTCTCTGGCTCTCACTTCCTCACCATCTCTTCACTTCCTCACCATCTCCTCACTTCCACTGCTTTTATTCTTAACTTCCTGTGCCATTATCTGATCTCATGATGAGACTGGCACAGGAAACCTTTTATATCTGTCTGTTGAACATTCCTTCACGCTTCATACCTTACTCTGCTTCACAGAACAGAACCTCTGCTTACAGCAGGACACCACCCAGGTCAGCCGCGCTGATTTAGAAATCAAACGCTTTCTGATCATCATGCTGCACGGGACAAGAATCTGGTAGAAAAGAAAACCAATAGAGTCCATAACTAAATACGACACCCAATACAGAGTTTACAAAATAAAGACAACTTCAGAGTTTTGTGCATTTCCTCTTAAAATAAAAATGGTGAAGAAAATACATTTGAGAATAAAGTATAAAAATGTGTACCACATAAAAAAACAAGAGAATTTTTATTTAGTAAACATTAGTCTTAGTGTGAAAATCTAATCATTTCTTCCATTAGGCCCGGTTTCTTTTCCTACTATGGATTGGAATGCTTCCATTCTGCTGTGGATGCTGTGATCTGTTCGGGTTCATATCTCTGGAGGATATGTCTTCAGAGATTCAGCTGTTTGTTCGTTCTTCCTTTCTGATGCACTCGTTCCCTTACCACCTGCTCAGGATCCAGGGGCCTCGTGACATGCCGCTCGTTAGCAGCACTTAGAACTGTTCCACACAATCTCAAATTAAATGAAGACAAATCAAATAAACATTTAAAGAGGAATTTTGTTTAAAAAATAACAGTACAAAAACTCCAGTATTCTTTCCAGCGGTTCCACAATAATTACAGTCGACAGACACATTCAAAAATAACATTTAGATGGGACACTTTAGGAATAAGTGTTAGTATATTTTCATATTTCCAGCAGCAAATGTATCTTGAAAACATGCACGTTTTAAGAAAGCTGGTAAGGCATTTCAATGTTCCACATGTTTCTTTGGTTTGAAACGTAAATCAGCGTGTCAGTGATTTGGGCCATTTCTCTTTTATTCTAATGTTCATTATTATCAGCACTGTCCGTATAAAAAGGGAAACCATGTGACATTCAGGCGGAGAGGCATCGGGTGAGGGTCTCTGTACAGTCTGATAAAATCTGTTGCTCCCAGTGAGGCGGCCAGCACCTCACTGTTAGTAGCTGAACATCTGTGTGGAGCCGCTCTGATGGGGGGGGGGGGCTGGCTCTGCACAGGGCGGCCCCCCTCTCCCTGACCCTGGGCCTCTTGACTCCGCCCCTGAGCCCCCTCCCCCATGTGGGTGACCTGTCCTTCAGGCACCGGCCTCCAGGCCTCCAGCTGGCCCAGGGGGTTGACCAGCGTGGTCACGTTGATGAAGTGGGCCACGGACTGCGAGCCCCCCCCGGGCCCCACCGTCTCCGGGACCAGCTCGGGGGGGCGGTTGTGGAGCAGGGCGGAGCCGCTGACCGTGTCGAAGGTGACTGTGAGGATGGAGTTGTCCAGGCTGAGGGGCCGCTCGCCGGCCGTCAGGTGACCCACGGCAACCGGCTGCAGGCAGGTGAACTGGGCGGGGGGGTGGCTGCTGATGGGGGTCACCGTGATGTTGGTCAGCCCCCCCGAGCTGCTGGGGGAGGCTGACGGAGCGCCGGGGTCCGCCAGGACCACCACCTGGAACAGCAGCACGTCAGAGACAGGTTCAGAGAGCTCAGACATTCTGCTCAGTCCCAACGTGAGAGGAACTTTACACAATTCATCCAAAATACGGAAATGTTTGTATATTCTTATAATATTTCTTATATTTAAACAATTCCGCAGTTTTTTTAAAGACTACTAAGAGCATTGTACCACATTTGTTACAGTTATTATATATTGTGGATGATGTGATGGATCAACAACCTACACGGTAAGCAATAGCAACATTACACATGACTGTCAATGACTTGTTACTGGATGCTACATCGGGCTTTCAGTTCTTTGAGAAAATAAAAATGACATTACTCTCTGTAGATATATATATGTATATATATATATTACAACATGCACTTTATTACAACATGCACTTTAGGACATTTCCTTCAGCCGTTCTATTGCATTCATTCTTTATGTTTTGTTGCTGTAAAGGTGTCTTCTTCTGTTCAATCTTGAATTGTAAATATGGTTAATATGTTAGTGTGATGTTTGGACATTATATGTCAAATGTCCCGTTTCTTTTACATTGAACCCTCACAGGTGTTATTTCATTATTAACCTTTTAGAGGGACATTTTATTACAAGTTAGTTACTTATGAAATCACATGTGCATCTTTTCTTTGACCACAATCAACAGATCTAAAGTGAAGCTGGCAGAGACACAGTGACACAGAGCAACATGGCTGCCGTCTCCTGGCACGAGCCCTTTGTTGTGGCTTTTGATAAATAGATATCCAACATGTTTTTGTGACAACAGAACAAAGTACCTGCTGGATGCTCTGCACAGCAGAGCTGGTCTCCGTCTCGTCTCCCACGATGACGGTGCTGAACTCGATGGGCTCGTGCCTTGTCTCGTTGTAGTCCACGTACTCATCAGACTCGGAGAGCTCCGGCTCAGCTGAGACTCTGTGCCTCCTCCGGGGGGGGGCGGCCGCTCCTCTCCTGAGGCAACCCGTCTGAGGCCTGAGGAGGAAGGGAACATCATGAGAACAGATTCTAGATCTTACTGCAGACATGTCACACAGGAGGAGAGTAACACCAAGCGCAGAGGTAGTCATGGTAACGCTGACTCACTGCTCATACTCTGATGGTTACATATTTAGTGACCAATAAACATACTTCCTGGCAGCACCAGGAGTTAAGGCTGTGCAGGTATACAGACCTTTAATGAAGCTAAGGATGAGGTCATACTTTTGAAAGTGGAAAGTGAGTATTAAGTCAGCTTTCTTTGAAGAACAGTCTTCAGTGTGTGGCCAGAGGGAGAGCAGACCATTACTTTGAGTGAGGTTCATTGGTTGATTTTGAAAGTCTGTATTAAATTGCATCTATATTTCTAAATGGATGTTGACTTCTTGGATGGTCTGGAGTTATTGGAAAAGTGTACATCGCCCACACTGTTTGGTACTGCCCTGCAAGGATGCTAAGCTAAAAGAAAAAAGAGAGCCTTTTCCTATCATTGCTTAAAGTGACGACCCCTGACGAAGTGACATATGATATTCTTTCATTGCTTATGTTCTGTGACGATAGACGTCTACGTTCAGGTGCTTACGATGCCCTTATAGTGAGAGGCTTTCATCTACAGCACTTCAACTCTAAGACAGACTGTTGTATTCCCTTCTCCTCACACATACTGCAGCTGCTCCATAGATGTCCAAGACCTCAACATCATCTCAGCCTCAGATTCAGATATGTAAACTATGCACAAGTATAACCATTTGAATATCTGGAGGGAGTTTAGAACTGGAAAGTTATACAAATACATTTTAGAACCCTACACAATTGTAAAGAGATGCCTGCCTGTAAGGCCTCTGCTTCTACGGTAATGTAGTGTTTAGTATATACTTAATATAATCAAGGCCAGGTCCTCTCTACCATCGTACCTTGTTATATTGATTCATTGGTTGATATGGTTTCCTCTCCCCTCAGTCGTTCATATACAAGACGATGCAGGTTCTTTTGCCTTTGTCTGCTGTACTTATTGTTTTGATGTTGTCAATTGTTTCTGTATTGGTATTTAAGATGTGCACGCGTACGTAAGTGATGTGCACGCGTACTAGAAGGGTTTCATTATTGCTGCAGCAGAAGAAAAGTATGAACATATGGAAACTTTGTATGTTTGCTTTTGAGATGTTTAGATCAAAAACAAGTTAGAAAACAAAGCATTTGAAACCCATTCTCAGTTGACTGTTATCAAGCTGATGTGATCTGACCTGCACGATGCAGATGGAGTCGCTGATGGTGGAGGGCTCCTGGAGATCATCGAACTCATCCATCCTCACAGACACCACCTGCAGCACCAGGAGAACAAGCACACTCAGGAGGGAATACCAGCAGGTGGCCTGGGGGGGGGTTATCCCCGCTGTGACTCACCTCGGGGTGTTTGCGCCGCAGGTGTCGGTTCATGGAGGCGCGGGTGGAGACCTTGGTCCCACAGAGGTGACAAGACTGGGCCTCCACCTTCTCGTGGGTCAGGTGGACGTGCTTCTGCAGCATGTACTCCGTCAGGTACTTCTTATCACAGGTCGCACACGTCCACGTCTTCCCCACTGCAGAGAGGGGGGGGTCAGTCTCTGCTGTTCATCTCATTTACTGTTCTGACCCTAAAATGACCTTTACACTTAATGTGATGCATTTCATTTTGTAATCTAATACATGTTGAGGTGGGTGGAGCGAACACACAACCACACACACACACACACACACACACACACAACACACACAACACACACACACACACACACACACACACACACACACACACACACACACACACACACACACACACACACACAACACACACACACACACACACACACACCACACACACACACACACACACACACACACACACACACACACACACACACACACACACACACACACACACACACAACACACACACACACACACACACACACACACACACACACACACACTTTAATTATATTGTTACTAATGTATGTACTTCTGTATTTGGGGTTATAGGAAAGGAGATGCATTTAACTGCAGAACGCCGCCGATCTGTCCTTTGCTCTCCTCCTAGCTCGTCGAGCGTCCTGCTTAAGTGGAGGGACAGTGTCCCGCCCACTCACTCACAGTGGTTGAAGGACGTTATGTCCTGCATGAAACTTGATCAGATATTCACTTCTATACTCAAACAGTACATTTCAGGAAGCCTGAGAACCTTTTTAAAAAACAAATGCATTCCACACTCTGTAAGACGACCTGCTATTGGTGTAGCTTATCTGCAGCATATGTATGTATGTATGTATGTATACAGTAGATGTGTATGATTATAGGTATTTGCTGCATGTATGTATATGCATTACATACATATATATTACTGGCAGTGAATGTAGGAGATTACTCTAGTTGTTATTGTTTGTTGGTGTTCTTTGTAATTATTTTGTATCTTTGTACACACAATCAGTACCATTGTCTCATTTGTATGCATATACTTTTCCTCTTTCCACTTCTAAATGACAAACATTACTTATGCATTGTCGAAACGTAATACAAATATTTTTGATCAGAATAATTAATGAACTATACTATATCGTTTCTGGGCCTCAAACTTCACAAGCATGGAGATAATAATATAGCATCCATACCGTCTGTTCCCAACCAGTCCTTATTCCAGCCTTCAACTGTCTCACATTAAAACGCTTGTTTTCTGGCTGCATTCACTAGTTCTTGTCCAACCCTAACCCCTCCATGTGGTCCCATGTGGAGAACAGTGTAGTGAGCAGCAGGGTGTGAGGACTTGCCTGTGTGGATGAGTTTGTGCGTCTCCAGAGTCGTCCTCTCACTGAACGTCTTTCCACACAGCTCACACATGAAGTCCTTTATACCTGCAGGCAGAATGTCAAACAGTCACATGAAGCAACCCACCTCTCGCTCTGTGACTCCAGCACAGCCACGCTCAGAATGGGATTCAGACTCCAGGCAAAAGCTCAAAGCTTATGTCCTTCTTCAACATCTCACTCTTTGGAAAAGGTGGTGAGAATCGATATTTCAATTGTTCAGAATAATAATGGATTATATTTGAATGGTTTTATTTTGTGAGAAATCTGAATCTGTGATGTAACCAGTAACATCCCTCTGTCAAGTTGCTGTAGTAGAAGTACACTGCTAGTTAGTCTACAGATGAGTTTCATATTGCAAGTGCTTTGGGAGCTTCATGTTAGTTACTTAGGGGAACATTTAGTTGGAATAGAAACATAATTCAATATTTTCCGTATCTACACTTTCTAATAAATATAGCTGTTTGGGGCCCGGGCAGTAGCCGACCGCTCCAGGTGTGACATTGTCTCAAAGAGAAAGCTGCAAGCGGAACACAGAGCGAGCCTTCAGACATGTTTTAAACGGGCACTGCACTAGTTCGTATAATGAATTATAACTAATTATTATTAGTCTGTCATTTGAAAAATTGTAAAATAGGTAGAGCTTTAAAAAGTTGTTAAATCAAACCTACTTGTTCACAATACTTCTAGAAATGACCTGTGTGCGATTACGGTCGTGAATTGCATTATGAGGTAAACATTTGTGGCAGTTCTAGTGTAGGTTCTACGTGTATCAAATGCCCTTGTTTATACTTTCTTTGTGAACCAGTACCACACATCGGACTGACCTGTGTGTCTCTTGTAGTGTTTCAGCATGTTGACCTTCTGGGCGAACTTGCGGCTGCACTCCTTGCACTCGTACTCCTTGATGCCCTTGTGGAGCTTCATGTGGTGCCTCAGAGCGTGCTTAGTCTTCATGCCTGCAGCAGAAAAGACCCTCTTTATGATGATCCTAACAGTGCTGTGTTTCTGCACAGGGAGAGAAGGTAACACGGTGATGGAGCTCACCTTTCCCACACTCTGCACACAGGAAGTCCCGGATGTCGTCGTGCACCCTAAGGTGCTCCTTCAGCATGTCCTTCCTTGCGAATGACTTGTCACACTTATCACAGCCGTGGCTCTTCACCCTGGAAGAATAACATGGCACATATGTATAATCACTGCTTCTATTTCCATCTACAACAACCCATAGATGTGAGAGGCAACCCAATTAACTATTTCATTAATGTCCATTTTAATGCACTAAAAATAAAACACAAGCAAATCAAATAGAAGCTAAGGTGTAGCTCACAGCTTACTCACAATCCCCATGGCAACATTATACTTTATGCTTACATCTTACAAGCACACATATACATATACATATATATATATATATATATATACATATACATATACATATACATATATATATATATATGTATATATATATAATATACATATACATATACATATACATATATATATATACATATACATATATACATACATACATACAGTGGGGCAAAAAAGTATTTAGTCAGCCACCAATTGTGCAAGTTCTCCCACTTAAAGATGAGAGAGGCCTGTAATTTTCATCCTAGGTATACCTCAACTATGAGAGACAAAATGAGAAAAACAAATCCAGAAAATCACATTGTCTGATTTTTAAAGAATTTATTTGGAAATGATGGTGGAAAATAAGTATTTGGTCAATAACAAAAGTTAATCTCAATACTTTGTTATATACCCTTTGTTGGCAATGACAGAGGTCAAACGTTTTCTGTAAGTCTTCACAAGGTTTTCACACACTGTTGCTGGTATTTTGGCCCATTCCTCCATGCAGATCTCCTCTAGAGCAGTGATGTTTTGGGGCTGTCGCTGGGCAACACGGACTTTTAACTCCCTCCAAAGATCTGGAGACTGGCTAGGCCACTCCAGGATCTTGAAATGCTTCTTACGAAGCCACTCCTTTGTTGCCCGGGCGGTGTGTTTGGGATCATTGTCATGCTGAAAGACCCAGCCACGTTTCATCTTCAATGCCCTTGCTGATGGAAGGAGGTTGTCACTCAAAATCTCACGATACATGGCCCCATTCATTCTTTCCTTTACACGGATCAGTCGTCCTGGTCCCTTTGCAGAAAAACAGCCTCAAAGCATGATGTTTCCACCCCCATGTTTCACAGTAGGTATGGTGTTCTTTGGATGCAACTCAGCATTCTTTCTCCTCCAAACACGTCCAAAAAGTTCTATTTTGGTTTCATCTGACCATATGACATTCTCCCAATCCTCTTCTGGATCATCTCTAGCAAACTTCAGACGGGCCTGGACATGTATTGGTTTAAGCACGGGGACACGTCTGGCACTGCAGGATTTGAGTCCCTGGCGGCGTAGTGTGTTACTGATGGTAGCCTTTGTTACTTTGGTCCCAGCTCTCTGCAGGTCATTGACTAGGTCCCTCCGTGTGGTTCTGGGATTTTTGCTCACCGTTCTTGTGATCATTTTGACCCCACGGGGTGAGATCTTGCGTGGAGCCCCAGATCGAGGGAGATTATCAGTGGTCTTGTATGTCTTCCATTTTCTAATAATTGCTGCCACAGTTGATTTCTTCACACCAAGCTGCTTACCTATTGCAGATTCAGTCCTTTCCAGCCTGGTGCAGGTTTACAATTTTGTTTCTGGTGTCCTTTGACAGCTCTTTGGTCTTGGCCATAGTGGAGTTTGGAGTGTGACTGTTTGAGGTTGTGGACAGGTGTCTTGTATACTGATAACGAGTTCAAACAGGTGCCATTAATACAGTTAACGAGTGGAGGACAGAGGAGGCTCTTAAAGAAGAAGTTACAGGTCTGTGAGAGCCAGAAATCTTGTTTGTTTGTAGGTGACCAAATACTTATTTTACCGAGGAATTTACCAATTAATTCATTAAAAATCCTACAATGTGATTTCCTGGATCTTCCTTCCCCCCATTCTGTCTCTCGTAGTTGAAGTGTACCTAGGATGAAAATTACAGGCCTCTCTCATCTTTTTAAGTGGGAGAACTTGCACAATTGGTGGCTGACTAAATACTTGTTTGCCCCACTGTATATATATATTTGTTTACATCGTTGGAACTTTGTGAAGTACACTCTTGATTAAAACATGCAACTATCATACCAAGACTTAAAGAGACCCCCCATCAGATGGTTAAATCAATATGCATGGTTCATGATCACAGCCCCTCTGCAGTGTGTTCCTCTCCTGTGACCTGTCTCCATGCTTTAACTTTCAAAAAGCTCTTCTCATACATACTGCATAGTGCATACAGCATACTGCTGCAGCACCTCTTTTCACCCTCTGTCTGAAACCAGAGCCCAGTCTGCTCCGATTGGTTAGCTGGCCGGCTCTGTTGTGGTTGGTCAACCGCTTAGAGATGTCCTGCCCCTTAGCCTATCACGTGCAATGTGCTGTAGCGCTAGCCAATAGAAGCATGAGTTGAGGAAAGTTCACATGTATTGGAACATATTGTCCCGGGTCTGTGTTGCTCACCAGTGTGGATGATCTTGTGCCTTTCCAGGTTACCGATGCTGTTGAAGATTCTGCCACAAATTTCACACGGATGGATGTACCTTTAAGACAAATGAGCAAATGACAAATTATTACAAAAACTATACTGCAGATTGTTCATTTTATAGTTCAACAATTGTCCGTCCTGTACCTTCTAAACAGTGAGAACACTACGTTTACATTGATTAGCAACATATTTGTTAACCCATTCAAATCCATTCTCTAACCCGTCAGCTTCTCTTGATCTTCCTCTCCCAGTTTGTGAGAAGTGTATTTGAGGACATGAAAATAGTTTTCACATGGACTCTTCATCAGCAACTTTAAAGTGGTGTAAGTAATATAGTTCTATATCATCAGCAGACAGCAGACCTCCTGTCTCCATGCTTATCCAAAAACAAGGCTAAACAAACATATAGACAACAACTAAAGTGAGAGTCGGAAGATGTTCGTGTTTACTTCTGCACGGAGGGGTCCGGCAGCTGCTCTCTGTGGATCACCAGGTGAGCGTTGTAGGTGGCCTTCAGGGCGAAGCGGCGGTTACAGATCCCGCAGCCGTAGCCTCGCTCCTTGTGCTGATCCAGGATGTGCTTCAGGTACTCTCTGCCCTTTGCAAATGACAGCTAGAGACACAGAACAATGGTCTTTATTCATCTCTGCTCCTCACTGTTTAATCAGACAGCCTTGGGCGTGTTGATGAAAACTCTGCTCTAGATAACTGGGGAAAGACAAAACATTTATATTCAAGAACATGCTTCTACCCCCTGAATCAGCTGGATATGATAAGATAAAGAACTTGGAGTGTGGGTGGAAGTGTGCAGACTCACCTGGCATTTCTTGCAGTTGTACTTGTGGTGCTCGGGATCGTCCTCCTCCTCTTCATCGTCCGTGTCGTCGCTGTCGCACGCTGAGATGCCGATCTTCTTGATGAAGCATTCCCTCTCCTGCTCGTCCATCAAAGCTATATCCTGCAACAAACACCACTCTATGAAATCATTCAGCTCACACATTGTTTTCAAAGATTGGAACAAGAGATCCTGGAGAATAGTCATAAGAGTCCACAACATATATTTGGCTGATGGTTACAACCTGAAGGATCGGCTACTGACAGACTCAACGTGTCTGTGAGCGCAGTACAGATCAATACACCATCTTAGGGCTTTACAGACAAGTACTTGTGTTGTCATGCATTGCTATCCATGTTATTATAGTAGAAGTGTTACTACGTATTGAGGAATGATTTGATTCTGACATTCTTGGTTCACTTAATGAGGGTGTAAGAGATCATTTTGGTTTCTCTTCCATTCTTGATTGCTATTATGAGAGGAGTTTTTGTGTGTGTGTCTTTGGATTATAAATATTGATGCATTACGTTAATGTCGCAGCTGGTAAAGAAGGAGTTCATTTTAAAAACTGGATATACTCTAATGGGGCTAGTGGCTTGCTTCAATAATAATACATATCTGTTCATTTCTTTCTTGATTCAGATTAATAATACAAAATCAAATCAAGAAATGAACAGTTGTATTATTAATCTGAATCAAGAAAGAAATGAAACCGTATTGAATATAAATAGTGCAGTGAAAGAAGATGATTTCCCTCTAAAAATGGTAGTGAAGTGAAATATCACACGAGCACACTACTTGAGTAATGGTTTTCTAAGCAAATACACTGTATGTGCTTAAAGCTGCTCCGGCTCTATTTATAATAAAAAGGGCTCAGGTTTTGTACATGTTTTGGAGAAGAGGCATGGATTCACAACCCCTGAGATATAAGCAGAGTTCTCTGCGGTCTCATGCCTGTGCCTTATATCTGGATGATAGCTAACCTACGTCAGCAAGAAGATAATCTACAGCTGTGTAACGTACATACACAAATGTGTGTGTAGAGTGTGTTGCCCTCTGCCTCACCTTGAAGTGAACGTGGATGTGATCTCGGAGCACGTCCACGCGGAAGAACTTGCGTGCGCAGATCTCACAGGTGTACTTCTTATCGCCGTGAGTCAACAGATGCTTGTTCATGTTGCTCCTGCAGGAGAACACCTGTGCACACACACAGACACACACGTCACAGAGGAAGTACTGTGTTACTCCCTCAGGGTTCCTGTGCGGGGTGCAGTGCTCACCTTGCCGCAGATGGGACAGGGGGACGGCTCCTTCCTGTACCTGGTCCCCTCCTCTCCATTAGCCTCCAGCTCCTCTCTCTTCATGTGCTTTGGTCCTGTCCAGATGCATTATGGTATTAGTTAAGAGCTTCAAATCCCACAGGAAGAATAGGGTGGCATCTAGCATCGCTCGGAGTGTCTAGCTAAAAACCTGTCTAGCTTTTGTCTTAGTATTCCACACTCCGTTATGTATTTCTCCTACATTTCCCATTCTGAAAACATAGCATGACCAACACGATCCTCTCTCCCTCTCTCACCCACACCGTGCCTCCTGTGGTGCTCCTGCATTACGTCTTTGCGGTAGAACATCTTGTTGCAGATTTCACAGGAGTAGAGCTTCTCTCCGTGCTTCTTCTTGTGCTTGGAAAGGTTACTGTTGGTGGAGAAGAACCGCGAGCAGATATCGCACTGGAACGTCTTGTCGTCTGGAGAGAGGAGGAGAAGATAAGGCCTGGCAGGGATGTGATCACAATGTGCAAAAAGAAACCAGACAAGATAACCTTAAATGAAACCACATAAATAAAGAAGCTTGTCTGACCTGTGCGACAGTTGTGGAACTTTAAGGCATTTTCCAGGCGAAAGGATTTCTCACACGTGTTGCATTTATATTTGTAATCGTGGTCAGGCTGTCAGGAAAACATGAAAATAAGTCACATAAACACGTAACCTAGCAGGAGACTTTTTAAAGGGGCTCTACTAGGCTCATCTTCAGGTGTACATCAGTATGTAGTGTCTCTACTGGGACATGTCTCCATGCTTTCATGTTCAAACAGCTCTTTATTTCTCTCATACTTTTCACCCTCTGTCTGAAACCAGAGCCCAGCCTGCTCTGATTGGTTAGCTGGCCGGCTCTGTTGTGATTGGTCAACCGTTTAGACATGTCTCACCACTCAGTTTATCATAAACAATGGGTTTGGAGTGCTAGCAAATGGGAGCGCAAATGTTAATTAGTGATGTCACTTCACGGGGAGGGACTGGTGGGAGAGAAACTCCCTCTGGAGGGAACACATGGATTTAGTGTTTGCAGACCGTTCACATGCTCATCACCACTACAGGAGAGGAAAGCCCATAAAGCAGATCAGGGCCTCTTTAAGCCGTGAGCAGTGAACTCACCATGTTCTTGCTGTGCTTGTAGGAGATGTGCTGCTTCAGACTCTCCTTGCGGCTGAACAACTTGTCACATTCATCACATTTGAACAGCTTATCCCCTGTGAGAACATACAGGAAGGGAATCCTCAATAGGTGATCTCCACACATCAATCATTGATATATCCCCTTACTCAGAACTCCATGCACGCACCATGAGAGCGCACGTGTCTGTTGAGGTTGCTGCTGTTCTGGAAGACCTTGCTGCAGAGGGAGCAGCGGTACACCCTCTTGTGCTCTCGAGCTTTGTGTCTCTTCAGGACCCCCCCGCTGCCTGCAGAGCTCAGCAGGCTGCCGTCTGCCTCTGAGGGCCCCGAGCGCTGCAGCTTCACATCTGCACACATCAGGATCACAATGTCAAATAATAATACAAAGTAGTCAAAAATAATAATAGCAGTATCAGAAAATAGACTTTGGTTATGCAGCACTTTTTTTAAAAGAAATGCAGCGCAAAGTTATTTATTATTAGATAAATAAAGATAGAATAAACAAACAATTATTCATGGGAAAATATGGAAAATATAACTCACTAGATTTTATTGAAATTACATAAAAAAGGAAATAATTCAAATAATTGATAGATGTTGAACATACACATGATAGTTCTGGTTCACACACAAACTATTTATTAAATTGTGGTGAATTGATGTTATTAAGATTATCGTGGATATCTTCATGAGTAAATATGAAAAGCTGTTGGACTCAGCGTTAGACTTATTTATTTTCTTTCTTTTTACCTTCTAATATAAGATTACCTGTTTTTTTAAAGAGGCTTTAAAATATTGTTCCTCAACAAAGTGTTTAGTGATTCAAAGACTTTGAATTGCTTAGAGTTTAAGGCAGATTTACATGATTTTATGGATAATAAAGTGAATCTTGATTATTTAACCAGAATACTACATTAATAAAACTTCACCTCTGTGTCTGCCCGTTACCCTCGCCTCTGTGTCTGCCCGTCACCCTCGCCTCTGTGTCTGCCCGTCACCCCCGCCTCTGTGTCTGCCCGTCACCCTCGCCTCTGTGTCTGCCCGTCACCCCCGCCTCTGTGTCTGCCCGTCACCCTCGCCTCTGTGTCTGCCCCGTCACCCTCGCCTCTGTGTCTGCCCGGCACCTCGCCTCTGTGTCTGCCCGTCACCCTCGCCTCTGTGTCTGCCCGTCACCCTCGCCTCTGTGTCTGCCCGTTACCCTCGCCTCTGTGTCTGCCCGTTACCCTCGCCTCTGTGTCTGCCCGTTACCCTCGCCTCTGTGTCTGCCCGTTACCCTCGCCTCTGTGTCTGCCCGTTACCCTCGCCTCTGTGTCTGCCCGTTACCCTCGCCTCTGTGTCTGCCCGTTACCCCCGCCTCTGTGTCTGCCCGTTACCCCCGCCTCTGTGTCTGCCCGTTACCCCCGCCTCTGTGTCTGCCCGTTACCACCCGCCTCTGTGTCTGCCCGTTACCCCCCGCCCTCTGTGTCTGCCCGTTACCTCCCGCCTCTGTGTCTGCCCGTTACCCCCGCCTCTGTGTCTGCCCGTTACCCTCGCCTCTGTGTCTGCCCGTTACCCTCGCCTCTGTGTCTGCCCGTTACCCTCGCCTCTGTGTCTGCCCGTTACCCTGCTCCGTCTGTGGTCTGCCCGTTAACCCTCGCCTCTGTGTCTGCCCGTCACGCCCTCTGGTGTCTGCCCGTCACCCTCGCCTCTGTGTCTGCCCGTCACCCTCGCCTCTGTGTCTGCCCGTCACCCTCGCCTCTGTGTCTGCCCGTTACCCCCGCCTCTGTGTCTGCCCGTTACCCTCGCCTCTGTGTCTGCCCGTTACCCTCGCCTCTGTGTCTGCCCGTTACCCTCGCCTCTGTGTCTGCCGTTTACCCCTCGCCTCTGGTGTCTGCCCGTTCCCCTCGCCTCTGTGTCTGCCCGTTACCCCCGCCTCTGTGTCTGCCCGTTACCCCCGCCTCTGTGTCTGCCCGTTACCCCCCGCCTCTGTGTCTGCCCGTTACCCCCCAGCCTCTGTGTCTGCCCGTTACCCCCGCCTCTGTGGTCTGCCCGTTACCCCCGCCTCTGTGTCTGCCCGTTACCCCGCCTCTGTGTCTGCCCGTTACCCTCAACCTCTGTGTCTGCCCGTTACCCTCACCTCGTGTCTGCCCGTTACCCTCGCCTCTGTGTCTGCCCGTTACCCTCGCCTCTGTGTCTGCCCGTTACCCTCACCTCTGTGTCTGCCTGCAGTAGCAGCGGCTCCAGGCCGGCGTCCCTTAGCTCTCCTGCCCCGACCCTGCGCTCTCTTTGGGGCCAGCTGGGCTGCGGGGGGGCCGCCCTCCTGCTCCTCGGGGCCCACCAGGCTCTCCTCTTGGGGCAGGAGCGGGTCGACAGGAAGCACCGCTGCTGTCCTCACCTCATCAAGATGACTCAGCAGATTGCCTGTAGGGGAATCAGAGCTTGTTACCATGACGCAGCACTTCCTCAGCTTAAAGATGTTTTTAAGATAGATAGATACTTTATTCATCGCAAATTGGGAAATGATGCTGTTACAGCAGGCATTCAAATAATTAAAGGGTGGAATTATAAACATAATCAAATAAAAACAAAACAATACAATAAACAGCAAGTGTATATACATATCTACAGCAGAAAGGATCTGAACCAGAAAGAATACCCAATATATATTACATTACAGTAGCATATATACATATGATTGTATATAGATTACAGTCGTGTAAAGTAGCTGCCGTGCAAAATGTTCATGGTGATGGAGAGGGAGAAACTCAAACTTTGGAGCAGTGAGTTCTCTGCCGGCCAGAGGGGGGTTAACAGTCAGACATCACCATGCTGGACTCCATGTGGATAGAAAAATATGGAAACTTCCATGTACTGCAATGTAAAGCTAACGACCCTTAACTTAGCTTCTCTGTGACTCACAGAAAAGGACATTTCTAATATGGACTGATGGAGGTGCTCGATGTTTTTAATGAACTCACCTGCAAGATTCTTTTCAGCCACTGGGGGCACATAGGCTGCAGTTTCCTCAGAGGTCTCTGGCACTTCTGAATTAAAAAAGAGAAAATCCATAAGACGCAACTCACACTGTGGCCATGAAACGCATCAGTGCTGCAGTGGTGTGAAGTAACCAAGTACATTTACTAGAGTACTGTATAATACTTGAGTATTTCAATTGTTTGCTACTTTGTACTTCTACTCCACTACAATGCAGAGGTAAATGGTGTACTTTTCCTCCACTACATGTATTTAGTACCTTTAGTTACTTTACAGATCTGGATGAATGATGTGAAATCTAATCAAGTGTTGAATCAGACTTTAGTTCCTCCTGGAGTAAATCCACCAGCTACCCTGCAGTCTACAAAGTCATTCAGACTAGCTGCACCTTCACCAGCTTTGAGAACACTTTCATGATCAATCATTATAAAACATATCATATATATTATTCTGAAATGGACCAATCAAACAATCACTACTTTCACTGTCGCTACTTTAACTATATTTGGATGTTTATACTAGTGTACTTTTACCTGAGTTTAATTTTGATTGCAGATCTTTTACTTGTAACAGAGTATTCCTACACTCTGGTACTTCTACTTTTACTCAAGTACAAGATCTGAGTACTTCTACTTTTACTCAAGTACAAGATCTGAGTACTTCTCCCACCTCTGCTCTGCTGTGTTGTGATGTCACCTACCTGGTGGAGGTGCTGGTTGGAGTGGAGGCTTAAGCATATGCTTCTCCATCTTCTTGGCGTAGAAAGCTCCGTACCACACCCTCAGCTCTGCTCCTGGCAGCACATCCTGGGAATCAAACAGCAAAAGTTACTTCACACCAATCCTGTGTGAGAAAATAAATGAGCCGATGAATCCCTAAATCTGGACCCACAGCACAAGTCTGAAAGGCTCAGGTTCAGGATGGACACACACCTGCGAGGTGTTGAAGTACACGTCCCCATCCAGCTGGTAGGCCGTCAGGTTCTGGTGTGTGTGCTCAGAGGCCGGGCGCACCAGCATCATCCAGTTGCAGTCTTCTTCATTGCTGGAGTCCAAACACACCACCACGGAGTCCTTCTGGAAGATCTGAGCATTGGAGGACGGCCGGTTAGCACATTCATTTCAGAGCAGAGCAGCAAGTGTTTCTTACTAAGTTGGATGACTGTGCAACTTCAAAATTGTTATATTTAAATCAGGAAATTGAATTTAGAATGCACTTTGATTATACTTCTTAATATATATGTAAAATATATTACATAGTATTCATGTGTTAATAAGCCTACTTCTCAAATAAATTCAGTCAATTCAAGTTGAATTCATTTTCTAACAAATCTTAGATGATAAAAAAACAACAATAACTTATTTACATAGTAAGCTTGAAATATGCCCTTCCTATTTCCCCTTATTCTAATACATCTGAAACTTCTGTTTTAAGGAGCTGCCAGTTTTTTTTGTAACTAAATAAACCCTATGGAGAGCAGTTGTAGACAGATTCTTTTCTTAAAGCATGTTCTAGTATCAAGCATCACTTACCTACATTCGATTGATTTTGCTAAGCTATATTTTGACTTGAGGCAGTATACCTCACATCTAGTGAGGGGCCAGCCCTTTGTAAATGTTCTGCATGAGGCCCTCAGTGAAAACAGTTTGGACACCCCTGATGTAAACCATATCATGGAAACTGTCATATTTTAAAAATATGTATATATTTGAGGCAGAATAAATAAATCAGGACATTGGGAAAAACAATTGTTATTGAGCAGGAAAAAGGCTGTAGGTTAATCCTACAACTAACCGACATTTCTTTACAGGACAAGACTGACCCGGGTAAAGAGATTTCTAATACATCAAATTAAAACCAGTAGATACACAAACTGTTCAGGGCTTCTCAGGCTGCACCTTCAGAAGGAATGCTCCTTCCTGCTCCAGATGGGGGACCCTCTTAGCCTCAAAGGGCCCAAAGCGGGTCCTCTTGACAAGGCGGCGCAGCACAAACACCCCCTCCTGTCCGTCGGACCCCGGTCTGATCTCCAGGCTGCTCGGTAAAGACGATCTGATCCAGGACAAGAAGAGTATTCTTGTTAAAACGGCAAAAACACAAAATCTGAATCAGGTTAAAGGAATTAACTTTGGTGTAAAGCGATGCATACATACAGCAAACTACTATGAAAACTATGTTACTACTTTTTTTATGGTAAAACACATCGAACTGCCCGATTATTAGTTTTATGAAGAATATGTCCCGTCGCCAGGGCGTGTGTGTGGGCATTTGTTTATGATAGTGTCGTTCGTTCCGCTGCACTCCGGACTATAGCACTACATCGAGATTAAGATTAAACAAATTTCTTTCACTTGGGAACACACACATAACTATGGAGAGACAGATTTGTGTAAATTACTATTCGTGGTCACACACACACACACACACACACACACACACACACACACACACACACACACACACACACACACACACACACACACACACACACACACACACACACACACACACACACACACACACACACACACACACACACACACACACACACACCACACACACACACACCACACACACACACCACACACACACACACACACACACACACACACACACACACACACACACACACACACACACACCACACACACACACACACACACACACACACACACACACACACACACACACACACACACACACACACACACACACACACACACACACACACACACACACACACACACACACACCCTAAAGGGGGGCTTTATGAGTGTCAGTTTACATGTCTGCAGCTT
Source organism: Harpagifer antarcticus (assembly GCA_902827135.1). Classification (NCBI taxonomy): domain Eukaryota; kingdom Metazoa; phylum Chordata; class Actinopteri; order Perciformes; family Harpagiferidae; genus Harpagifer; species Harpagifer antarcticus. Next base: position 483,225 of record CADEHL010001392.1, read on the forward strand.
GCAGGAATCACACTGAATTGAACACTGTGAAGTGAAATGGATGGAACCACGGCAGTCAGAGCTGTCACTCACCGGGCCCTGCTGAGGACGTAGGAGTCCTGGACAGTGACCAAGGGCCCCAGCTCGGGACACTCAGAGTCATGGTACTGGCCACAGTCCTCACACCCTGCAACACACACACAAATTAAAAATGAGCATTTTGGTTCCCCTGCATCATTTTAAAGCACAGCTTGAGGAATTGATATGTGATACTCCTGGTACCTGTCTTTGTGAATACGTTTGTCAATTGTACCCCCCACACACACACACCACTGTCACTGTCAGTGAATGCAGCAGCTGGACTCATACTCACAGATGAACTCATCTGGCGTCTGCTCAGCCATTATGCCAACCTACAAAAGGAAGAAAAACATAATAAAATATCATGCCAACTAGCATGTATTTCCTCCAGATCGTCTCTGAAGTATGTGTCTTTATATAAAGGAACTACTTTAAGAGTGTCAGAATGTAGTAGTAGTAGTAGTAGAACCCCCCCCCCTGCATACACATAACCCGGGTTATGTGTGGAGTGCATACACATAACCCGAGACACGGAGCTGCAGTGCCTCAGACCTCCAGGCTGAAGGCATCATGAAAAACACGAGCTGTTTTCCAGTATAGCTACAGCTGGAGGATGCGTGTTAACGTTTGCAGTCCAGGGCAGGACATGGATCCAGGATTTGAGTCGCTCCCAAACTGTAGCCGGGTTTTAACTCCGATCTGAGCGGCTCCTTTTCACTGAAATGTAACAAAGAACAGTCGGCATGGCGGATGGACCGGAGACGCAAACCAGCAAACCGGAGTCGCTGCTGTTCAGAGGCCGGCAGAGAGCAGATGGAGAGGCGGGAAAGAGCTCGGAGCGACCCGGACACCGCGGCTGCACCTGGACTATAACACTGCGGCGCCATTTTGTAAAATACTGATGTACATTTAGAGAGAAACACGTTACCTTTCCTGCAGAAGACCCTTCATTTAGCGAATCCTGACTCCGGGTTCCAATCCGCTCCAGAAACGGCGCAGGACCGGAAATGAACAGAGCCGAGTGCATTGTGGGGAATGTAGGCGCATGCAAATGAAACTCAATTAAGCTTCGACTAGGAAATTAGAGGTTGTATTGAAGTTTACTAAGCAAAAACTATATTTACAAGAACATACCTCTTAATTGTGTTATGTATTAAGTTCCACAAAACCTTGTAAAAAAAATACCACTCGTAGGCTACTTGTTTGCTATAAAAGTACTGCATTATAAGTCAAACTACAGAAGTCTTTTCAGTAAAATGTGCTCAAAGTAACACATTTCAAAATAGTGACACAATAGTCCCATGCTGAATGAACCCTTACAATAATATATATAATTATATATTTTAAGGGATTATTATTTCCTACATTTTTGTTGTAGCTGGAATAGTAGCTGATAATAATAATAATAATAATAATAATAATAAAATGGTACTCTAGGACAGCCATTTTGCTTTGCCATAGTCCTTAAATACATAATTTTGATTAAGTGGAAATGTCTGCCGTTTTTCATTTAAATATATATTTATATTTTTGCTCTTCAAATAAAGTAACAAATAAATGTTTTTATCATGACACAAGAAAACATGATGCATTTTGCAACACTAGAATGATAAAAAAAAACACAAAAACAATTCTCGATTTTCTAAATGAGCAAATCTTAGTACACTTGCAATTTTTTCGTTTTTAGAAGATATACCTCTTCAAAATCACTTTCACTTTATGCATTTTTAAGAGTGAGATATGATTCACTCAAAAGTACATCATTTGCTATAGCCTGATACAAAACATTTAATAGATATTGAAAGAGAACCTAATTTAAGTACCAAAAGTGGAACAGCAAATCAACAGGTACAGTTTTAAAGACACAGAATCAATGGGGAGAACTCACTACCACATACTCAGTAATTTAATCAATATTTATTGCTGAAAAGGAATTACCTCAATGTTTATATTAGTTACAATCCCTGCAGGGAAATGACTGCAACAACAGCTAAGTCGGTCCGTTTCTGTGCACAGAGCATATGCCAATAAAAAAACATCAGGAAGTACACAGCACTACTGCTTACTGAATGTACACCAGTAGATGCCTGCAGGCTGCCATTAGCAAAGGCTCTGAAGCTGAACATGATTAAAACAACTCTTTTCCTCATCTCTAACTCAGAGTGCAAAGGTAATCACATTTTCTTCATCCCCAATCTGGGCCTTAAAATGCTTTAAAACAGAGTCAACAATGGTAAAAGACAAAAGACAACCCACAGTATATCTGCAGGACAGTATCACGAACAGCGAGTGAGGCTTTTTCATTCTCAGATAGTCTAACAATGTAAACACTCAGTTAACAGATATGTTATGTGCATAGGCTTCTTGATTATAAATGCTGCTGATGTTGCAGGAACATGGTGTACCCTTGTCTCATTCGAACAGTTTGCTACAGTCCTTCAGTCCTCTGATGTGGTGTTAGATGCAGCCTCAAGAACCAAGAGTCCATCTGTGGCATCATCCTCAGAAGAAAGTGTTAGGCAATCCGTTAGTGCTGCATCATTCTCTGAGTACACTCGCTTATTAAAGAAACAGTAGATAACATGTTGGACAGAAATGTCTTCAAAAAGCTGCTCACAAAAAGAAAATACAATCATTAGCTGGATTTAAAAAAAAGAAGTCTGTTCACACTCATGTGTTTGTTCATAGCTACATCTTATAAAAACAATAAGATATCCAATAAACAATTTCATTTTCAGATCAAATGAGCGTAGACTGCGTTCCAATGCGATGGTTATGGCCGAGTGTCTGCACAGTCCCTGCATAGAGGTTCATTCATTCCCTTTGGACACATTAACAACCCTGATGATAACAGTCGTGAACAGGAAGAATCTTTTAGGAAGACAAAGGAGAAAGTTGCATATCATTTAAAAAAGACACATTTAGCCGAGTTGCATGTTCTTTCTTTTCCTATTGGAAGGGTAATAACTTATGATGCATGATAACATGTTCCCTGTGCATGCCAATCATCCATGACTTATACTTCTATGTTAGACATAAGGCTGACATTTTGCGGATAGCTTTGTTTTACAGCTTGTATATGCACGGTAGATATAGCTGTAGTTCTGATCTTGTTATAAGTGGAATACCATTACAAGGATTTCAAAAGAACTGATTTAAATACCATATTTCATAGTTTTAGTGTCAAAAAGTAGTCGTATTACTATCTCCCACATTTAAAAGATGGTCTCCCTTTGTTAATGTTTTCAAAATGAATCTCTGTCACCAGAGCAGATCCTGTCATTGCACTTTAAATAAAGATTCCAAAACTGTGCAAATCATACAAATACCACTCTATAGTTCATCTTTGGTCCTGTTGGTCCTCCGTAGGAAATGTACGGATTGCAGCAGGGAGAGTTTCCTCTTCCCCCTCAGTGTCTGTGAGGTAAAGAGTGACAGCCAGTCCCTTCTGTCAGTAACAAGGCCACAAAAGCACTCAAAATGTTGCATAAAATCAGATAAAGGAAACATGCAAAATCCTCTGAAACACCATTAATCCCAGACAGGAGACCTTCATTCACACAAGCACACACTTGCTTTTGGTGGAATATCTGTCTCTCACAGGAAGCAGGAAACGACAGTAAAAAGAGTTTTCCATTTGCACAGCTTTCCCATTCACAATGCAGGAGTCCCAGTATACATTGGGGGGGGTCAATTAGCCAGGGAGTTAGCCAGTGCACGTTGGAGCTGGAGGTGATGGTAGTTGTTGTAGGAGGGACTGAGGAGAGCAGGGTCACACATGTGGCTCCCCCGTAGAGGTAGAGCCGTTGGCTTTGCTCTTCCTGCTCTTGCGGGTGAGCATGCGGCTGAGCGTGGCGGTGCGGCTGGCCCGCTCCACGGCGGCCGGAGACTCCAGGTACACCAGGTCATTGTGAGACTGGCTCATCCCCGGGTCCTTGCGCTGGTGACGGCGGCGGAAGAACAGCTTGGCACTCTTCTGGAGGAAGCTGCCTGTAGAGGGGGATAAAGGACAGGAAACATACAATGTGATATCATGAGACAAGGACTGTGTCAAGACGACACCACTCAAGGCTGAATCAAGCTTTGGAGGAAGCAGACATTTGAAGACCGCTAAAGCAGCAATGCATTTATGTTAGTTGGAGAATGTGGATTATTGATGGTGATAAAATCTTGCGTGTGTGGGACGGGTTGGAGAAAATGTATTCTATTTCCAAGTCTTTCGTCTGTAAAAGGTCCGTCCAGATTTGGATAGTGAAAATCAAATTTGGAAAAACCTTTATCACTGTCTTCACCAGCTAACACACAACGAACCAACAGAGGGCAGCCAGTGTCCAACCTTACAGCGAGCATTACTCCTTCTTTTCAGCACATAAGGACTTTCTGGGCTTTGCTCCCATCTGTGGACAGGATGAGGTCGATCAAAGAAAAAACACTAAAAACACTTGTACCGTATGTCATTTTAGTTTTACATTCAACATTTCTATTAACGTGCTTGAATAGAGCTTTAAATGGCTGTTGTCTAAAGAAATACATGTGTTGTTACTTAAATTGTAGAGTCATTACATTTAAAAAATTTTTTTTTAAAAGGTCCCCTATTATACTGTTTTTCATCAATATATTATAGGCCTCAGATATATACAAAACATGTCTCTGAAGTGTGTGACTGAAACACCAAACAGATCATTGTAGCATTACCCATAATCCCCTCTGTTTCAGCCCTGTTTCCAAAGTGCTGATTCTCTGTCTGTTACTTTAGATGAAAAGAAGGAGCCCCTCCCCACGCCCCTCTGAGAGACATTTGGTTACAAAGAACTCAATGGTGCTCTAGGAGGAGATTCAGGTGATAAGGGGGGGGGGGGGGGGGGTACCTTGGTTGGTGATTGGCTAATGGTTACACAGGACAACACATCGTTATGACATCATAAAGTGGCCAAAATCTGATCAGCTCATTTTCAGACAGGTTTTTATAGAAATGGATCAAAAAGAGAGAAAATCTTTGTTCCTGAAACTTTCAGAGTCTCTTTCCACAGAGGGGACACATGTTGATGTAGAAGAGACATGAAGAAGAGGGGACACATGTTGATGTAGAAGAGACATGAAGAAGAGGGGACACCTGTTGCTGTAGAAGAGACCCTGAAGCAGCGGGGACAACATGTTGATGTAGAAGAGACATGAAGAAGAGGGGACACATGTTGATGAAGAAGAGACAGGAAGAAGAGGGGACCCATGTTGATGTAGAAGAGACATGAAGAAGAGGGGGACACATGTTGATGAAGAAGAGACATGAAGAAGAGGGGACACATGTTTGATGTAGAAGAGACATGAAGAGAGAGGGGACCACATGTTGATGTAGAAGAGACATGAAGAAGAGGGGACACATGGTGATGTAGAAGATACATGAAGAAGAGGGGACACCATGTTGATGTAGAAGAAGAGACATGAGAAGAGAGGGGACACATGGTTGATGTAGAAGAGACATGAAGAAGAGGGGACACATGTGATGAGAAGAGACATGAAGAAGAGGGGACACATGTTGATGAAGAAGAGACATGAAGAAGAGGGGAACATGTTGTGAAGAAGAGACATGAAGAAGAGGGGACACATGTTGATGTAGAAGAGACATGAAGAGAAGGGGACACATGTGATGTAGAAGAGACATGAAGAAGAGGGACACATGTTGATGAAGAAGAGACATGAAGAAGAGGGGACACATGTTGATGTAGAAAGACATGAAGAAGAGGGGACACATGTTGATAGAAGAGAGACATGAAGAAGAGGGGACACATGTTGATGTAGAAGAGACATGAAGAAGAGGGGGACACATGTTGATGTAGAAGAGACATGAAGAAGAGGGGACACATGTTGATGTAGAAGAGACATGAAGAAGAGGGGACACATGTTGATGTAGGAAGAGACATGAAGAAGAGGGGACACATGTTGCTGTAGAAGAGACATGAAGAAGAGGGGACATGTTGATGTAGAAGAGACATGAAGAAGAGGGGACACATGTTTGATGATGAAGAAGAGACATGAAGAAGAGGGGACACATGTTGATGTGAGAGAGAGACATGAAGAAGATAGGGACACATGTTGATGAAGAAGAGACATGAAGAAGAGGGGACACATGTTGATGTAGAAGAGACATGAAGAAGAGGGGACACATGTTGATGTAGAAGAGACATGAAGAAGAGGGGACACATGGTGATGTAGAAGAGACATGAAGAAGAGGGGACACATGTTGATGTAGAAGAGACATGAAGAAGAGGGGACACATGGTGATGTAGAAGAGACATGAAAGAAGAGGGGACACATGTTGATGTAAGAAGAGGACATGAAGAAGAGGGGACACATGTTGATGTAGAAGAGACATGAAGAAGAGGGGACACATGTTGATGTAGAAGAGGACATGGAATGAAGAAGAGGGGACGGACACATGTTGATGTAGAAGAGACATGAAGAAGAGGGGACACATGTTGATGTAGAAGAGACATGAAGAAGAGGGGACACATGTTGATGAAGAAGAGACATGAAAGAAGAGGGGACAACATGTTGATGTAGAAGAGACATGAAGAAGAGGGGACAGGGACACATGTTGATTGTAAGAAGAGACATGAAGAAGAGGGGACACATGTTGATGTAGAAGAGACATGAAGAAGGGGGACACATGTTGATGTAGAGGACAAATGAAGAAGAGGGGACACATGTTGATGTAGAAGAGACATGAAGAAGAGGGGAACACATGTTGATGTAGAAGAGACATGAAGAAGAGGGGACACATGTTGATGTAGAAGAGACATGAAGAAGAGGGGACACATGTTGATGTAGAGGACACATGAAGAAGAGGGGACACATGTTGATGTAGAAGAGACATGAAGAAGAGGGGACACATGATGTGAAGAGACATGAAGAAGAGGGGACACATGTGATGTAGAAGAGACATGAAGAAGAGGGGACACATGATGATGTAGAAGAGACATGAAGAAGAGGGGACACATGTTGATGTAGAAGAGACATGAAGAAGAGGGGACACATGTTGATGTAGAAGAGACATGAAGAAGAGGGGACACATGTTGATGTAGAAGAGACGTGGAGAAGAGGGGACACATGATGATGTAGAAGAGACGTGGAGAAGAGGGGACACATGGTGATGTAGAAGAGACATGAAGAAGAGGGGACACATGTTGATGTAGAAGAGACATGAAGAAGAGGGGACACATGTTGATGTAGAAGAGACATGAAGAAGAGGGGACACATGTTGATGTAGAAGAGACATGAAGAAGAGGGGACACATGTTGATGTAGAAGAGACATGAAGAAGACGGGGACACATGTTGATGTAGAAGAGACATGAAGAAGAGGGGACACATGTTGATGTAGAAGAGACGTGAAGAAGAGGGGACACATGTTGATGTAGAAGAGACATGAAGAAGAGGGGACACATGTTGATGAAGAAGAGACATGAAGAAGAGGGGACACATGTTGATGTAGAAGAGACATGAAGAAGAGGGGACACATGTTGATGTAGAAGAGACGTGGAGAAGAGGCGACACATGATGATGTAGAAGAGACGTGGAGAAGAGGGGACACATGGTGATGTAGAAGAGACATGAAGAAGAGGGGACACATGTTGATGTAGAAGAGACATGAAGAAGAGGGGACACATGTTGATGTAGAAGAGACATGAAGAAGAGGGGACACATGTTGATGTAGAAGAGACATGAAGAAGAGGGGACACATGTTGATGTAGAAGAGACATGAAGAAGAGGGGACACATGATGATGTAGAAGAGACATTGAAGAAGAGGGGACACATGTTGATGTAGAAGAGACATGAAGAAGAGGCGGACACATGTTTGATGTACTGAAGAGACATGAAGAAGAGGGGACACATGTGATGTAGAAGAGACATGAAGAAGAGGGGACACATGATGATGCTAGAAGAGACATGAGAAGATGGGGACACATGTTGATGTAGAAGAGACGTGAAGAAGAGGGGACACATGTTGATGTAGAAGAGACGTGGAGAAGAGGGGACACATGATGATGTAGAAGAGACGTGGAGAAGAGGGGACACATGGTGATGTAGAAGAGACATGAAGAAGAGGGGACACATGTTGATGTAGAAGAGAAGAGAGGCACGACACATGAAGGAAGAGGGGACACATGTGATGTAGAAGAGACATGAAGAAGAGGGGACACATGTTGATGTATGAAGAGACATGAAGAAGAGGGGACACATGTTGATGTAGAAGAGACATGAAGAAGAGGGGACACATGTGTGATGTAGAAGAGACATGAGAAGAGGGCGGACAATGTGATGCTAGAAGAGACATGAAGAAGATGGGGACACATGTTGATGTAGAAGAGACATGAAGAATGAGGGGACACATGTTTGATGTAGAAGAGACGTGAAGAAGATGGGACACATGTTGATGTAGAAGAGACATGAAGAAGAGGGGACACATGTTGATGTAGAAGAGACTATGAAGAAGAGGGACACATTGTGATGAAGAAGAGAGAGACATGAAGAAGAGGGGACACATGTTGATGTAGAAGAGACATGAAGAAGAGGGGCAACCAGCTTGATGTAGAAGAGACATGAAGAAGAGGGGGACACATGTTGATGTAGAAGAGACATGAAGAAAGATGGGACACATGTTGATGAAGAAGAGACATGAAGAAGAGGGGACACATGTTGATGAAGAAGAGGACATGAAGAAGATGGGGACTACATGTTGATGAAGAAGAGACTGAAGAAGAGGGGGACACATGTTGATGTAGAAGAGACATGAAGAAGAGGGGACACATGTTGATGTAGAAGAGACATGAAGAAGAGGGGACACATGTTGATGATAGAAGAGACATGAAGCTAGAGGGGACACATGTTGATGAAGAAGAGACATGAAGAAGAGGGGACACATGTTGATGTAGAAGATACATGAAGAAGAGGGGACACATATTGATGCTAGAAGAGACTGAAGAAGAGGGGACACATGCTTGATGTAGAAGAGACCTGAAGAAGAGGAGGACACATGTTGAGTAAGGACATGAAGAGAGGGGACACATGTTGATGAAGAAGAGACATGAAGAAGAGGGGACACATGTTGATGTAAGAAGAGACATGAAGAAGAGGGGACACATGTTGATGTAGAAGAGACATGAAGAAGAGGGGACACATGTTGATGTAGAAGAGACGTGAAGAATAGGGGACACATGTTGAGTGTAAGAGACGTGAAAAGGGGACACATGCTTGATGTAGAAGAGACATGAAGAAGAGGGGACACATGTTGATGTAGAAGAGACATGAAGAAGAGGGGACAACATGTTGATGAAGAAGAGACATGAAGAAGAGGGGACACATGTTGATGTAGAAGAGACATGAAGAAGAGGGGACACATGTTGATGTAGAAGAGACATGGAGAAGAGGGGACACATGTTGATGTAGAAGAGACATGAAGAAGAGGGGACACATGTTGATGTAGAAGAGACATGAAGAAGAGGGGACACATGTTGATGTAGAAGAGACATGAGAAGAGGGGACACATGTTGATTAGAAGACGAAGAAGAGATGGGACACATGTTGATGTAGAAGAGACGTGGAGAAGAGGGGACACATGTTGATTTAGAAGAGACGTGAAGAAGAGGGGACACATGTTGATGTAGAAGAGACATGAAGAAGAGGGGACACATGTTGATGTAGAAGAGACATGAAGAAGAGGGGACACATGTTGATGAAGAAGAGACATGAAGAAGAGGGGACACATGTTGATGAAGAAGAGACATGAAGAAGAGGGGACACATGTTGATGTAGAAGAGACATGAAGAAGAGGGGACACATATTGATGTAGAAGAGACGTGAAGAAGAGGGGACACATGTTGATGTAGAAGAGACATGAAGAAGAGGGGACACATGTTGATGAAGAAGAGACATGAAGAAGAGGGACACATGTTGATGAAGAAGAGACATGAAGAAGAGGGGACACCATGTTGATGTAGAAGAGACATGAAGAAGAGGGGACACATGTTGATGTAGAAGAGACGTGAAGAAGAGGGGACACATGTTGATGTAGAAGAGACGTGATGAAGAGGGGGACACATGTTGATGTAGAAGAGACATGAAGAAGAGGGGACACATGTTGATGTAGAAGAGACATGAAGAAGAGGGGACACATGTTGATGAAGAAGAGACATGAAGAAGAGGGGACACATGTTGATGTAGAAGAGACATTGATAGAAGAGACTGAGAAGAGGGGACACATGTTGATGTAGAAGAGACATGGAGAAGAGGGGACACATGTTGATGTAGAAGAGACATGAAGAAGAGGGGACACATGTTGATGTAGAAGAGACATGAAGAAGAGGGGACACATGTTGATGTAGAAGAGACGTGGAGAAGAGGGGACACATGTTGATTTAGAAGAGACGTGAAGAAGAGGGGACACATGTTGATGTAGAAGAGACGTGGAGAAGAGGGGACACATGTTGATTTAGAAGAGACGTGAAGAAGAGGGGACACATGTTGATGTAGAAGAGACGTGGAAGAAGAGGGGACACATGTTGATGTAGAAGAGACATGAAGAAAGAGGGGACACATGTTGATTGTAGAAGAGACATGAAGAAGAGGGGACACATGTTGATGTAGAAGAGACGTTGGAGAAGAGGGGGACACCATGTTGATGTAGAAGAGACATGAAGAAGGGCATTTTGCATAATAGGTGACCTGTAAAACAAACTATCAGAAACAATGTTACGCAGCCACCACAGGAACAGTACAAATATTATGATGCTAATAATCTGCAACGGCACACAAATACTTACTTACTGTACATACACTACGTTTTCACAGAATGAAAAGATATAAAAACTGGCAAGATTATAAATAAAGCTTTGAAGCTTACAACTATTTGGTCCAGCTCTAATAATGAAATTGAGAACAAATGAATGACACATTGGTGACATCCTTATTCTCCATACAGGAGAAGGCTGAACAATATACTAAACAACAACACGTGTATTAGTAAGGCTGTGAGGACATGTTTGATCTAGTGTAACGGCACATTTCCACTACAGCGGAAATGTGCCGTTACATTTATAATCCAACCACTTAGTCTGATATTAGAGACTAACATCGTGAGAGTGATCTTCTGGAAGTCCGAGGCTACAATACCTTTGAACAAATAAATCACATTGTTAGTGAATATCTCAAAATACAACTCCACAACAAGTATTCTAAAGTTCTAAAATGTATCAACTACATGATTTAGTATTATCTAAATGACTTGACATAAACTTAAAACAATCTTGACATTCTAGAATAACTACTTCCTCTACTACACTAATACTAGAGTACCAAGGACACTACAAGTAACTGGTGAAGGAACTTACTCATCAGGACACAATGTGAGCTGAGCACTGCTCTCCTCTGAGACGGCAGATTAAAAGGAAAGGGTCAAACAGTAAGAAGGGAAGAGAGAAAAGAACACACAAACAAACTGCATCATCGAGGAGCAAGAGATAGGATTTTGGAGATTTAAATTATAATCATTTATAAAATAATGGGCTATAAAGATATGTCACCATGTCCACACTTACAAGTGGCCTCAGGTAGTCAGTGGTAGGGATACATTGGGATTTATCCATTTTGATCAAAGGCACATGCAATAAGTTGATCATGGTGAATTCTCATGATTATATAATGAGAATATAATAGAATCCTTACGAGTAAATGAAACTGGATTATCTTAAAAACAGGAAAATACTTAACTTACTTTAGGATGTAACTCATTTTAGTCTGTTTTTCCCCCCAAAATAAAATAGACATACGCTAGAAAGAGATGTATGTTAAGTGATTCCAGGATATTTAAGCTGCATTTTAAAAGTTGTACGCATTATATTTATGATAACTGTCCTGAAAGTGTCCTCTGAGAGCTCTCACCTCCTCTCTTCTTGCAGCTGGCCTCAGACACAACACATGGACAGCGAGGGTGTGTTCCAGCTCCTCTCCTGTTTGGCTCTCCCAGTCCCTCCGGGGGCCTGCCCATCCCACTGGGGCCCCCCTGGGGCTCGGAGCTGTCTGGAGGGCTGCTGGGTCCTGAGGCCATGGCAGCCGTCACATCCAGAGTGGAGCTGGCTTCGGACATGGAGGCGTCCATCGCTGCAGCGTAGCCCGCCATCAGAGCCAGCTCATCATCCTGAGACAAGGGCGTCTGGGTAATAAAGCATAACCCCATTATTCAAATCAGTTGCTAGTTTAGCAGGATTTCCTTTGTTTAACATTTGCCTATGATGCACTTCCTCTGGAATCATGAATGACCCAACTATTTGCATTAGCAGATATAAGGACCTGTGTCCACCTGTCCTTTAATGTCATTATGACTGGCAGAAGCCAAACTGTTTTCCACTTAAAAGTTTCAATCATCATTCCATAATGGGAACATGAAGAGACTCTTGTTTCTTTCCTCTGTCATGATCAACAGGTTAGGGAACACAACCGCTACAAAAGAGTTGACCTAAAGCAGGGGTGGGGAACCTTTTTCCTCTCAAGGGACATTTCAATGTTTTCAACATCCTCCGAGGGCCGTACAAATTATTGACCTCTGCTTAAAAAAACTAAAATCACAGCCCATTCATTTGGCCTTTCTTTCATGCTGTGCAAAGAAAAAGCAACCTCTTAATCCAGATATCTCACCATGACTCGCGCATGCATGCACGTGCACGGTGTGGCATGACCACCACAACAGAAAGATATGGACACAAGACGTGTGCAAATGTATTTAGTTTCCTATCCATGTGGACATCATTTAAGTGTGTGTGGGGGGGGGGATCTAACATCCTCTAGGGGGTCCGGGAAGATTTTTAAATGTTGAAGTTAAAAGCATCAATCTGGTGCACTTTGAGAGCAAAATGAAGAGATCTAGGATACATCTCTCAACACCCAGATGAAACAGAACCGTAAGCAGATTTACTTTTTCTTTATGAATATTTTACAAATCACCTCCTTTCAAACTGTAGTCTTGTTTATTATTACAACTTTTTTTTACTATCATATAGTATTTTATACCCGTTTACTTTATTCTCTTATTTTGATAACTATAATGATCATATAAAGATGTGCCTCTACCTCACTGGTTGTAGAACAAGCTTCTTATATTCGTTAGCATAGCTAGCTTACCCAGATGCTAATACACAAAGTTATTGACTATGATGAGTATGACGAACAGACCACTGGGCTTTCAACTAAAGACACAGCCACGCAAAAACTGCAGCATGTGTACGGCCATTTCTGAAGTGCCGGAGCGGCGTTCTGGTGCTCTCGGTCAGAACTGCACCCCTGTCAGACCTGTCAGATATACCACGTGATGACACGTTAGCCTCGTGTTGTGTTCAAGGACCCTGACCGTGGCCAGGAAAAACAGGCACTCGCTTGTTTAATTATTTTGCGGTCTAGATTTCTTTAATTATTTTCTTTTTTGCGTGTGTTTATAAATTACCTCGAGGGCCGTACCAAATGGTCCCGCGGTCCATATACAGCCCGGAGGCCGGAGATTCCCCACCCCTGACCTAAACACTAGAGACTGGCCAGCCCTGGCTGTATACTACCATATATTATGTTCGTATCATTTTTCTTATTCCATTTTTTTTATTTAATCGTTTATTGGACGTCTTACTTTAACCTCTTATGTTTATATAAAGATCTTTATTTTATTTGTGTTACTGCACATTCTTACTTTGACTTCTTATTTCATAAATGTAAACAAATATATAGATTTATATTATTCATATTTTTACGTTTACTTTATATAATTCACAAATTACTGTCACCCGATTTTCCCAATATTTCCCAATGTTCCCGTATATAAATAAAAGTATTCTGATTATGATATATGTTTAGTTGGTGGAAATGTCCTACTGATGTGAAGTGTAAAAAGAACCAGTGAGTTCCTCTGCTGGAACTGTTCCTTACTTTGGCGATGCCAGAGATGATGATGGTGCTCTTCTTCACCGGGGACTTGAGCCTCTGCTTGGCGGACTGGTGCAGCTGTCTGATGGCGGCCTCGGCCACGGGGTCCGTGCCGTTCAGCATGAGCAGCTCCGTGTCAGAGGAGGACAGGGCCTTGCTGACGGGGCCCCCCAGCATGGAGGCGTGCTCGGACACACGCCGCTCCGACAGCTTGGGCCTGATGGTCGCTGGCCTCTGAGCAGCATCTGAGGGAGCACACCGTTAGCTTCACCCCCCAAACATCTCCTACTGAGGCATAACCATGTCTGCTAACCAACAGGCCATCACTATTGTTTATACTTTTCAAAATGAAACTTTTTTTCATCACACTTACTAATTGCTGCACCTATTGTTGTGTAGATGTCGGGTCATGTTCATGAAATGGTCTGATTCTAATTGAGATTATCGACACACAAAACATATACAATCATGTTTGAATCTAAATGTTTGAATCTAAATGTTTTCATCTATACCTCTTTATTCCATTATTTATAAAGTATAATCAAGTTTTAGATATATCAAACAAAAACCTTTTATTACCGTTTTCATTTTGGGGGATTCCGTGTGCACCTTAAACAGGTAGGAAACACTTTTGGCAGGTGAGTTCTTTGTTGTCAGAATTGTATTGAAATAGTTTGTTGCCGTTGTAGGGAAACTTATTCCAGCCACAAAAGGCTAAAGTGCACCACTAACGCATCTTCTAAATAGTCATTTAAGAATTGAGGTTTTCTTAAAGGTAAGCTTAGATTTCTCCATACACTCTAAACACAAGGTAAATAATGTGTGTTAGCAAGTTAACATTACTGCCATGTCTTTTTTTTCTAGCTAGGAATGATCAAAGGATGCACCTGGTGTTTAGAGTGCATGGAAAGCTCACCCTGGTCTCACAGGGCCCTTTTGGTTGGTTTCACAGGGCCCTTTTGGTTGGTTTCAAGGGGCCCTTTTGGTTGGTTTTCAAGGGGGCCCTTTTTCTATACAATTATCTTGGAAAAATTTATTTTTACATATTTACTTTTAAAACACAGGAGAGAAAACAAAAACATCAGACTTATAACAGATCACCAGATGTTTTTCACTTGCCCTCGAGGCTTCCATAATGATGAGACATGTCTTCTCTGAATTAGGTTATCATTGTCAGATCTTTGCTGTTGAACAGTTTGTGTTGCTGTACCTGTGTTGAGTCGAAGTGGGAGGGGTCGCCCTGGCTTGCTCTTCACCGCAGTGATGGTGGTGACCACCGTGCCACAGGGCATTACAGTACGGTCCATCTCCACCCTCTTATTGGAGGCGGGGGTGGGAGGCAGCCAGGACCTCACCTCACTGGGCTCCAGGTAGGTAAACTGAAGGGGTAAATCACC
The DNA here is from genome assembly GCA_902827135.1 of Harpagifer antarcticus. Taxonomy (NCBI): domain Eukaryota; kingdom Metazoa; phylum Chordata; class Actinopteri; order Perciformes; family Harpagiferidae; genus Harpagifer; species Harpagifer antarcticus. Next base: position 498,640 of record CADEHL010001392.1, read on the forward strand.
AGTTAATGTTCTATTGTGCAGATGAAACCCTCAGAAAGAAGAAGATCATTCAAATCAATCTATTATAACGGGGATGATGGTCTTACATCAGTAGTAAGTGATCCAGTCACTACGTCTTTGGTCATGAGTGCAAATGTTTGCTGTCCTTTGGGCTGCTTCCTTACGAGATCAAACGGCACCGACACCTGACCAAGTAATGAATCTAACAAAACGAAAACACACATGAATAAAATAACTCTTAATCACAACGAATACAACACAAACATGAAAGGCCGTTAGGTCATTACTCTCTTGAGGTTGTCCATCATTCCTTAACTGAATGATGAGCTCTTTTGATAATCCATTCAATTCGCTGGAAAGAAACAAAATAAAAGACAAGTTCAAGATAGGATAGAGAATGCTGATATTGATCGATAATAATATTTGTATACAGTGATAGTTTGCAGTGCTTGGTAAAACTTACAAGATAAAGGGCTGGTCCCAGGATGGACTGGCTGTGTTCTTCAGCACGGAGGTGTTAAACCTCTGTAGAGGATCGTCTAACTGCATCACACACAGGAGGTTCATGCTGCCTGCAGACACAGCAGGAAACAGTCAGCATCACAGGAACACGACATGTACCCCATTGTATGCCCCTGCCAACCAGTCAAGATGTACTTTATATCCACGTGTTCAAAATGTTATCACCTCAACAATTATAACCCTAGCATATCAATGCTTGAGTTATGACCAAAAACATGTCTTTTTTTTTACTTGACCTTCAGGGGTCAAAAGCTGATATTTGAATCCAAATGGACGTAACATTTGATGAATTTCCCTTCAGGCTTTCTGCAGATATCGTGTTTCAGGAGAATCAGAAGGACAACACATAAACATAATGCTGCCTCAGCACGGCGGCATAAAACCACAATGTGGGTTCCAAGATCTAACACTAAATGTTTCAGGGGATCTTTTGATAGCTTATCACATCAAATGCAAGATATCATTTTGCCTTAGTCACTTCCTCTATTTCACAGAAGGGAGGTCAGCGTGTATTGTAAAGATTAATTATGCGAAGGTTAGAGGAGAGTCAAGTACTTAGACAGAGTTGAAAAGATGTGTTTTGAGGTGGGACTGAAAGACTGTGAGGAACTCAGAGTCACGGAGATCTTGGGGGAGGGAATTCCAGAGCCTAGGAGCTGTGCCACTGAGAAGGCTCTGCAGCTCATCCAGAATGCAGCGGCTCGTCTGGTCTTCAACCTTCCAAAATGTTCCCACACCACTCCGCTCCTCCGCTCCCTTCACTGGCTCCCGGTAACTGCTAGAATCCACTTCAAGACACTAGTACTTGCATACCATGCTGCGAATGGATCTGGCCCTTCCTACATCCAGGACATGGTTAAACTGTACACCCCAGCGCGTGCACTCCGCTCTGCATCAGCCAAACGACTCGCTGCACCCTCGCTGCGAGGTGGACCCAAGTTCCCATCAGCAAAAACACGTGGGTTTGCTATCCTGGCTCCAAGATGGTGGAATGAGCTCCCCATTGACATCAGGACGGCAGAAAGCCTGCACATCTTCCGGCGCAGACTGAAACTCATCTCTTTCGACTCCACTTCGAGCGATAGTATATAAGTGCTTTGTTAGTAATTCTAACATAGGACTGGCTTATCTATAGCCAGCTGACAAAGCACTTATATACTAACATAGGACTGGCTTATCTATAGCCAGCTGAGTAGCACTTGAAATGTTTGGCTCTATGATACCTGCTGTACTTATATGATTCTGTTTTTCTTCTGGGCTGTGTCTTCCTGGTCGTATGTACTTATTGTAAGTCGCTTTGGACAAAAGCGTCAGCTAAATGCAATGTAATGTAATGTAATGTAATGAGAAGGCTCTGTCCCCAAGGCTGCAGAGTGTGGATGTGGGAATGGATAGGAGTGCGGCTGTGGTGGATCTGAGGGACCGTGGGGGTTGATAAGGAGTGAAGCATGGTTAGCATGGTTTCGGACTTTCGAACAGTTCTACCATAACGGCCAATGGTTGCTAGACACTGTGGTTCACAGTGTTAAAACTACTGTTGATGTAAACAGGCAAACATGTGAGAAAGAATCTGAAGTGATAGAACATTCTGACAATGTTTCAGGACACACAGGTGCTCTTGAAGATGCCTGGTGTGAAATGTGTCCAGGCCAGCAGTTGGAACGCTTGGAATCTGAACAGGAAGTGAGGCAGATTAAACGAATTAGTGATCACTCACCATTTGGAAAAGTCAGCGTCATAGCTGTCGGCGACCTTTTCCAACTCAAGCCAGTTCAAGGCAAATCCTTGTATTTGGAGGACATGCTATGTGATTTCTGGACTGAAAAATTCTCGATTGTCCATTTAAACACCATTGTACGTCAACAGGACACTGTCTTTGCAGAACTGTTGAACAGGTTGCGTACACGAGCTAAGACCACGGCGCTCGTTGCCAGTGACATAGCTATCTTGAAAAAGTGTGAAACCGGGGAAAGCACTTAAGCGTTGCATATTTTTGCAACAAATGCACAAGTTAATGACCACAATATGAGACAGTTGTCAGCATCATGTCCAGAGAACCTTTGTGTGGAGGCACTGGATTATGAGAAAAATCAACAATCCGGCCGCATGGAATTGAAAAGAGGGCACTTCAGAAATGTGTACAAATCGTATTTACCTGAAAGGTTACCGTTAGGAAAGGGTGCACGAGTGATGTTGATAAAAAATATTGATGTGTCTGATGGCTTGGTAAACGGAGTCTGTGGGAATGTCGTAGACATTGTCAACAATATCCACAACACATTTGTGAGCACTGTGTTTGTGAAATTCGATGACGAAAAAGTGGGTACTAACAGAAGGAAGCGTTTACCTTCAACTAGTGAAAACCCTTTGGCTACTCCCATAAACAGGGATGATGAAAGGATACTAGGGGTGTAACGGTATCCGTATTCGTCCCGTACCGTCACGGTTCAGACGTCACGGTCCGGCACACGCAGTCACACGACGAATACGCCTTTTTTTGGGAAAAAAGTCTTTCATTCAGGGCAGTATCCATTACACTATATATAATCCAGGGGGCGGTATTGCGCCTTAAAGCTGTTTGCCAGCCGCCCTTAAACGACAAATGAAGAACAATAATAATAGTAGTAATAATAATAAGAAAAAGAATATAGTTGAAATAAAATAAATTGTAATTGTGGTTAAATAACATTGTCAGCTGCATTTATTTGGTCAATTTAAACGGTAAGTAACGTTATTATGTCAGGTGCGCGTGACCTGTGCCGCTGCGCATTCATCATCTGCAAGGTGCTTACACAGCAGTCAATGATGGACATCAGAAAATGGTTAAAACAACCAGCCCTTATCGCCAGCAGTAACACTGCATCTACTGCAGGTAATAACAGTTCAGATCATGGGGACATTACGTTACCCGCAGCCACTGTCGTGGACACTAACGTCTGACTCGCCGGCTTTGCCCGCCTCGCCCACGGAGGCGGAGCAGCCGCAGCTGTCTTCGTTGCCCCAAACACCGCCACCCCTCAGCGGCCCGCAAGTGCCAGAGGACCTCGGCAAAACAGAGCCTGCCCAGGTATATTTAAAAAAGTACCCAACTCGCCTGTACACTGGGGTAAGGCACTCATTTTGCAGCTCATGGTTTCAAAACAGAGATTGGCTGGAATATTCATGTGAAAAAGATGCCATCTTCTGCTATGCATGAAGACATTTCGGTTCAAGTAAGTCAGATGCCTTCACCACAACTGGCTACAACAACTGGCGCCATGATCTTATAGGCTACGTGATAAGGGACTGGGAAGGCATGAATCAAGCAAAGAGCACATAGATCCATAGATCTCTTAATTTTGCTCTCAAAGTGCACCAGATTGATGCTTTGAACTTCAATATTTAAAAAAAAAAATCTTCCCGGGGGAGCATGCCCCCGGACCCCCCTAGAGGAGGTGAGAACCCTCCTAGAGGAGGTGAGGACCCACCTAGAGGGTGTTAGGTCCACTCCAATAGCACTTTACAACTGCACCCTCTCTAATCTCAGATGCACCCTGAGTCATTTTGTTCTGGAACCGGGCCTGCTTCATTTGCACTTGTCAGTTTGACACTGGTTCGGTGTGTAGCAGTGCAGCGAAGGGCTGCGCAGAGTGCAGCAGTCTGCACTCTGCGCAGCCTGCGTTGCTGGCTTCCTCCAAGTTTACAGTAAAACAAACTGGTGGTGTGACCAATGGCCATTTACAATTATTAATACTATTATTAGTATTAGTCTATATTTTGGTTGAAAAAAAAAACATAAATAATAATAAAAATATATATAAATAAAATCGAATTTTAAAAATAATTTTCGATTATGGAGACTGTAACGAATATTCGAATAATCGAATAATCGCTGGCATCCCTAATGACAACAGGAGGTTTTTACTTTATTTGCATGCTGTTGAAGTGTATATCTGTTGTCTGTCTGTCCTGCAATACAGTAAGATAAATATTGAAAGATTACATTTTCAGGCATATATTTCATTTTCCAAATGTTTCCAAATTTATAACTTCATTTAGTGGCATTGACCACAAAACAAATGTATTGCAGGTTTTGCTTTTTGTTAAAGTTTAGGCAACAACAAAAAGCAAAAAAACACTGGTATGGACTCTCATTTGAGACGGGGTTCGACTCCTGTGGTGGTTTGATCTATTGTTGTGGTGTAGACCAGGGGTTCCCAACCCCCGGTCCGCGGACCGGTAGGTGTTACTGCCAGGCCGCGAAATAGCTGTGAGTTTATGGTAATAATTGCAGAATTATAAATATATAAAAATATTTTATCATAATATTTTTTTCAAAAAGTGTTTAATTTTTGCACCTAATACCAGTCATATTATTTCATCCAGTAGCCTGGTTAAACTTTCACTATAAAACTGTTAAAAATGCCATGGCTTTTATGATGTTCCGAGGGATTCGGCGGATCAGCCTATGGTCTCAGCCTCTCGTGCGCATGAGAAAGTTACCGGTGCGCCAAGTAGGAAGAGGAGCGCACAGGAGACAACTGTTTAATTGCAGACTGTTATGTTTATGTGGGGAAATGGCAGTGCATACATTATTTGAGATATATTTCAAACTCGGACTTCATTTTAAGGACATGTCGGCCAGGGGTGTAGAGCTATTTGTTTAAGCACCGGATTGGCAAAACAGGAGAGTAAACCAGTCTGCCTTGATCTATGAATTCATGTCCAGATTTTAAATCTCAGATCTGCTCAAGAGGCGCATTCACACTGCGGTACTTTTCCCACAAAGGTTCATGCGAACTTAGTTCAGTGAACTCTTTTATCGCGTTCACACCAAAAAGAGCCGGTACTAAATATAGCTCTTTTCTCACAAAAGAGCCGCTCGTAAGTCCCTGCTAGAGAGCAGGGACTTACGAGCGGCTCTTTTGTGAGAAAAGAGCTATATTTCTGATTGGCTGGGCGGATTGCAAACCACGCCCCGTAAAACTTCCAAAAAGTTTTGTGAAGCCGCCATTTTATTATCCTCGCATTAGCATTATTAGCATTAGCATTAGCCCAGCGCAGAAATGCAGAGAGACTAACTTATGGCAACACAAAATAAAACATGGAGCGGTGGAGATGAGGAGGTGTCGGCGTTCTGGCGATTTACTCGGAAGGCTTCAGTAGAAGCTGCTGGGAGTCCCAGCAGCTTCTACTGAAGCCAGTCCCCAACTCCGGGGACTTCCGGCCGGGGACTCCGGGCGGCAGTATCCGCCGTGAAGTTGTTTGTAGCCTGCCAGTAAACCCAAAGCAGAAGAAGAAGAAGTGAAGTCAGCGGCTTCATTTGCCTAATCCACCCCCAGGGACTTTTTCCGGTGTGAACGCGATCTGTACTTAGTTCATGCGAACTAAAGAGTTTGCATGAACTAAGTTCGCATGAACCTTTGTGGGAAAAGTACTGCGGTGTGAATGCGCCTAAGGGAACCTGTAACACAGGTCTCAGTCGGGTACTCAAGCCTGCTTTACAATATAGGCAGGGCCACTCTGCTGTCGTCCATCAGCTGTAGAGAGTTAACTAATTAGAGGGGCATGGCCCCACAGCTGTGAGAACTCAGCAATCAGGCTCCATTTTAGGTAGCTATTTCCTGGAGCGTCAGACAGCCGAAGACCGACAAAGACATTGGAGTCCTGCTGGAGTAAGACTGACAAAGACATTGGAGTCCTGCTGGAGTAAGACTGACAAAGACATTGGAGTCCTGCTGGAGTCACGAGGGTGGCAAAGAGGAGGCAAATCCTACTTTGATTGAGCTAAGTATCGCTGGTGTTTTATTTCATTTGGTTGTTTAGCCCCTCATGCTATAATCATGTGTATTTTCTCCATTCCTGTTCATGTGTCGTCTCGCAATTATCACTGGCCCCGTGCATCTCGTAATCGATATAACCGGCCTGCTCTCGTCTATCCCACATGCTCCACTGAGATCCAACATCTAGTTTCAGGCGGCCTGTGGAACTGCCAGTCAGCTGTTCCTAAGGCTGACTTCATCTCTGGCTACGCTTCCCTGCAGTCTCTGGATTTCCTTGCTCTCACTGAGACCTGGATTACTCCATCCAACACATCCACCCCAGCAGCTCTCTCCACGGCATATTCCTTCTCCCATACACCCAGACCCACTGGCAGAGGAGGTGGCGTTGGTCTCCTGCTCTCTCCCAAATGGAGCTTTTCCTTCTTCAAGCTACCTAACTTCACTCCTTCCACCTTTGAATTCCATGCCGTCACAGTAACCCATCCTATACAATTAACCATTGTTGTTCTCTACCGGCCACCAGGCGCCTTGGGGGACTTCTTGAAGGAATTAGATAATCTCCTCTCACACATCCCTGAAACTGGGCCTCCCGCTGTACTTCTCGGAGACTTCAACCTCCAGACAGGGAAGATAGACGAACTAACATCTCTGTTAACCGCCTTTGCTTTCTCACTGTCTCCATCCCCACCAACTCATAAAGCTGGCAATGTCCTTGATCTCATATTCTCAAGAAACTGCACTACTTCCGATCACTTCTTCATTTCATTCTCTCTACCCCTTTCCAAACATAACAAACTAATCTCTTCTCATCCTGCACCTGTCCGCCGTAACCTTCGTTCCCTCTCCCCCTCTACCTTTGCCTCATCGGTGCTCTCAGCCCTCCCTTCCTCTGACTCGTTCCAACTTCTGCCTCCAAACTCTGCTGCAGAAACTCTCCTCTCTACTCTCTCATCCTCTCTGGACTCTCTCTGTACTCTCACATCTCGGCAGGCTCGTCAGTCCCCTCCTGCTCCCTGGCTAAATGACGCACTGCGTGCTAATAGAACGGTCCTTAGGGCAGCAGAGCGGAAACGGTGGAAATCCAAACACCATGATGACCTCCTAACCTATCAGGCTCTCCTCTCCTCTTTCTCTGCTTCGATCTCTCAGGCAAAAAGCACTTTCTTTCAAGATAAGATCCAATCTTCGTATTCCAATCCCAAAAAACTATTTTCCATCTTCTCCACCCTCTTGGACCCTCCCAAAGCCCCTCCTCACTTCTGTCAAGCGACTTTGTTAACCATTTTGAAAAAAAGGTTGATGATATTCGCTCTTCTTTTTCTGACTCACCTTTACTCACCGCTGGGTCACCAGACCCTCCTTTCACCCACACACTAACCTCCTTTTCCCCTCTCTCCCCAAGTGAGGTTCTTAACCTCATTACCTCGGCCCGCCCTACCACCTGTCCTCTGGACCCTATCCCTTCAAACCTCCTTCAGACTATCGCTCCTGATATTCTACCGTTTCTCACCCATTTCATCAACACTTCTCTAACTTCTGGTCACTTTCCAAATAGTCTTAAGGAGGCAAGAGTAAACCCTCTCCTAAAGAAACCCACTCTCAACCCGTCTGATGTTATAAACTACAGGCCTGTCTCTCTCCTCCCGTTCCTGTCTAAAAGACTTGAACACGCTGTCTTTAAACAACTCTCCTGTTATCTCCATCAGAACAACCTTCTGGATCCGCACCAGTCTGGTTTCAAGGCAGGTCACTCCACAGAAACTGCTCTCATTGCTGTCACTGAGGAACTGCACACTGCCAAAGCAGCATCCCTCTCCTCGGTCATCATCCTGTTGGACCCGTCAGCTGCATTCGACACGGTAAACCATCAGATCCTCCTTCGCACTCCAAGAACTTGGAGTTTCAGGCTCTGCACTTTCCCTCCTCACACCTCAAAGACCGTACCTACAGGGTAACTTGGAGAGGGTCCGAGTCCGACCCTTGTCAATTAACTACAGGGGTCCCTCAGGGCTCTGTTCTTGATTCCCTCCTCTTCTCCCTGTACACAAACTCGCTCGGATCAGTCATTAGCCCGCATGCCATGGTTTTTCATACCACTGCTACGCTGACGACACCCAATTAATTCTGTCCTTTCCCCGCTCAGAGACCCAGGTCGTCGCACGCATCTCTGCTTGTCTAGCTGACATCTCTCAGTGGATGTCTGCTCATCACCTCAAGCTCAACCTTGACAAGACTGAACTGCTTTTCCTTCCAGGAAAAGATTGTCCCACTCTTGACCTGACGATCAACATCGGCACCTCTGTTGTTTCCCCGTCTCAGACTGCAAGGAATCTGGGTGTGATCCTAGATAACAACCTGTCCTTCACTGCAAACATCGCTGCTACAACCCGTTGCTGCAGATACACGCTTTACAACATCAGGAAGATTCGTCCCCAGCTGACCCAGAAAGCGACGCAGGTTCTGGTCCAGGCTCTCGTCACCTCACGCCTAGACTACTGCAACTCCCTCCTGGCTGGTCTCCCTGCATGTGCCATCCGACCTCTGCAGCTCATCCAGAATGCAGCGGCTAAGTGCAATGTAATGTCCGGGACTCTCACAGTATCTGCTGCCCGCAGCTGTTTTATAGAAGGAAAACCTCCTTCACTTCATGAAATGGCTGCAGCACCAGCACGCAGAGAGCTGTGCCTTTTTACGCACCGCCTTCGCTGTGTTTACCTTCATCAGAACAGTTTAAGAGTGACTGCAGGCTGCTACTTGTTAACCACACACACCTCTACACACATCTCTACACACATCGAACTGCCCGATTACTCCCCCTTTTATTAGTTTTATGAAGGAGGTGTGTGTGTGTGTGTGTCACCAGCATTTGTTTTCAAATGACCATGAACAGTAATTTACACACATCTGGCTAACTCCACAGGTATATGTGGGTGTTCCCAAAATAAATTAGTTTAATCTTAATCTCGATGTAGTGCTAAATGCTGTCGGACGTGCACCGGAACAAACGACACTATTATAATATCTTCTGAAAACATATGACACACACATCGGTTTTTTGGTTTTCTGAAAAAACGACGCCGGTTCTTTTTTAAACGTTGTTAATATGTTTTGGATGCATATTGTTCTAGTATTTGTTCAGGCTGCCTGCTGGTGGTGAGTAAATATTAAAATTGACAACCCGTCCGCGATTTTTTTTTTTTAATGTATCTGCCGGTCCTTGGCACAATAAAGGTTGGGAACCCCTGGTGTAGACAGTTAATTAAAGATCCATAAAGATATAACTGCACAGTCCAATAATTGTTGACATGATGTGTTTAAGTCCTCTAGGATCAACAAACGACATATCGCTACCTGGTTGATGCAGGAAAAATGGTACCAACACAACTGGCGCACATGCCTAAGATTTCCTGGTCAGAAACGAAAGAACGCAAAGTCAGGTAAACAATTTAGAGGGATGACAAACCGCTCATTTCGGAGGACTGGGGGGGGGGGGGGGGGCGCACGGACGTGAGGGCCCGCTCATCACTGCGCGCACATGTGTGACCGCAGTTTTAATTATTATTATTATTATATGAATATAAATATTTGTATTATTACTATTACTGTTCAAAATTATATAATGTTATAAAGACAGAAATCACTTTAAAATACAAAAACATTTTAGAAGAATAACTGACTATTAATTATGAATACTAATATATATTAAGAAAATGTATTAAGCTGTATGATTAATTTATCATATTTTCCATCATAATGTACTCATCATTTAAAAAAAAAATTGCAACAGGGGGGTCCCTGCCAGAGGATAATGCAATATGGGGGTCCTTGGCATGGCAACGTTTGGGAACCCCTGCTCTAGAATACAGAATGTTGGCAAAAAAACTAAACCAAGGTCAGGCAGTGACAGCCTCTAAAGTAGTAATACTTATAACATAAGAAAAATAGGATAAACTTAACTTGATATTTGAAGGAAGTCCAGTAATACAACTACAGAATTAATGAAACTCCTCTGCAGCACAACAGTTTCAAACTCAAACTGCTGATTTACCAACCAGCCTCTTTTGTTCAGTTCTGTCAAACCCTTCTTTATAAACTGAACTCACAATAATATGAAAGAAAAAGTTTGACATGTTGAGTAAAAGGCTTAAAGTTCTCAAAGTCTATCCTGGCTGCTTATAGTGTTGTGGTAAGTCTCATAATATATATTTGTTTCGTGAGCACAAGGAAATGGAAGTGGTTAAATTAATGATTTAAAAAATGCTATGTTTACAATGTAGGAGTGTGTTTCTTTGTAAAGTACACTGGACCTTGTGTAAGGTCAATATGATTTGTTCGGTAAACAGATAACTAATGCAGATTATTATTAATCAGCTCAATATTATCAGCAAAACCATTGTACACCAGCCGGTACTATTGTGGAGGCTTGTCAATATACAGTGATGACGTGTTTTTGAAGGACGCCCCGGACGTTAGCCTTGCAAGGGCTCCCTCAAAAAAGAGCAATAGGATTTGTTCTTTGGATTTTAGAATATAGCAGAGATAAGCCTTGTATCAAACAAACCTTTAAGATACTTACACGATTTGTTCAGCAGGATAATCCTCCCATATTAACACCACTTTTAGGATTTCTTAAGCGTAAATGCAATCGCAAGAAGTAAAAAGCTAATGGCAATAAAGGAACAACATCAGTCACATGGCTGCATCGCCATCGCTAAGCTAAAGGTGGCTAATGTTCGGTGCAGTGATGTTTAGTTGTCTCATTAAGTCACTCGTTATCGACCGCTGACTTTTTGACACAGAGGCTACAGATGTTCATGAGTGGGGTGTTTACTGACATATTTTATCTTGTAAAACTAAACTCTAAAGTAAAAACTAACCAAACATGGTACATTGCTTACTCATTTCTTGGTTTAAGGACTAATTCATGCACCACTCTATGCTGAACGACACCACCATCAAATCAGAGGCCCGTTTATTCCTGCTTCACAGACTATATGTATTTTGGTTTCAGTGTAGCAGTGAACTTTTGACGGATACGAAACACATATCAAATGTTTGGATTTCTAGTAGTTGTTGACAATAAACCAGCATTAAGATGCAGATGTGCGTTACAGAAGGGTCAGTTAATGAGTGGACAGTGGAATGAAGACAGGAGCTGTGAGACCCACCTGCAGCATCCTCCTCCTGATTCAGGGTCACCCGGATGTTCTTCACCAGCAGCTTCCAGTCGTGGGCGCGGGGGGGTTTTGGGGGTGAAACCACATTGTTGCGTGCACCCTATTGGAGAAATTATTATAAAGTAAATAACTAAAAAATATTGATCTACAGTGCAAAATATTATTAGCAGCAATGTAAGTAAAGTAGAATTTCCCAGCTTTTTCAAAGATAAGCAACACAGTTCTATACATAAATCAAAGAGCTTTGGAAACTACCTCCGAACTAAAAACACCTTTCAGTCGGTCAAATTGCATCATTCATCTTAAACACTGTTGGAATAATAAAAATACAACTTTTTAGGGGAATAAAACTTCTGCTTAAGCCTCCCAAGCATTGTAATGTGCTGTGTATTTGTACCATGCTGTAAGAAAGACAATATAGACGGGAATACTGTATGCAAATCACCTGTGCTGACACACTGAAATCTTGCCAATGACTTGCATAGGATTTTCTGGTAACACTTTATATTAAGGTACACAAATTAACCATCAACTAGTTGTTAATTAACATGCATATTAGCAGTATATTGGCTCTTTATTAGTCATACTAGCCTGTACACATGCTTATTGCACAGCTAGCATTAGCTATATTTATCTTGTTTACACTTAGCGGTCCCATGTGTTAATCTGTGTATGTTACACTTGCATGTATGAGATCATTAAGTGCCTTGTATCTTCTGTTTTTATAGTTTCACTCCGTTTGAATGTCAGTGGACTGCAAATAAGTCAATAAAGGAGCATGGCTGCTCATTCCCTGGCTCTCAAAAGAGTTTGGCTGGCTGTTTCATCTACGTTCACACTGAGACAGTGAAACACAGAGAGAACAGTACACCTATTGTGTAAGTACATACGAGCAGGTCACACAGTATGGTCACAAATACATCAAATCTGTTTTTATTCAAAAGTACAGGCTGCATGTTTTGGTATGTGTCTGAACCTCTCTTTAGTGGTTCTTTAATAAAACAGATATGTCAACGTGTGCCTACTTTGTTCATGTACTGTTGAGGTTCATTTCAGTAGTTGTGTGCTATAATGTATTTACAAAGTGTGAAGAGGAGGCAACCTCTTCAACTCTGTATCCATACAGATATCCGTGTTGCAGTTTCAGCTGATCAATTAGGATTAGGTTCAATAATACCTTCACATTGTCATTTTACAACATTACTATGACAAAAATATTGATTGCAGATCCTAAGTCTTTCTGTCAAATGACACGATACTGCAATCAAAGGCCTGGGATGACAGACGTGCACACACTTGTCTGCATTGCTTTGTTGTGCGTTGGCAGCTGTTCAGATGTCATGCATCAGCATCCTGAACTCACCGTGAGCTGTGAGGCCTGAGCAGGCCTACAGCTGAGCAGCACAGAGGGGCGCGCTGCACACAGCAGCCCCCTCAGCTGCTGCTGCAGGGCCGCTGCACGGCAGGAGGAGGCTTGGTCCTGGCAGAGAGAGGTCAGAGAGTCAGACATGTCCCACAGGACTGGAGCAGATTCACTAGGACTGCACAATTCATGGAAATCTTATTGAAATTGCAATACGGACTAGTGCAATATCCAAATCACAGTAAGCTCAATATGAATTAAAGGCTTAATATTTAAAAAATCAATCTGAAAGAAGTATTGCGGAACTGCATTAACATGTTGTTGGTACGGACCATCAAAAATAACAATCACATCATTTTAAATTGAACATTTCAATGATATTTGTTTTTGTATGGATCATTCCGTCTAGTATTAGGGGTCATATTGCAACTGCATTGTCATTGAAATGATTGCAGTTAGTTCTTATTGTTGTTCAGCCATAATATTGACTGTCTTTCACCGAAAGATAACTTTCTCTAAGCAGGTCAAAAACTACGAAAAATAAAGTACACTTTCAACAATGTTACATGTTCAGAGGACTTCCATTTACCTGGGTGAGGGTGGGGGTGACCTGTAGCACCCCCGAATCCAGCTGCGTCACCCCCCAGATCACCTTCACCTCGTCTTTAGCCTCCTGCATCTGAAGGTCCAGCTGAGGGACACAGAGGAGAGAAAACCAAAATGCCTTATGATGCCAGGGTTCTCAGAAAGCCTTCAGTGCTCATCAGCTTGACTTATTCGAACATCTATCAATTATTTAGTAATAAAACTGCCATGTATAATGTCTATAATGGTTATCTAAACATAATGACCTAATTCTTTAATAAATATGTTCCTGTGGGCTTTTGGCCTCTCATTTGAAAATACATCAGTCTAGTTGTATTTTTTAATGACTCAAATGTTCAAATATCGAACCATTAAGCAAGCCTTAAATTGTCACCACAGCAACAGTTTTCATAACAGTAAATATCATGCATTCAATTGATGACTAACCTAAATGGCAACACTCAATCTCAGACTGAATCAAACCTATTCTCAGCACATGACTCATCAATCTCTTCTCCACGGCAACCTGTGGATGGGATTCATTTGTGCGCTTTGATGTGACAAAGTGTAATTAATAATTATTCTTTAGATTACATTTTGTGTGATTGTTTGAATTGAATCTTGCATACCATTAGTTACAGGAACATTTTCGAAAATGGTGTTTCTCCTAAAAGCATGCCCTGCATTCTAAATCAGTTTATTAAAACACTGAAGATAACATATCTCCAGTTTTCATCTCAAACAAAACACTAACGCTCTCTAAACTCCAGACTGACAAAAAGAAACGCTCATTAGAAAAAGTCAGCAAGGTGTACATCCTCATATCTGAGAGAGAAATTGAATGAAGAATAATGGAAATAGACAGAAACCTGCCTGGGACTTCATGTCCCAGCATGCCTGGATTCCAGCGTGAGGCTGAACAACGGCCTCTGTGCTGCCAAACAAAGCTTCATCAGAGAGCAGGAGAATGCTTAGATGGATCCAGAAGAACAATATCACAGGCTGCTTTGATCCCACCCGGATCACTTCATACAAACAGTGTTATGTGGGAGGCTACCAGAATTATAAAACTCAATCCACATGGAGTGAGAAGAGAAACAATGATGCTTATTGAAAAGCTGTAACCATCCAAATAGCTCCGATCATCTAACTAACCACGATCAATGTTTCTCATACAGCATCTCTGTGTAGTATGTGTATTCGCTCTGTCCTAAACGCCTTGTTGAGAAAAGATAAGGCTGAGTGTGTGTGTGTGTGTGTGTGTGTGTGTGTGTTAACTGTCTACACCAGGGGTTCCCAACCTTTATTGTGCCAAGGACCGGCAGATACATTAAAAAAAAATCGCGGACGGGTTGTCAATTTGAACAGATTTTAATATTTACTCACCACTAGCAGGCAGCAACAGAGGCTAATTGTACCCTATGTAACAGCCTGAACAAATACTAGAACAATATGCATCCAAAACATATTAACAACGTTTAAAAAAGAACCGGCGTCGTTTTTTCGGAAAACCAAAAAACCGACGTGTGTGTGTGTGTGTGTGTGTGTGTGAGGAGCTCCACAGATTGGTCCATTTGGATGGTCACGTCACTATACTCAGGAAGCAAACAATGGACAAAGAGAAATGTTGAACGAGGCATTCTGGGGCAGCACAGACAGGTCTTCTCTGTGTCAGAGTTTTACTCGCTACAGGGTGCACTTTGAGGGTTTGTGACTCTGCAGACCGTTTACGTGCAGAATAACCTTCATAACACACAAGGGGACGGGTAATAACCGGAAAAGCATGACATGGCACCTATAAAGTGGTGCTACTCCTTTGGGATGATGCATGTCACATGTGTGTCCTTCAGCACATGCAGCAGACCATGTGATGCAGCCGTGTGTTAAAGACAAAGTACACTGAGCAGTTCACCGGGTGCGTTGCTGTGTCCCTGCACTGTGAATACCAGAGGCCTCTGGTCCGCATATCCCAGCACCCCTAACATGACGGGCCAGGACTATTCTAGTATGGATCAGAGTGAAAAGCTAACAAATGTTCCAGTGGGTGGATGGAGACATTTGAAAGGCCTCTCTGACTAAGCTGAAACAATTATAGTGAAAAGAGGCTTCCTTTATGTTCCCGCCGCAACAACTGATCCCAACCAAAACAAAAGCACCCTGGCTCTAATCCTGACTTTAGCTCCTGAGTCTCTCACTCAAGTTGTATTTATGGCACAATGAGATCAGGGTGGGTGACGACAAGCTACTTATCACTTTAAAAATAGCATTAACACAATTGGGTTAGCTTGTATAGCTGCTTGAATACAGACTTTGGTGCAGGTTTAACACTGAAAGTAAGAACAGGAGGAAAGATTACCACAGCTTAATGAACACAAGCTGTTGCATATCCCATCACGCAACCTTTCACTCACTTCAGTTAAATACCGCATCAGAGTCTGACGCATAAAGAGGGTTTGGAAAGACCACCATTCACCTTTCGGGATGATAAATAACATGAATTGCTGCAATGTTCAGATGAAGACAAGGTCATCTTTAGTCATTTGTGTCATAACTTCAGTGTTTCAATGGTTCTCTTTATGAATGTCAATGTGGACAAAGAGGGCTAACTTTGGAGGTGGGTCTGACAGTGATTTTATTTTAGGTCTTCTTGACATTTGCCAAGCACAGAAAGACACCCCACCATTTCATCTAAGACTCCTGCCAGGCCCGCAGTGAGCCAGCACAGGGCAGCACTTGATGTTCAATAAAACCTCCCAATAAACTAAACCATGTTGACATCCAAAGAGTGTCTGCTTTCAAATGCCTCAGAGCTAAGTGGATATTTACTAGTAGATACAACTAAGTATTGTTTACTTTCATGAAACTTAAACAGATGCCTCAGAAGGAACTAAAGAGTAGTTACCTGCAGCTCCAGTGGAGCAATACACACTGTGTATTTACAGGGCTCTGCTGAGGGCATGGCTGTGGAGGCTGCACTGACAGAGAACTGAAGCTTCTCCCCGATCACACTGCAGCAAGCGGCCTGTTGTCAAGACAAAGTGAGGCATGAGTGTTACATAAATACAGTTAGAATGCTGGAGCTAAAGCAGGGACAGCGTTGTAGACTTGCATGTACTTATTCTATGTAACAAGAAAACATATCCAACAGCGAGGTAAACCAGAATTTGTAATAAGCTATTGTAAAAGTGCTGTTTTCCTATCCACATGTAAAAGGCACTAGAAGGATTTATTGATACTAAGGGCTGTAGAGAAAGGTTTGGAGCTTTTTCCTTTAACGTTGAAGTTCAAATTCTCAATAAACACTTGAATGCTGTGCTGTCTTTCTATTTACTTGAATGTGTGAATTCATTCAGTTGGGTAGGTAAGCTTGGGATGGATATATTAAATATATACATACAAAAAACTAGAGACTCTTTCCAATGGAAGTTGCTAGCCGCATTAGCTCCAAGATGGCTATATCTAGTTTGTAGGTCGCCAAGTTGGCATCATTGACAGTTCGTCTCTTAAAGCCTCTAAAGCTCTGCAACAAAAAAGGATCATTATGAATGTGAATACTATACATGGTAATGCAGCAGGGCAGAGTGCCATGAGGCAGGCAGAACCAGATTTATTTCTAAATATTTGTCGATCAATATTAGGCTACACTAATATAAGGCTACTAGTATTATAATATTACTGCAATAATATTCCAGTGGTGGCTGCTTAAGGTTGTTTCTGGCACGTTTGATCCAAACATTGTCCAAAGCTCAAAATGTATTGTAATAGATGTAAGAATTCTCTAAATGTACAATATGTTTTGATCTAACACAATATATCCCAAATGCAATGTAATTCTGATTCAATCCATATATGTTAGGGTTTTCTTTAAACAACATTTTCACCACAATAAATAGACTGCCTTCTCACCGCTCACAAAGGGGGGGGGGGGGGGGCATCTGTATTAACGGGTCAGTCTAACAGCACCATAAATTACATTTAAACAACCACAAAAAAAACAATTATTGTTTCAACGAGATGCTGTTATAAAATGGAAACGGCTTCATTTAAAAAAATAAAAGCTTCAAAAATGTTTTAAGAAGGACACTGGGTCCAGCCCTGTAATACATGTGTTCCGTGTGTATATAGTCTTACGCAAGAAACACATAGCATGAACAGACTGCAACAAAACCAGTCTTACAGAACAGACTTCTGCTAAACTGGTGCAGAAGCAAAGCATCTGCCTGAGATGAAGTGCACACAGAACTGTGGAGAAGGGAGAACATCTGTGCTTGCTTTCAACGACATGATCAGAACATTCAATAAATCATTTTCACTGCAAAGGAATTTGTCTGTAATAGAGTAAATAATAAAACAGCTTTAAAGTGTCCTCTATGTATTTAAAACATTAATTCTGATTTGAGTGGAAGATGGGTGTGTTTGTGTACAGTTGGGTATTACATCACTGAGGGGAAACCTAAGCAATAAACAAAGGTGCTGCTGCATTCCTATCTGCTGCTCCTCCTCCTCAGTGCTGAGCCTGACAGCTATGTAAGCTTCTTGGAGCACGAGCGCACACACACACACACACACACACACACACACACACACACACACATACACAGCATGTGGGTAAAAATAAGCCTCTGCTCATTAAACTCCCTGCATTCCCCAACAGAGCAACTGGTATTTCGCTCCATAACATGATGGTCACAAAGAAAGAAATGGCTGAGTTTGCATTGGGATTCCTGCAAAGCCAATCAGGCCAGCAACACAGCAAGTCCCTATCTGAACTGAAGCCCTCCGCTGGCAGCTTGTTTTGCACACGGTCTGCAGCAGGTTGGAACATTATCTGAACAACTTCTTCAAAAAAAATTTAAGCAGGGGAATTCATTTATAGTGTCGCTGCATTTTTGAGTGAGCATGTGGACACCGCCGATTAATTAGCAAGTTAATGAGGGAAGTGTACAAAAAGTAACCAAAGTCAGGAGCTGGTGCTTGTCTATGTTAGTTTAAATGCAGCACTGGTGGAGCTTTTCCACTCAATGTGATAAGGGGAGATTGACTTGAAGAATTTGTTTTGTATTTGAGTATACAAACAAGGAAATAAAAAAGACGTAAGTGTCTGCTTCTTTAACCCAGATGAATGCTGAAGTTGCCATAAAAACAGAATCCAATGTGTTCGGTGGTTTGTAGGAACGGGACGCAACACTCAACAATATAATAATGAATGCCGTTATCTCCCAGAAAAAGCCCTTATGTATTACTAACACAAAGGGTCAGTTTACCTTCTTTCCTGCAGACTTTTGAAAGCTGGATACTTGGCTGACCATTAGTTCTGACGCCTCAAGGTCATCCTCTTCGAATGTTAACCGAACAGGACCCTGATGAGGAAGAGGACAGAAACATTCAAACAACAGCACACGGGAAGAAAATAAAGTTGTTGTAATAATGTTCCCACGTGATAATACCTAGGAACAGGAAAACAGCAGGGTGGTGCATGAAGGTGCAAATGTTACAATGCTGTCATTAAAAAGAAGCCAGGATAATGGGAGATTAAGGACGTCCACTTTGAAACAGATCGTCATATCGTCCACAGTCTAGTCTAGTGTATATGTAAACCTTTGAATCTTGAATCAAAGGACGGGGGAGAGTCTATTGATGGGTCCTCAACTATCCATGTGAGAGGATACATGAGATCACAGTCACATCCTATGCAAACTGCACCTTCTTTATTGGAGTCACCTGCCTGCCACAGAGAGAGTGGTGGCTGGCTGATCATGAGACTTACCCCACTCTTCTTCGATTGGTCATTCAATGCCCTGCACCAAGCTCCTCTCCACTGACTCTTCCAGCTCCTCTGTGACAGCGCCCATCCCAGAAGAGCCCCGGCTTCCTCCTTCGCCGCATTGTCCCCTGCTGCTGTCTGCCTTTTCCCTACACCCCGACGCTGGACATACTGTACGAAATACAGTATCAAAGTAACGAGGGATGCGAAGAAAAGTGTGACCATGCATAACCACTGCGGGTCCTCCAAACCGAAAAATGAACCGGAACTTTCGGAGTCGGACATTCTTTGCAAATGAAAGCGATGATCGCAGCTTAACACACCTCCTCTGAGAAATATCCTGGCAACCTCATAGAGCATTCGGTCGGGGAATCAGTGAAATAAATCTCCCACAGCTGATATCACCACGGATCTCAGCCCCCACAACGAACTATGCATATTGTGATTCATGTTGCAGTGCCCCATAATAGCTTTAAAAAGCCGTATATATGTCCCAAGTCTGTGCACGGTGTTTAAAATAATGATATCATTGTCCTATACCTAGACCACAGTTTCGGTTCAAAATAAACGTAGAGAACAGCACACTCTCCTTCTCCCATTCAATGTGGTTGTTAGCTTAGTTAGCTAATCTTCGATACGCTTCGCTTAACTAGCTATTCTTCATTAGCTATGGAGTCGCCAAAGTTTTAAAACAGGAACTATTTCCGAAGTCTCAAGTTAAACTCCGCCGCACGATATCCAGATATAGAACCAGAGTCCCGGGTAAACATCCTGAAAGCGGAGCAGTGCAGTTGTTGCCGCTGGACTCGCTTTGCGGATCGGGATTCGGTATGACTGTACAACTAGTTGACGTTTCTAAACGGATATGTGGCACAAACTGTAAGTCCCAGAATGCAATGCGACTGTTTGCGAGAGTTTGTTGTTGTCCGGTCGTTGTGCGAAAATAAGCCTATTTTACAACTGCAGACACCTCGTGGTAACGTTTATTCCAACTAGAAACGCCTATTTGAGCTGTATAACCCAAACTAAATTTCACTTAAAAGAGGCCGTTAAGAAAGAAAAAAACTATTCAGTTACTACTTCAGTATTCTGAACCTCGTGACTTGCCGTAGATTGTCCTACTGTCATCATTACCACATCTTGCTGCCCCATTCGTTAGCAAACAACTAGCTAGCTTTTATTACAATGTCCCAGTCGTCCGTCCGCACACGTGGCATTTATAGTGAGCTTAGCCGTTATGAAAACTAATATTTTGTGTTTTAATGCAGTGTAATACAGCGTGAGGGATAGGCGCCGCCCATCTGTAGAGGTAAACAAAGTGTATCTTCGTCATTCACCGAGCATAATCAAGCTCGGACACAGGAGCCATCATTTGTCGTCGTCAGTAAATGGAAATACTTATTAATTAGCTATGAATTGCCGCTCAGAGGTTCTTGAAGTAACAGTGGAGGCGAGGCAGGTAGAAGAAGCTATGCTGGCTTTGTTGCACACCATTTTACTGCATCGCAGCTCCGGGAAGTTTCACTACAAAAAGGAGGGCACCTACTCCATAGGTACCGTGGGCACACTTGACATCGACTGCGACTTCATCGACTTCACCTTCGT
Source organism: Harpagifer antarcticus (assembly GCA_902827135.1). NCBI lineage: Eukaryota > Metazoa > Chordata > Actinopteri > Perciformes > Harpagiferidae > Harpagifer > Harpagifer antarcticus. Next base: position 519,418 of record CADEHL010001392.1, read on the forward strand.
CCGAGTGTCCTCCGAAGAGCTGGACAGAGTGATCAGTAAAGCTGTGTCTGAGTTTAAGGTAATTGGTGGTTCAAATGTCTGATTGTTGACTGTAATGCTTGGGCAGGCCTGTTACATGTTTGACGATTGTATCACATGCTTTTGTTACAGGACGCTTTGAGCAACACTGGCAGCGATGGCATGGGGCAAATCTCCCTGGAGTTTTACCAGAAGAAGAAGTCTCGCTGGCCTTTTTCTGACGAATGTATTCCCTGGGAAGTGTGGAGCATCAAGGTCAACGTTGTCAACCTGGCCAATGAGCAGGAGAGGCAGATCTGCAGGGAGAAAGTGGGAGAGAAGCTTGGCGAGAAGGTGATCAATGTTGTCGAGGTCATAAACCGACATGAATACCTGCCAAAGATGCCCACCCAGTCTGAAGTGGACAATGTTTTCGACACTAGTCTCAAAGATGTCCAGCCGTATCTTTATAAAATCACCTACCAGATCACAGACTGTCTGGGCACCTCCGTCAGCACTACAGTGAGAAGGCTTCTCAAAGACACCCTGTCACTGTGAGGAGGCTCCAAGACACAGAGAAGAAACATCTGTATATACAGTTATGCCTGCAACTCTTTTTATGACCAAAAACACGATTTAAAAGCTCTACTGCTGCTACAATAAAGTAGTGTCAGTGTAACCTGCTAATCTTATACTTTCTGATGTCTCTGCTGTGGTTTCAGTATAGCTTACACCTTTTAGGCATTTTGATTATGTATTGTCGATTGAAAAACATATTTGGATTTGTGCAAGCTTTCCAAAGTACCTGACAACATCTATAAAAGCAACTTTAACACAGTAGCAAATGAGTCTAACTATCAATTGAATTCTTATTTTCTTCGAGTTGTGTTGTTGATGCCAATCTGTAAATGATTGTTAATCTTTCAAAAATAAATGTTGTTCATTGTAGCTGATGGTTATTATGGTCAACAATCATAACAAACTAAATAAGGATGTAACCCTATTCCAACCTGTGAGATGAAAACAACTGCTGGCAAAGAGAAAGTCACAACATTAGATCTGACTTTCTGCAGAATGTATGGCAGACTTTTTGAGCAGATTTCCTCATCCATGTGAAAACTTCCTGTTTGCACAGTTTCATTGAGGGTGTGACCTGACACATGGATAGGACAGGATTTCCAGTTTGCAATTTTTCCAAATAAAAGCAATCACCTTCTAGGTTCACTCCCACAAATGGTCACTGTGGCCCTGAGCTTTAAAAACATCCCAGAGCTCAGGCTCTCCTGCCAACAGGATACCGTGTGTGTCCGTTTTTAAAATGACACAAATGGATACAACAAGGGGTTTTCCCATCGAAGTCACATTGAAGAAACAGAGAACTGACTTCAATATGAATGTTAAATATATAAAATGATGCAATAATCAATCATACATATATTTAATAAAAGAAAAGCGAATCTCCTAATTATAGAAGGCATTTTTTTTATAAATGTAGGAATATATTACAAATAATGTATTTTGTGTATCACTATATCCAAGGCCCTTTACATTTATGATCATATCAATACTGCACATGGGGCCTTGCATCTGCTTTGAAGTACTAAGACAATGCAGTCAATCCAGAAAGTGAATGGTGTGTCAGGGTAAAGGTACATCAAGCTCCAATGTGTCCATTTCAAATAGGACAAAGTTACGTGGCATGAAAGAAGCTCATTGATGGATAGAAAAAGCCCTGGGAATGTGTGATAGGGCTTTAAATAAGTTGTGAGTGAGTCGCAGTGTAGTTGACTGAATGATTTAAATACCACAAATGGTTGTATATATACTCCATTGTTACTCTTTATTACAGATTAAAAGCACAGAAACTTTAGAAAAACCTAAACACAAAACAGCTGCAAGTTTTCAAAAGCAACAATAATGCAACCAATGCTGATACAAATATTCATTATTGCAGTGAGAGCAGGAATACTAAAAAGATTACACTTTTGTTTACTAACAAAATTGGTACAAAATCGAGAATATAAACACTTCCATGTACACAATTCTAATCATTTCTGTGACACTTTCAGAAAGTTTTATCACAAGAAAACAAGAGCACTATTATCAATACAGAACTTCTTCAAAAGAACGTAACATCACAATGCAGCTGGTGTTGCTCGTTCCCAGTGTGTCGAGCACTCTTTGAACGCCACATCTCCCAAAATGTAGCAATCAGAATAATTGATGACAAAGGTCTAATCCATCAAGCCAAAGCAGAACTATATACTTGTACAAGAATACAATCAACACTACCTTTAATAATAATCTATATGAAGCAGGAACACTTTTTTACCATTCATAGAATAAAACATTTGCTTTCTCATGCTTCCCTCATTTTGAAAAGTCATCATTTGAAACTATTGTGCTTTCATATCAAATAATATGGAACACGTATTGTTCAAGTTGCATAAGGCCATCAACACATTGTAAAGCTTCTTAATGATCACCCTGTTGGTACAGGGTGGTGGTGAACCTCATCATTCACTAATTGTGACAATATCTAATAAATAACACATTCAAATAGTTTACCTAATTATTTCAGTTCAACATTGTTTGCATTACTATAGTGCAGTGTGCCGTTATTTGAAAAGTGTGCCTGCTATAAATATTTCAGATTGAGTTCTAGTTTTTAAGGTTTATCAGACACATTTAAAGTGCTTTACAGTCATTTACCTAAAAAACACTTTCTAAAATCTTTGTGGCGGATGATTGCACTCTCTCATTTATTTGTATACACAAATATAATTCATCAGGCTAGGAAGATAAATGAGTACTGCATGAAACTGTATCTGCGTACTGACAGCAGCTATCATGTGTTTGATATATAGTTTGTAATAGAACTTTTTGTTATACCAAAGTTCCTATTCAATCTGCCTATAACACAACATGACGCAAAGGCATTGTGAAACTGAGATATGAGAGAACTAATGCAAAGGAATGCTAAGTATGAAAACAAAAGAGAGTTAGTGGGCCTATTTATCATGTATACCTTTGTAACCTTGAAACCACCCAAGCAAATATTTTGGACTACATCCCCCTTTTACAGAATCAAACTGTTTGACAAAGTGCATATTAAAAACATTATTGAGGCCACCAATATTATCTTAAGGGGTATCACTCACACCAAGAGATATATCTGATACAAAACAATAAGCATTTACACTTTAAAGCACTTTTTCCACACTCTGAGAAAACAATGTATTTAGTCGTCACTGTACCTTTGAGTCAAAAGTGGTACAAGGATTGTGGGGGTGCAACGCTGTACCTTGTTTCTCAAAACACCTAGATAGATAAATACAAAGAGACAACTAAAGGTTTCAAATAGATAAATGCTTATTTTGAAAGGAAAATAAACAAGTTAATAATCTCATCTCCAAGAAGGATCTAGCACTTGATTGCACATTCACGTTTACACCTCTAATGAACATGGCCACTGTTATATATATGATATAGGAGGCAAGCAAATACGCTATACATTCGAAGTCTTCCTTTTGTAGGCTGAGGTGTGTTAATATTCCAAGTATTGCGTCTCTAGAGAAATGCACTACTGTAACCTGTGTGAGGCTTACACGTGGCTATGACTCTGCTCGTGGCTCCAGAGACTGAAGGCTGTCTTGAAGGTCCTGTGACAGAGTTTACACATGTACTGCCTTTTAAACGTCAGGGCGGAGAGGGATGGAGCATGGTAAAAGAGTGTGTCTGATTCCTGAGGGCCACTGGGATTCTCTATGCTGTTGGACCTGGACAGAGCGGGGCTGTGGCTGCTGGCTTGCCGCTCGAGTTCAGGCCTCTTCGTCTTGTTTACTGACGAGCTACAGGGCTCCGGGCTACTGGACTCCTCGGCCATTACTGCAGCCACTGGCGCCGTCTGGCTGGATGTGAGCACGGAGGCCTGTGGGGAGGGGTGGTCAGAGTTCTGAGGGGTGGTGGGAGGTGATGGAGACAGAGGTGAGGGGTCTCTGTCCATCTCTTTGGCCTCGGGTTCGTTAGAAGTCGACATGTGGGACTGGAAGTGGCTCCAAAGGCGGAAGTTGGTCCTGAAGGCTTTGTTGCAGATGTGACAGATGAACGGTTTGATGTGGCATAGCAGCTCCTGGTGGCGTTCCAGGTCTTTGCGAGAGCTAAACAGACTTCCGCATTTCTCGCATGGCCACACACCGGGTTCCTCCAGCCCACCTTTGACAGATTCTGAGTTTTCCATCTCACTCACAGCCTCCTCTAAGGGCTCTTCTTTCACCACCAGCTTGCCATGATGGCCCATGCTCAGGTCCTCAGGCACATAGGAGGAGGAATCTGAATCGTACATGGGTGGACCTGAGGAATCGCTGTACGTGATGATCTCTCTGGAGCTCCCGGGTGCTAGAGGCTCGTCACTGTAGTGCTCCTCTCTGAGCATTTCAGACGCCCCTTCATTGTTCCCTTGCTGCTTCAGCTGAAGCTGCTCTTGGACTGTCATCATGTTGTGGTTGTGAACCTCCACCTGGTGGCGCCATATGCTGAAGGAGGACTTGAAAGTCCGCATGCATTCCAGGCACGTCAGTTTCTTGTACTTACAATGTGCCTCGTGGTCCTTCTTGACCGTTGGACTTGAGAATCGGAGGCCGCAGTAGGGGCATACAGTCGCATGTCGGCAGCCCCTCTCATGGTCACCCTGCTCAAAGAGAGAAGACAGCTTCACATTACAGAGTCTACAGGAGTAACCACCAGCATCTGTGTCCTGCTGCTCCATGTTCTCCTCCTGTTCCTGGTAGAGGAGGCTCTCGTTTGCTGTTTCCTGGTCAGCTTTCTCAGCAGGATGTGTCCTTAAATGCTGTCTGTACTGAGACTGGAACATGAATATTTTCCCGCAGTAAGGACATATGAAGTTGGGTCTTGATCTCTTTTTGGTGAGTGCAGAAGATTGCAAACCCTGCTTATTCCTCTTTAATTTCCAGAGCAAGGCTTTCTTTATTTCCCTTTCTCGCACAATATCTATTAACTTCTTTTGAAATTTCTCATCTAGCACAGAGGAGCTGGAGGACGAGGCCGGGTTTTGAACTATGCCATGCTGAGTTTGGCAGTGAGTCCACACTTTGAAGTTTGTATGGAAGCGTTTGTGGCAGATTTCGCAAGCATACGGCTTTTCGGGGTTGTGATACATATTAACATGACGATGTAGTCCAGCACTCGACCTGAAAACCTTTAAACAATTCCAGCATTTAAAAATCTTGCTCTCAGGCGGCTCTCCAAGGTTTTCATTAGAGTCACCGCTGGCACTCTGAGGTACTGTTTCTGACATGTTCTCATCCAGTGAAAGGGTATGTTCTTTAAATATTTTGCCCTTCTTAAATGGGTACCTTCTGTTATCTGGCCTATCCTTTCTTTTCCCAAAAGGATTGAAGTCTGGCCGGGAGTCTTGATCGTAATTTGATTGCAAGTCTTTGAGATTACCTTGCAAAGCATCTCCAACTGTGATTCGGACAATGTCCATGAGGTCAGGGAGGGGGCTGCTGGGCTCAGCTTTCACACTGACCTCTCGTTCTACCTGAGATTTGTCTTCATACCTGCTGGGGAACTTTGACCTGAGAACCAGGGGAGATGTTCGTTTTGAATTGCCATTGTAAGCAGATGTCTCTTGCCCAGATGCTTTTGACGCCATTTTAACAACTGATTGTTCACGATTCTGCAGCTCCTTGAGCTCCAGTGTTGGTGAGAAGACTGGAACAGGGCTGTCCATGGATAATGATCTACGGAGTAGGCTTTTTATCAGCGGCCCACTCCTGTCTATGGTCTGAATTGGCTCAGAAGCTGACCCTGAAAGGGCACTTTGGTGTGATAGTGGGGCTCCAGGTCCTCATTCTCCTCTGTAGTGTCCGGGTCAGTGACCGACTGCAGCCTGATGTGCTCAGCATCACTGAAGGACACTGATGATGTCAGCTGGGGACGAACAGATGTGACGTGTGATGGATTCCCTTTTAAAATGGAGGTGCATGGGTACATTGACTTCCTTTCAGCAGCTTCACTCTGTTCACATGATTTCCCGCTGATGGATTCAGATTTCCTGACTGATTCATACAGGTTGTGTACTGATGGAGGATGGGCTGACTCTCGAGTAGAATTTGCAGAAGATGATCTCTCATTATTTGAGCGAGAGGGATTGATGGTGTCATTCCGGACCCGACGCACAATGACACTCCTTGTCTGGACATCATTCTCATCCCCTTCTGTGAAGGAAAGCCTTTTTCTTGACACACAGTAGGATGCATGCGGCCTTGTTGACACAATGTTGGTGAGGAAAGGGATTCCAAGACTGTAGCCTAGCTCTTGAATGGCTGCCAAGCTGCCTTTGTCCACAAAAAGTGAGGAGGAGTAAATGTAATTCAGTACTATCTCGAAGGCGTCAGGCTCACAGAAGTCCAGGTTTACAACTTTCAGCGACACTGCATCCATCCGTGTGAACAGGGACTGGAAATACTCACTGGTGGCAGCCAGAACACTCTTATGGGCCTGGTACCTCTGGTCTGCCACAACCAGGACTACGTCACACATCTGGCCCCGCAGACGCTGCTCATTCAGGACCCCTAACACTGAGAGGGCATGGGAGGGATTGCTGTAATGCACGAGGCTCTCCATGGCTGAAAGACAAGAGGATTAGCTTTAAACACAGGCATGTCCACACAAAAGGGCATCATTTAGCATGAGACAGGCACATGCATGCACATGGTGTACGCCTGTGTCTATTGGTCTTGTATTTTGACACCATTGCGGTCTATCTTTATTTATATCATAGTCTCCAAGTGTATGATTTAGCCTTTTATTTTTGATTATTATTATTACATTTTTGCAATGTGTAATTTGACACTTAACTTTGTTTGGTCTGTTTGTAGTCTAACAAGCGATTGTATATTGTTTTTCTGTAAGTTGAAGGCTTTGGAAATGTTTGTTCTCACTTGTTGATGGTCACGGGGCTATACTGTACACAGCTCCTTTATATCATGATACTGTAGCAGTATGAAAATGCTGCTCTGCTTATTGTGAAGTTGTTTACTTCTCAGATAAACATTGTGCATCATGTTTGAAGGATTAGAACACGGAGGGTCTGCCATAACTTTGGAATCCTTCAGATCGAGTCTCCTCTCCTCTCTGTTGGAACTTCAACATTCCTCAATGAGTAAACTTGTAAAACTTGTGTCTTTGTAAAAACTATTTTTAGGATTGTGTGAACATTCAAGAAAGTGTTTAAAGGGCTAAAAAACTGTTCATAAAACATCAGCATCGTCACAAAATTGTTACTCTAAACATCTGCATCGGCTGAGAGATTAGACATTGTTACAGTACATGTTTCTGATAATACTATACTAATTCACAACATTGACATCCATGTAGTTGCAGAGGTGGGAGAAGTACTCAGATCTTGTACTCAAGTAAAAGTAGAAGTACCAGAGTGTAGTAACACTCTGTAACAAGTAAAGTTAAGTTACAGAGTGTAAAAGTAAAGGTAATGCGTTCAAAAGTATTAGCATCACAATATACTAAAAGTACTCACTCCGCAGATTTGGTCCATTTCAGAATAATATATATGATGCGTTTTATAATTATTGATCATTAAAGTGTTATCAAAGCTGGTAAAGGTGCAGCTAGTTTGAATGACTTTGTAGGGCTCAACATTATAAATGTTAAAGTAAATTAAACCACTTCGGGCCGGCTGACCACTTGCCCGCTCGGGCCACTAAAAATATTGCTTAAAGAAAACAAAACAGTAAGACATAAATTCACATTGTCCTGTGGTATTGGTATTTTGACAAGCAGTTTTGTTAAATTGTTTCTTTAATTAGAGCTACAACATAGCGATTGGTGAGGCGGATGTCGTTACTGGATGAAAGGCAGAGCGGTTTGCTGCTGACTTTTCGCGGGACCTAACCACCATTCGCCCAAATGTTTCTAAAATGTTGCAGGTCCGCTGCAACTCTGACTACATTTAAATCCAGGCTCAAGACTTTTCTTTTTGCCGCTGCTTTTAATTGAACTGTTCATATCTTAAATTGCACTGTAACCTTTATTCATGTATTTTTTATGTTTCATTTTATTATCATTGCTTTTTAATGACTGTTTTAAATGCCATTTTCTTAATGTCTTTCATTTTTGTAAAGCACTTTGAATTGCCTCGTGTTGAAAGGTGCTAGATGAATAAACTTGCCTTGCCTAAAACCACAGGTAACAGGCCAAACGCCGGGGAAGAAATATATCTTCAAATAGAAGAAAGTCACCGGAGGAGTTAAAGGAGAGTGACAGGGAGTAATGTGACGAGTAGTAATGTAGTTTGTGAATAAATTACTATTGCAACAAAATGTGTAAATGTTCTTCATTATTAGAGTCGATTTCATATTGACGAATGCTCCTGGGCCAATGGTACAATGGTTGGGCCAATGGTTACAATGGTTGGGCCAGTGATATTGAAAATGTGGCTTTCACACCGGAGTACTTTTCCCAGTGGTACTTTTACCACTTTTACCCAAGCGGCAAACTCTGGGGAACAGCCGGGACGCAATACGGAAGTGCCACACACTGCAGTTCATACATGGGCCGCTAGGGACGGCTGCAGAAAGGAGCCATTTCCATAGACCCCCATGTTAACGTGCCCAACTTTACAGCAGAAAAAAAGCCCCGGTGCCTTTGCAGCTGGCTTTGGATTCGCCAATAGTTTAGCAGCGCAGGCGTCTTCGTACGCTTTTATCACACCATCGTAGCGATGGCGATGTTTCAGGTGACTAATCAGGTTGGAAGTATTATAGCTCGTTGCCTTTTTCCCTCCTCGTGGAACTTCTACATTTGTTAATACAAATAGCAAGCGAACTATCTAACTCTGAAACTTTGAAATAGTCCCATACTACCGACGACATGTTTGTTTACTGTCCTGGCTTCACGGCCGCACACCATTTACATCACAGCCAGGCATGAGTTAGGGAGCGCTGGATTTGTGAAAAACTCCCCTCTTCCTAAACCACTAATACCACAGTACTGGCAAAACGGGAGGAGCCGAGTGAAAAACAAGCGCCCCTTATCCCAATCCACCCACACCGCAGTATTTTTTTCTTTTTTTTTACCCAAAAAATATATTGTATATTATCGGGGCTATTAATACTTTTATCGGGTTTATCGGGTTTATCGGGATGACGTCATAATTCCTAATATCGGACCGATAATTATCGGTATCGGATTCAAACCCATAGTCAAAATCCTCGTGCCTGGGAGGATGTACCAACTGACCCCGGCGCGTACGGACCACAGGGCCGAGGAGGGCGGGGCCGCCGGCGAGGGCATCCCCACAGGGGGCGGGGGGCGGGCCATGGGAGGGCGGCCCCGGCGTGGGGGCAGAGCCAACTCCAACGGCCTGGAAATGTCCACGTGAGCAGGCTTAATCCGATCAACGGACACAGTCTCAGGCCTGCCACCAACGTCCACCACCAGGCTCTTGTCCCCGTGACGTATGACCCTGAACGGACCGTCGTAAGGGGGGCGCAGGGGACCGCGGTGGGCGTTGTGGCGAATAAAACATATTCTGCCGACCGTAATCCGGGGGACACCCGGAAAGCTGGGTTGCTGTGCTGCGACGTGGGGACGGGCGTGAATGTCCCGGCGGTCTCCAGCAGGGAGGAGCGCTGCCCAGCTGCAGACCAGGGGCACAGTGGCGGTGGGAATGAATTCCCCGGGGACCCCTAGCGTCTGGCCATAGACGAGCTCCACCGACGAGGACTGCAGGTCTTCTTTGGGGGCACACCTGAGGCCGAGCATAACCCACGGGAGCTTATCCACCCAGTTGCCGTCTGTCAAGCCGGCACGCAGTGACGCCTTCATGGACCGGTGAAACCGCTCACACAGTCCGTTAGCCTGGGGGTGATATGCGGTGGTGCGGTGCAGCTTGACCCCCAAACCCACAGCAACAGCGTTCCACAGCTCCGAGGTGAACTGAGAACCGCGGTCAGAGGAGAGGTCAGACGGGGTCCCGAAGCGCGCCACCCACGTGTCGATGAAAGCGCGGGCGACGTCGGAAGCTGATGTCGAGGCGAGGGGAACGGCCTCGAGCCAGCGTGTCGTCCTGTCCACCATCGTAAAAAGGTAGGTGAAACCGTGAGAGGGGGGAAGCGGACCTACGAGGTCGACATTGACATGGTCAAACCTCCTTTCAGGAACTGCAAAAAGTTCAAAAGGGGCCCTAGTATGGCGGTTGGACTTTGGCCCGTTGACAGGCCACGCACGAGTCGACCCAGGACCTCACGTCCCTCTTAAGCCCCTGCCACACGAACTTCTGCGACAACAACTTCACGGACGGCTTCCTACCGGGGTGGGAAAGATTGTGAACCGCCTCAAAAACGGGTCGACGCCAGTCCGCAGGGACCAGCGGTCGAGGTTGGCCCGTGGAGACGTCACACCACAGCTTTGCGCCAGAGTCACCGACCGTGACCTCCTCCAGGCTTAATCCCGTGACCGAGGCCTTGAGGGTCTGGACCCCGTGGTCAGAGGCCTGGTCAGCGCCCATGCGGAGGTAATCGAGGCCCAGCTGCACAGCTCCGATGACCGCTCTGGAGAGGCAGTCCGCGACCACGTTAGCCTTGCCAGCGATGTGTCGTATGTCCGTGGTGTACTCGGAGATGTACGAAAGCTGGCGTTGCTGTCGGGCGGACCACGACTCAGCCACCTTGGACATGCAGAAGGTCAGTGGCTTGTGATCCACAAACGCCGCAAACTCCCGGCCTTCCAGCAGGAAACGGAAGTGGCGAACCGCCAAATAGAGACCAAGGAGTTCTCTGTCGAAAGCGCTGTACTTGCGCTCCCTGGGAGTCAACTGGCGACTGAAAAAGGCGAGCGATTGCCAGGCGCCGTCGACCCATTGTTCATGCACCGCGCCCACTGCGTAGTCAGACGCGTCGGTGGTGATGGCGATGGGGGCCCTGTGTGACGGGTGAGCCAACATGGCGGCTTCGCTCAGGGCGGCTTTGGTGGCGTTGAAAGCGACCTCCCTTTCAGTCGTCCAGTCAATGGCCTGGCCAGGGGACTTGTCCCTGAGGGCCTCGTACAGCGGGGCGCATGGTGTGGGCCGCCCGGCGGATGAACCGGTGATAAAACGTCACCATCCCGAGGAACTCTGCCACTACTCTTGGTAGTGGCAGAGGAAAAGGTGGGCTGCGTCAAGTCGGGAAACTCACTGAGAAGGTGCTGGAACTTGTCGCCCTGTGAGAGTGAGCTGGAGAGCCCGCTGAATGACGCTTCGCCGCGTGTACACGTGAACGAGGCAAACGTCAGTGCGTCCACCAGGCGGCTGTTCTTGACGTCCACCAGCAGTCCGTGAGCGCACAGGAAGTCTGTGCCGAGGAGAGCGAAGGAGATGTCAGCCGTGACGAAATCCCACTTAAACCGCTGACCCTCGAAGCACAGGTCCACTGTCTTTGTGCCATAGGTGCGAATAGGGGTGTCATTAGCGGACGTTAAAGGTGGGCCGTGTCCTCCACCGGCAGCGTCCTCCACGGTAGCCGGCAAGACGCTCCGCTGGGCTCCTGTGTCACAAAGAAGTCTGTGACCAGAGAGGGTGTCCCTGATGAACAGGAGCCGGTTGGATGTGCCCACGCTCGCGGCCACTACCGAGCGCAGGCCTTGGCGTTTCCCGTTACCTTGTAGGCGCAGGGAGGACGGCACGTCTTCGCTTTCGCCCCGTAGCGGCATGGTAATAACACAGGCCAGGGCTGGAGTTGCTGACGTCGGCCCCGGAGCTTCTGCTAGGTGGCATGCCTGTACCAGGGAAGGTGCCGCTGCGTGTCGGGGCAAGCACCTCCGGGGCAAAACGCTGGGTTGCCAGGAAGAACCGGTCGGTTTCTTCGGCCAAAGAGCGGGGCTCAGTAATAGCTGTGTTAGCGAGCGCTGTCTGTACATGCGGCGGCATGTGCCGAAGAAACAGTTCTATGAACAAAAAATTAGGTTCTTCCGTACCCAGCAGGCTGAGCATCATCTCCATGTGGTCAGAAGGCTTGTTGTCCCCCAGGCTATGAATAGCGAGCAGGCGTCGGGCTCGTTCCGACCGTGACAGCTCGAAAGTCTTTAGCAGGAAAGCCTTGAACGCTGCATATTTATCCTGGGCAGGAGGAGGTGTAATAAAGCCCACCGTCCGGGTCGCAGTGGAGCTCCCAGCGCCGAAACGACGTGAAAATAGCGTGCTGCGTCGTCAGTCACTCCGCGGAGGGCGAACTGAGCCTCCGCCTGAGCGAACCATGCAGCCGCAGATGTCTCCCAAAACTCCGGCAGTTTGAAAAAAACGGCGTTACTTGCCATGTTCAGTCTCGGATCCTTCAACGAAACTTATGTCGGGGTCACCAATGTGGTGCCGAGAGACGGGAGTCGGAGGCGGGGTATCGAAGCGACAAGCTACACTTTTATTTAGCATCGGAACACACATGTAAACAACTTCATGCACGGGAAGCGAAGACCGGCGGAAACAGGAAGTCCGGCTCACTCCAATGTCCGTGCGGAACAATACCCAACCCATAGATCCGTGGGTGAATAATGTCAATCACCACACACCACTAGTTTCTACCCATGGATGCAATAAATATTATTATCGATATAGTTAGATTCCACCTTCATGATTATGAATCTGTGAGTGAATTGTTTTCTAACACGACCCTTTTATTTATATTAGCAGGGTTGCCAACTCTCACGCATCTGGCGTGTGACACACGCTTTCACTCTCAATCTCACGCTCTCACGCTGCCCAAACTATCCTCACGCCAAAAACAAGAATACCGAAGACTAGAAACGGTTTTGAAATAATGTCTTCTGGCCAATCAGAATCAAGATAACGGCGTGTGTTGTTGCAGGAAGTCCCGACGGAGAATACTTTTGCTGTAGTACATCTCTATACATCGATACAACATTACGTGTTGATAGAAATCAACACGTAATGAAATAAGACCCCACGGTTTGATGATTGATAGGTGTGGGGGCTGTCTTTCATTTTGACACACAGAACAATGGGGGCTATCCACCCTTATCCACAATGTAAAGTCATTCACAGCCTCTTCCCTCTTCTCTCTGTGAGGAGCAGCAGGTTCAGCTTTCAGAACAAAGTAACAAAAAACTAAAATGGCATTCATTTTTTTAAATATGTCGTGTAGTAATAGATTTATTTATTTTTCTTCTCAAGAGAGTACCAGAATGTGTATTTTATGTTAGTATTTCAAAAAATCTCCTGGGGGAGAATCCCCCCCAGACCCCCCTGCAGGGGTTGAGTTTTCAGCATGTCAACTCTTTCACCTGTGGGGAAATTGCAGGATTGGGTCCAGGTCACCCTTTTATTTACTACAAGACAAATGTGCCTTTTTATTTCATACAGTTCAATTTGGATTGAGACAGGGAAATAATCTAAACCTCACGCGTGGCGTTTCACTGTCAAGGGGGGCGTGTATGTAATTACATTGCAAAAACTGACTTGAGCCCCACCACTGTATGGGACCCGTATTGCGCATGCGCAGATCTAAGATCCAGTAGAAATGATACAAAATAAAGTCTGCCGCTTATTGTTATACTAGGCCAAATAGAGTCAAAGAGTATATGACAGTGAGAGTGTGTTAATTAATATGTTTTGGCAAGCAGTTTGGAGTAAGTCTGTAGATTTGTTTGTGTGTGTGTGTTTCATGTATAGGCCTCTCACAATAATTAATTTTGTTGGATACATTTTCCCGGAAATTATTGCGATAAACGATAATAATGTCGACACCGTTATATGACCATTTTAGACCACTGACATAATGATAATATATAATAATAATTCAAGTACATCCTTTCAAACTGCTAGTCACATCCTCATGTAAATGGCAATTTATCGAGTTCATTTTTATTTATCGTACGATAAGTCAATAAAACAGGTGGAAACAAACATGTGTTTCATTAGTGAATGAAACTGTGTGTCCTTTATAGTCTGTGTCCAATATTGTGTATTTGTAATATGGTTATATATATCCTATATATATGCTATGGTCCCGCTGCTGACACGATAGCAGTCATGTCGTGCGCATATGTGTAATTAAACCCATATCAAAATCTCACTCCAGCCAGGTACCAACAAGTTGGCAACCCTGATGTTAGGTCTTAAAGTTTTGCATAATTAGGGCGTGTCACTGTGATGGACACGTACATGCCTCACTGTCAGCTAACAGCAACTTGTCCACTCTGCTAGGCTACAACCATAGAGGCTACAACGTTAGTTAGTCATAGTACTGTACTTGACCCTTTAGCTTTAGCCGTGTTCGTGGTGATTGTGCCTTTTAGGGAATATTGTTACAAATACCAAACAATTCAAATGTCGTGCTGTGCGCTTTAATGTACGAACAGAACTTCCAAGAAGTCTAAAATGATAATATTATACATGTTAACCCCGTTAGCAGGTGTTTGTGTGCTTGGTAGCTTAGCTTGCTACTTATTAGCCAGCTAAAGACGTAACCCTTTATGCAAACATATACATTTTAGTTTATGATTCAGCCTTGGGTAAGACTTTTATAGTCTATGGCTATGACGCCCATAATGCTAAACGAGAGCAAATGTTAATAGGGGACCCAATTATCCCAGTGGTGGCCGCCGGAGCTAACGGAGCCCGCAGTGGGCTAGCTCCAGCCGGCGTCCCGGAGCTAGCCCACTGCGGCTCCGTTAGCACGAAACACTGACCCCTGCTTTGTATACTGCAGGGTAGCTTGTGAATTTACTCCAGGTGGAACTAAAGTCTAATTTAAGACTTGATTCTATTCACATCATTCATCCAGATCTGTAAAGTAACTAAAGGTATTAAATACATGTAGTGGAGTAAAAGGACACCATTTACCTCTGAATTGTAGTGGAGTAGAAGTACAAAGTAGTAAACAATTAAAATACTTAATGTATTTGTTAAAAAAATGAGAACGGACAAGTATCTGAAAATTGTACTTAACCCTTTGGAGTCGACCGTCACGCCGGCGTGATCAGATCACATGACCTTGTTCAAGCCGGTGCCGCATAAAAACAACAATCCGGACAACATTGCCGTGTGTTTCTGTCGAAAGTACTGGCTTGAAACTATATCCCAGTATTTGTTTCATGAAAAAAGACCCAGTAAACACGGAGATACGATGATATAAACTTAATACATTTCAAAAGTATGAAAAATGGAAGCACATATTTGAATATCTTCGCCGTATTGATCATTTTACGAAACGGAAAATATTGGAAACTGTAGATCCTGCTCAACAGGATGTATTTGTGTATTTCTGTCGAAAGTACTGGCTTGAAACTATATGCAAAAAGACCCAATAAACACGGAGATACGATGATATAATGTTAATATTACTATTTCAAAAGTATGAATAATGGAAGCACATATTTTAATATCTTCGCCGTATTTTATCATTTTACGAAAACAAAAAACTACTGGAAACTGTAGATTCTGCTCAACAGGATGTATTTACCAGGGAGGGGGTGAGGTAATCAGGTAAACGGAGTGATACGAAGCGAGACGAAGAGGGACGGCGGGAAACCGAAGAGAGACGGCGGGAAATGGAGAGAGACGAAGATATACGAAGACAGGCGGCGGGAGACAAAGAGAGACGGCTGGAGACTGCCATTGAAGTAAAGTGACAGACAAAACATTGAGAATTTAGATATAGTTAGATATAGATTTAGAGTTTTGAAGATTCCAACTATAATGAAAGAGAACTCTGAACGTGAGTCAAGCTATAAACTTGTTTTTTACATGGAGGAGGAGGAGCCTGTGATGTTGCCCTCTGTGTCATATAGTTGACAGAAACTGCTTTGAAGCGTGGCCACGATAAAGACAGAAAAAAACAGATTTTTTGTACATAATGTGTACATATATATATATTTGTATTAATATCTATAATAACACTTTTACCATATCAGAATGAAATCACATGTACATTATTTAAGCTTTTAAATATTTTGTTGTGCCTACTGTGTCACTGTTGACAGAACTTGAGAAATGAGGGAAAAAAGCCTATGGATACACCTGTTATTTGTTCATAACATTTGTATATAGGTTCATGCTACCTAAATCAAACGTTCACATTATCATAGTGACATCCCATGTATATATTTCCAGCTTTCAAATGGTTTCGTTGTGTATGTTTGTGTTACCTATATGAAAAATAATATCATTTCAAAATCTGTTTTTTTTGTGATTTTGGGTCCAAAATGTTCATATAGTATCTCAAAATGACAGAAATAAGGTTATATAGGTGAGGTTGTCCTTAAAAAAAAGATACAAAACATTGACATGCCAAAACATTTCTTAATGGGGTTTACTAAGACAAATCAAAAGTAAGCCAAATTAGCCCTGGACTCCAAAGGGTTAAGTACAGTAATCTACGTAGTTACATACCACCACTGCAGGTATGTTATGTGTGCTAGCATTCTAGAATCTCACACTATACATAAAAAAAAGCAATGTTAATTGTGTTTCCAATTGTTTAGTTTTTCCCTTAAAAAATACCTATTGTATATTGTACCAGATCGATCAGCAGTATAGTAGAACAGTAGTACCATTAAAATCTTAACGATAGCCATCCCCTATTTACCTCTGAATTGTAGTGGGATAGGTTAAGTACAAAGTAGCAAAACATTAAAATACTCAATTAAAGTACAAGTCCCTCAAAAATTGTAGTTTAAGTACAGTAGTTAGTAAGTGTGCTTGGTTACTTTAAACCACTGTGTATTCGTATACCACTCAAGTAACCATGGAGAAATGTATTTCCCACTGGGCTGTTGTTAGAGAGCAGTTTGAACTAGAGAATGCAATTCCTGAAGAAATTGCTAGTGGGAATGCTTATGCTGAAAGGCTGACGCTAAACTGCTATGCTGAAATGTAATGTGTAAGAAGAAAGTGAAGAATTTAGATTGAAATGATACATGAACACTGGGGGCTTGAATGTGTGATGAGAGAAGAAAATAAAGTAAAAAAGGCTTGGAAAAGCAGCAGAATATTTGAACTGCAAACTTTTGAACTAACTTGATGGCGAATGATCTGTCGCCATGCCAACGGCATTTGATGACACCCCATAATACGCTTTGATGGCTGCATCGTTACCAAACCTGTGAAGTTTTGGGCTGTTTCGAGCATTTTCACTGAAGTTATGAGAAAACCGTGTTTCATGGCGAGCATTGTGTTGCCATGGCAACGGCATTTGAATAAATCTCAAAACTGTCCCGTAGATGTCTTCACGACTGGACTGTTAGCACACATGTGACGTTTGAGCACTTTTTGAACATTTTCATAGGAGTTATAGCGACATCGTGTTTTATGGCGAGGGATGCGTTTCCATGGCAACAGCCTATGGTGAGATCTCCAGATTTGGCGTAGAGCTGTTGAGGCATGGACCGGTGATATACAAGCGAAGTCTTGGGGGACGATCGGACCGTGTCCATTGGAGTTATAGCGACATCGTGTTTTATGGCGAGGGGTGTGTTTCCATGGAAATGATGACACCCCATAATTGACGTCGAGCTGTTGAGGGGCAGGACCATTACCTTTATCTGAAGTCTGCTGCTCTGAGCATGTCAGTTGGAGTGATGACATCATCGTGTTCCATGACAGGTGTTTATATTTTAGCTAACGAAGTGTCCAGAGATCAAAGGTTTCCATGTTTTTTTCTTCTAAATTAAATCTGTCCTCCACTCTAGCTGTGACACATCACGCACTCTAAAATCTGAAGAAGGCCTCTTTACCAAGGTCGAATATCTCTAAATGTACGAATCAGATTTAAAAGTTGTGTATGAGGTTCCTGAATGAAAGTATGAAGGAGCAGTTAGCAGTTGAAGTTGCCTGAAGATTGTTCAAGTCTAGAGAGATTCTCCATTGACTTCCATGTTAAAAATGTGATGAATTATGGGATGTATCTCTGGAATTATGAAAGTTATGAATGATAAAAGTAATAGCCATCGATTCCTGACCGAGCTGAACGGTTTGATGTTTGAACGGGGTTTCTGCGATGTGGAATGTGGGAGAAGAAGAGGTGCAAAATAACCCGGCGGAATATAAAGAATTTCGTGCATAGCATAACAGATAGTTGGAAAAAAATAGGTAGGTGCACATCACTTATAATCTGGCGAATTAAAGTCTTTCATTATCCAGTAATAAGACATCAATTGCCTCAAGGCATTGTATGCAACGCCTCTAGCAGGAGCATCTGGTGCTAATTATCTAAAGAATAAAGATACTTAAGAAGTTTATTTTGAAAGTGCTGACCGGAAGTCGCGCTACTTACGTTGACACTTACTAAAATAGGCTGTGTGCAGAAGCTTCATTCATTCATCAAAACTAACTAGACTCGACTGTCTATTCAGTACAATTTAAACGTTAAAAGAACTGCTACTTTAACTTCTGTCCGTATTCTATGAGGAAGTCTTGGAGTGAGGCGTTTCATAATTATATTCATACATGAGACGTGGCTCTATTTCTCATGACACCATAACTTCTTCAACCCGAAATCCCACTTTCAGTTCAGAAAACAGTCACGAGTTTCTCATTGTGTGTGGGTGAATGACCATAAAACGGTTCCGCCGCCACTCTATCTCATCAGGTGGGGGGGGGGGAAGTTGAACACGTTTCAATGGGACTCCTCCGCGGTAATCCCGGAATGAAAATACTGTCGGTGCAGACAGAAAAGCTGTTGAGTTTAGTGGAGTGTATTCAAGCCCCCGGTGGAAGTAGTGTTTTTTATTGTTAACGCTTCAACCCTGCGTGACATGGCGTAGTTGTTGGCTGCAGAATATGTGTTCAGGTTTTACAGCAGCACAAGCCCCCTTTCGAGTTACGTCAGGGAGGAAAAGGAAAATGCTTCTCCTTAACAGCACTCTACCAACTATGCTATAACATTGGCCTACTAATTCTGTTTAAAGGTAAGTTATGTAGTCTATCTACACTTACCCTGCCCGTCGTCAATTAGGTCTTTCCTCCGCACAGCCGGGACTTTATTCAGTGTTGTTGTGTAGATTTCTGCGCGTTGGTCGTGATTCCATCCATCTTGAATTTGACGTCATCCCACACCAGGGATGAGGTCATCGCAATGAACGCTCGTCACGTGCACTACGCTCTGATTGGTTGGTAGAATGACCAGGAGGCGGGACCAACTGAAGACTTGTCACTGAAGCTAATTTAAGAGATAGGTGGTATTTTTCACATTAGCTGTCATCGTCTGTGTTCCTTTCTATGTTTTGTTTTATTCATGAGCAAGGTTTGCAAACTTAAGCTACACTGCAAATTGTAATTTACACTGTTTTACTAGAGCACTGCATTGTAATTATTAATTATAAGCATGTTTTGAAACTAAGTAAGGAAGTCACATGTCTTACAGTAAACAGTGCAAGGGAGGAGGCAAGTGGGGACTTAAACAAAAAAGTAATTGATCAGTAATATATATTAATTTTATTGCATTTCAAATACCAAAGTCCATCTTAGATTTTTAGCAAATCAAATATACATTTCAAGTCTTTTTATTAGTCATACGTACATACTGTTAGCTATCAAGTGTAGTTGACGATGAAAAAATCGTAGGTCACAGTCATTTTTTTGGGTTACCTATATTTCTGTATCCAACAACGTGCAGATATAATGTGCAACTGCACTTTCTCTAAACCCCAATGAAAACCAATTAGGCCTGTGATTAAATGGAAGTCATCTTAGCGTAGCAGTAAAGTGTGTGTGTGTGTGTGTGTGTGTGTGTGTGTGTGTGTGTGTGGTTGTGTGTTGTGGTGTGTGTGTGTGTGTGTGTGTGTGTGTGTGTGTGTGTGTGTGTGTGTGTGTGTGTGTGTGTGTGTGTGTGTGTGTGTGTGTGTGTGTGTGTGTGTGTGTGTGTGTGTGTGTGTGTGTGTGTGTCATTACTGGCATCCAGGAGGGACCTGTTGCTATGTTTATGTCCAACAGGTTGGTTCCTGAAACCAGGTGGGACATTGCTGAAGAAAAGCAGGAAATTGACATAAAACCATGTTCTAATGAGCTGAAGATTATTTTGTGGTGTAACTGTATTTCATTTGTGGACACATTAGTTGACTCAGCTTGTAGCCCTGAACCTCCCTACATGCTCCATCGCATCAACATGTACCCATTCATTATCACCTAATGACTGAAGGAGGTTTAATCAAGCACATTTTCACACCTCATTACTATAAAAGGATCAGCATTAAATTAAGGACTTCATTTGCAAAATTATACATGAAAATATTAAAATAATACTGAGGACTGTAGTATTTCATCAGATGCAAATGTATATTCATACACAATGAAAGTCATGACAGAATCCTGACATAAGAACATTTTAAGAACATTTGACAAAGCATGCTGCTCTGCTCCATCATATAATGAGAGAAAACACATGAGAGGAAATGGAAGGAAGTTGTCACTCCTCCTCCTTCCTGACATTAATGGCTGGTACTGGGCCGTTAGCCAGCGTAGAGAGCACTGCCATGGCTACCTGTGGAAACCAAGTCATTAGGGACTTGTCTCCTCCCTTCACATGTCTCTGTCCCTGCCATCATAAACATGTTTACTGACAAACCCCCATCAAAAAACACTTATTTATTCTACAAAACTAAAACTGAAGCCTGAGTTTCCTTTGTGAAAATCATGTAAACCAAAGGCTTTTCATTTGTAATACCACTGGCTCATTCACGGCATATGTCGTAGCAATGAAAGGGGTCAAATGATTTAACCATTTAGATTTTCTTGCAAGCTTAATGTAATTTAACTGCACGACTAATGATACTCCAGATATTCTCATACATATTCAAACCTATTCTCAGCACATGACTCATCAATCTCTTCTCCACGGCAACCTGTGGATGGATTCATTTGTGCGCTTTGATGTGACAAAGTGTAATTAATAATTATTCTTTAATTACATTTTGTGTGATTGTTTGAATTGAATCTTGCATACCATTAGTTACAGGAACATTTTCGAAAATGGTGTTTCTCCTAAAAGCATGCCCTGCATTCTAAATCAGTTTATTAAAACACTGAAGATAACATATCTCCAGTTTTCATCTCAAACAAAACACTAACGCTCTCTAAACTCCAGACTGACAAAAGAAACGCTCATTAGAAAAAGTCAGCAAGGTGTACATCCTCATATCTGAGAGAGAAATTGAATGAAGAATAATGGAAATAGACAGAAACCTGCCTGGACTTCATGTCCCAGCATGCCTGGATTCCAGCGTGAGGCTGAACAACGGCCTCTGTGCTGCCAAACAAAGCTTCATCAGAGAGCAGGAGAATGCTTAGATGGATCCAGAAGAACAATATCACAGGCTGCTTTGATCCCACCCGGATCACTTCATACAAACAGTGTTATGTGGGAGGCTACCAGAATTATAAAACTCAATCCACATGGAGTGAGAAGAGAAACAATGATGCTTATTGAAAAGCTGTAACCATCCAAATAGCTCCGATCATCTAACTAACCACGATCAATGTTTCTCATACAGCATCTCTGTGTAGTATGTGTATTCGCTCTGTCCTAAACGCCTTGTTGAGAAAGATAAGGCTGCGTGTGTGTGTGTGTGTGTGTGTGTGTGTGTAACTGTCTACACCAGGGGTTCCCAACCTTATTGTGCCAAGGACCGGCAGATACATTAAAAAAAAATCGCGGACGGGTTGTCAATTTGAACAGATTTTAATATTTACTCACCACTAGCAGGCAGCAACAGAGGCTAATTGTACCCTATGTAACAGCCTGAACAAATACTAGAACAATATGCATCCAAAACATATTAACAACGTTTAAAAAAGAACCGGCGTCGTTTTTTCGGAAAACCAAAAAACCGACGTGTGTGTGTGTGTGTGTGTGTGTGAGGAGCTCCACAGATTGGTCCATTTGGATGGTCACGTCACTATACTCAGGAAGCAAACAATGGACAAAGAGAAATGTTGAACGAGGCATTCTGGGGCAGCACAGACAGGTCTTCTCTGTGTCAGAGTTTTACTCGCTACAGGGTGCACTTTGAGGGTTTGTGACTCTGCAGACCGTTTACGTGCAGAATAACCTTCATAACACACAAGGGGACGGGTAATAACCGGAAAAGCATGACATGGCACCTATAAAGTGGTGCTACTCCTTTGGGATGATGCATGTCACATGTGTGTCCTTCAGCACATGCAGCAGACCATGTGATGCAGCCGTGTGTTAAAGACAAAGTACACTGAGCAGTTCACCGGGTGCGTTGCTGTGTCCCTGCACTGTGAATACCAGAGGCCTCTGGTCCGCATATCCCAGCACCCCTAACATGACGGGCCAGGACTATTCTAGTATGGATCAGAGTGAAAAGCTAACAAATGTTCCAGTGGGTGGATGGAGACATTTGAAAGGCCTCTCTGACTAAGCTGAAACAATTATAGTGAAAAGAGGCTTCCTTTATGTTCCCGCCGCAACAACTGATCCCAACCAAAACAAAAGCACCCTGGCTCTAATCCTGACTTTAGCTCCTGAGTCTCTCACTCAAGTTGTATTTATGGCACAATGAGATCAGGGTGGGTGACGACAAGCTACTTATCACTTTAAAAATAGCATTAACACAATTGGGTTAGCTTGTATAGCTGCTTGAATACAGACTTTGGTGCAGGTTTAACACTGAAAGTAAGAACAGGAGGAAAGATTACCACAGCTTAATGAACACAAGCTGTTGCATATCCCATCACGCAACCTTTCACTCACTTCAGTTAAATACCGCATCAGAGTCTGACGCATAAAGAGGGTTTGGAAAGACCACCATTCACCTTTCGGGATGATAAATAACATGAATTGCTGCAATGTTCAGATGAAGACAAGGTCATCTTTAGTCATTGTGTCATAACTTCAGTGTTTCAATGGTTCTCTTTATGAATGTCAATGTGGACAAAGAGGGCTAACTTTGGAGGTGGGTCTGACAGTGATTTTATTTTAGGTCTTCTTGACATTTGCCAAGCACAGAAAGACACCCCACCATTTCATCTAAGACTCCTGCCAGGCCCGCAGTGAGCCAGCACAGGGCAGCACTTGATGTTCAATAAAACCTCCCAATAAACTAAACCATGTTGACATCCAAAGAGTGTCTGCTTTCAAATGCCTCAGAGCTAAGTGGATATTTACTAGTAGATACAACTAAGTATTGTTTACTTTCATGAAACTTAAACAGATGCCTCAGAAGGAACTAAAGAGTAGTTACCTGCAGCTCCAGTGGAGCAATACACACTGTGTATTTACAGGGCTCTGCTGAGGGCATGGCTGTGGAGGCTGCACTGACAGAGAACTGAAGCTTCTCCCCGATCACACTGCAGCAAGCGGCCTGTTGTCAAGACAAAGTGAGGCATGAGTGTTACATAAATACAGTTAGAATGCTGGAGCTAAAGCAGGGACAGCGTTGTAGACTTGCATGTACTTATTCTATGTAACAAGAAAACATATCCAACAGCGAGGTAAACCAGAATTTTAATAAGCTATTGTAAAAGTGCTGTTTTCCTATCCACATGTAAAAGGCACTAGAAGGATTTATTGATACTAAGGGCTGTAGAGAAAGGTTTGGAGCTTTTTCCTTTAACGTTGAAGTTCAAATTCTCAATAAACACTTGAATGCTGTGCTGTCTTTCTATTTACTTGAATGTGTGAATTCATTCAGTTGGGTAGGTAAGCTTGGGATGGATATATTAAATATATACATACAAAAAACTAGAGACTCTTTCCAATGGAAGTTGCTAGCCGCATTAGCTCCAAGATGGCTATATCTAGTTTGTAGGTCGCCAAGTTGGCATCATTGACAGTTTCGTCTCTTAAAGCCTCTAAAGCTCTGCAACAAAAAGGATCATTATGAATGTGAATACTATACATGGTAATGCAGCAGGGCAGAGTGCCATGAGGCAGGCAGAACCAGATTTATTTCTAAATATTTGTCGATCAATATTAGGCTACACTAATATAAGGCTACTAGTATTATAATATTACTGCAATAATATTCCAGTGGTGGCTGCTTAAGGTTGTTTCTGGCACGTTTGATCCAACATTGTCCAAAGGCTCAAAATGTATTGTAATTAGATGTAAGAATTCTCTAAATGTACAATATGTTTTGATCTAACACAATATATCCCAAATGCAATGTAATTCTGATTCAATCCATATATGTTAGGGTTTTCTTTAACAACATTTTCACCACAATAAATAGACTGCCTTCTCACCGCTCACAAAGGGGGGGGGGGGGGGGCATCTGTATTAACGGGTCAGTCTAACAGCACCATAAATTACATTTCAACAACCACAAAAAACAATTATTGTTTCAACGAGATGCTGTTATAAAATGGAAACGGCTTCATTTAAAAAAATAAAAGCTTCAAAAATGTTTTAAGAAGGACACTGGGTCCAGCCCTGTAATACATGTGTTCCGTGTGTATATAGTCTTACGCAAGAAACACATAGCATGAACAGACTGCAACAAAACCAGTCTTACAGAACAGACTTCTGCTAAACTGGTGCAGAAGCAAGCATCTGCCTGAGATGAAGTGCACACAGAACTGTGGAGAAGGGAGAACATCTGTGCTTGCTTTCAACGACATGATCAGAACATTCAATAAATCATTTTCACTGCAAAGGAATTTGTCTGTAATAGAGTAAATAATAAAACAGCTTTAAAGTGTCCTCTATGTATTTAAACATTAATTCTGATTTGAGTGGAAGATGGGTGTGTTTGTGTACAGTTGGGTATTACATCACTGAGGGGAAACCTAAGCAATAAACAAAGGTGCTGCTGCATTCCTATCTGCTGCTCCTCCTCCTCAGTGCTGAGCCTGACAGCTATGTAAGCTTCTTGGAGCACGAGCGCACACACACACACACACAACACACACACACACACACACACATACACAGCATGTGGGTTAAAAATAAGCCTCTGCTCATTAAACTCCCTGCATTCCCCACAGAGCAACTGGTATTTCGCTCCATAACATGATGGTCACAAAGAAAGAAATGGCTGAGTTTGCATTGGGATTCCTGCAAAGCAATCAGGCCAGCAACACAGCAAGTCCCTATCTGAACTGAAGCCCTCCGCTGGCAGCTTGTTTTGCACACGGTCTGCAGCAGGTTGGAACATTATCTGAACAACTTCTTCAAAAAAATTTAAGCAGGGGAATTCATTTATAGTGTCGCTGCATTTTTGAGTGAGCATGTGGACACCGCCGATTAATTAGCAAGTTAATGAGGGAAGTGTACAAAAAGTAACCAAAGTCAGGAGCTGGTGCTTGTCTATGTTAGTTTAAATGCAGCACTGGTGGAGCTTTTCCACTCAATGTGATAAGGGGAGATTGACTTGAAGAATTTGTTTTGTATTTGAGTATACAAACAAGGAAATAAAAAAGACGTAAGTGTCTGCTTCTTTAACCCAGATGAATGCTGAAGTTGCCATAAAAAACAGAATCCAATGTGTTCGGTGGTTTGTAGGAACGGGACGCAACACTCAACAATATAATAATGAATGCCGTTATCTCCCAGAAAAAGCCCTTATGTATTACTAACACAAAGGGTCAGTTTACCTTCTTTCCTGCAGACTTTTGAAAGCTGGATACTTGGCTGACCATTAGTTCTGACGCCTAAGGTCATCCTCTTCGAATGTTAACCGAACAGGACCCTGATGAGGAAGAGGACAGAAACATTCAAACAACAGCACACGGGAAGAAAATAAAGTTGTTGTAATAATGTTCCCACGTGATAATACCTAGGAACAGGAAAACAGCAGGGTGGTGCATGAAGGTGCAAATGTTACAATGCTGTCATTAAAAAGAAGCCAGGATAATGGGAGATTAAGGACGTCCACTTTGAAACAGATCGTCATATCGTCCACAGTCTAGTCTAGTGTATATGTAAACCTTTGAATCTTGAATCAAAGGACGGGGGAGAGTCTATTGATGGGTCCTCAACTATCCATGTGAGAGGATACATGAGATCACAGTCACATCCTATGCAAACTGCACCTTCTTATTGGAGTCACCTGCCTGCCACAGAGAGAGTGGTGGCTGGCTGATCATGAGACTTACCCCACTCTTCTTCGATTGGTCATTCAATGCCCTGCACCAAGCTCCTCTCCACTGACTCTTCCAGCTCCTCTGTGACAGCGCCCATCCCAGAAGAGCCCCGGCTTCCTCCTTCGCCGCATTGTCCCCTGCTGCTGTCTGCCTTTTCCCTACACCCCGACGCTGGACATACTGTACGAAATACAGTATCAAAGTAACGAGGGATGCGAAGAAAAGTGTGACCATGCATAACCACTGCGGGTCCTCCAAACCGAAAAATGAACCGGAACTTTCGGAGTCGGACATTCTTTGCAAATGAAAGCGATGATCGCAGCTTAACACACCTCCTCTGAGAAATATCCTGGCAACCTCATAGAGCATTCGGTCGGGGAATCAGTGAAATAAATCTCCCACAGCTGATATCACCACGGATCTCAGCCCCCACAACGAACTATGCATATTGTGATTCATGTTGCAGTGCCCCATAATAGCTTTAAAAAGCCGTATATATGTCCCAAGTCTGTGCACGGTGTTTAAAATAATGATATCATTGTCCTATACCTAGACCACAGTTTCGGTTCAAAATAAACGTAGAGAACAGCACACTCTCCTTCTCCCATTCAATGTGGTTGTTAGCTTAGTTAGCTAATCTTCGATACGCTTCGCTTAACTAGCTATTCTTCATTAGCTATGGAGTCGCCAAAGTTTTAAAACAGGAACTATTTCCGAAGTCTCAAGTTAAACTCCGCCGCACGATATCCAGATATAGAACCAGAGTCCCGGGTAAACATCCTGAAAGCGGAGCAGTGCAGTTGTTGCCGCTGGACTCGCTTTGCGGATCGGGATTCGGTATGACTGTACAACTAGTTGACGTTTCTAAACGGATATGTGGCACAAACTGTAAGTCCCAGAATGCAATGCGACTGTTTGCGAGAGTTTGTTGTTGTCCGGTCGTTGTGCGAAAATAAGCCTATTTTACAACTGCAGACACCTCGTGGTAACGTTTATTCCAACTAGAAACGCCTATTTGAGCTGTATAACCCAAAACTAAATTTCACTTAAAAGAGGCCGTTAAGAAAGAAAAAAACTATTCAGTTACTACTTCAGTATTCTGAACCTCGTGACTTGCCGTAGATTGTCCTACTGTCATCATTACCACATCTTGCTGCCCCATTCGTTAGCAAACAACTAGCTAGCTTTTATTACAATGTCCCAGTCGTCCGTCCGCACACGTGGCATTTATAGTGAGCTTAGCCGTTATGAAAACTAATATTTTGTGTTTTAATGCAGTGTAATACAGCGTGAGGGATAGGCGCCGCCCATCTGTAGAGGTAAACAAAGTGTATCTTCGTCATTCACCGAGCATAATCAAGCTCGGACACAGGAGCCATCATTTGTCGTCGTCAGTAAATGGAAATACTTATTAATTAGCTATGAATTGCCGCTCAGAGGTTCTTGAAGTAACAGTGGAGGCGAGGCAGGTAGAAGAAGCTATGCTGGCTTTGTTGCACACCATTTTACTGCATCGCAGCTCCGGGAAGTTTCACTACAAAAAGGAGGGCACCTACTCCATAGGTACCGTGGGCACACTTGACATCGACTGCGACTTCATCGACTTCACCTTCGTCCGAGTGTCCTCCGAAGAGCTGGACAGAGTGATCAGTAAAGCTGTGTCTGAGTTTAAGGTAATTGGTGGTTCAAATGTCTGATTGTTGACTGTAATGCTTGGGCAGGCCTGTTACATGTTTGACGATTGTATCACATGCTTTTGTTACAGGACGCTTTGAGCAACACTGGCAGCGATGGCATGGGGCAAATCTCCCTGGAGTTTTACCAGAAGAAGAAGTCTCGCTGGCCTTTTTCTGACGAATGTATTCCCTGGGAAGTGTGGAGCATCAAGGTCAACGTTGTCAACCTGGCCAATGAGCAGGAGAGGCAGATCTGCAGGGAGAAAGTGGGAGAGAAGCTTGGCGAGAAGGTGATCAATGTTGTCGAGGTCATAAACCGACATGAATACCTGCCAAAGATGCCCACCCAGTCTGAAGTGGACAATGTTTTCGACACTAGTCTCAAAGATGTCCAGCCGTATCTTTATAAAATCACCTACCAGATCACAGACTGTCTGGGCACCTCCGTCAGCACTACAGTGAGAAGGCTTCTCAAAGACACCCTGTCACTGTGAGGAGGCTCCAAGACACAGAGAAGAAACATCTGTATATACAGTTATGCCTGCAACTCTTTTTATGACCAAAAACACGATTTAAAAGCTCTACTGCTGCTACAATAAAGTAGTGTCAGTGTAACCTGCTAATCTTATACTTTCTGATGTCTCTGCTGTGGTTTCAGTATAGCTTACACCTTTTAGGCATTTTGATTATGTATTGTCGATTGAAAAACATATTTGGATTTGTGCAAGCTTTCCAAAGTACCTGACAACATCTATAAAAGCAACTTTAACACAGTAGCAAATGAGTCTAACTATCAATTGAATTCTTATTTTCTTCGAGTTGTGTTGTTGATGCCAATCTGTAAATGATTGTTAATCTTTCAAAAATAAATGTTGTTCATTGTAGCTGATGGTTATTATGGTCAACAATCATAACAAACTAAATAAGGATGTAACCCTATTCCAACCTGTGAGATGAAAACAACTGCTGGCAAAGAGAAAGTCACAACATTAGATCTGACTTTCTGCAGAATGTATGGCAGACTTTTTGAGCAGATTTCCTCATCCATGTGAAAACTTCCTGTTTGCACAGTTTCATTGAGGGTGTGACCTGACACATGGATAGGACAGGATTTCCAGTTTGCAATTTTTCCAAATAAAAGCAATCACCTTCTAGGTTCACTCCCACAAATGGTCACTGTGGCCCTGAGCTTTAAAAACATCCCAGAGCTCAGGCTCTCCTGCCAACAGGATACCGTGTGTGTCCGTTTTTAAAATGACACAAATGGATACAACAAGGGGTTTTCCCATCGAAGTCACATTGAAGAAACAGAGAACTGACTTCAATATGAATGTTAAATATATAAAATGATGCAATAATCAATCATACATATATTTAATAAAAGAAAAGCGAATCTCCTAATTATAGAAGGCATTTTTTTTATAAATGTAGGAATATATTACAAATAATGTATTTTGTGTATCACTATATCCAAGGCCCTTTACATTTATGATCATATCAATACTGCACATGGGGCCTTGCATCTGCTTTGAAGTACTAAGACAATGCAGTCAATCCAGAAAGTGAATGGTGTGTCAGGGTAAAGGTACATCAAGCTCCAATGTGTCCATTTCAAATAGGACAAAGTTACGTGGCATGAAAGAAGCTCATTGATGGATAGAAAAAGCCCTGGGAATGTGTGATAGGGCTTTAAATAAGTTGTGAGTGAGTCGCAGTGTAGTTGACTGAATGATTTAAATACCACAAATGGTTGTATATATACTCCATTGTTACTCTTTATTACAGATTAAAAGCACAGAAACTTTAGAAAAACCTAAACACAAAACAGCTGCAAGTTTTCAAAAGCAACAATAATGCAACCAATGCTGATACAAATATTCATTATTGCAGTGAGAGCAGGAATACTAAAAAGATTACACTTTTGTTTACTAACAAAATTGGTACAAAATCGAGAATATAAACACTTCCATGTACACAATTCTAATCATTTCTGTGACACTTTCAGAAAGTTTTATCACAAGAAAACAAGAGCACTATTATCAATACAGAACTTCTTCAAAAGAACGTAACATCACAATGCAGCTGGTGTTGCTCGTTCCCAGTGTGTCGAGCACTCTTTGAACGCCACATCTCCCAAAATGTAGCAATCAGAATAATTGATGACAAAGGTCTAATCCATCAAGCCAAAGCAGAACTATATACTTGTACAAGAATACAATCAACACTACCTTTAATAATAATCTATATGAAGCAGGAACACTTTTTTACCATTCATAGAATAAAACATTTGCTTTCTCATGCTTCCCTCATTTTGAAAAGTCATCATTTGAAACTATTGTGCTTTCATATCAAATAATATGGAACACGTATTGTTCAAGTTGCATAAGGCCATCAACACATTGTAAAGCTTCTTAATGATCACCCTGTTGGTACAGGGTGGTGGTGAACCTCATCATTCACTAATTGTGACAATATCTAATAAATAACACATTCAAATAGTTTACCTAATTATTTCAGTTCAACATTGTTTGCATTACTATAGTGCAGTGTGCCGTTATTTGAAAAGTGTGCCTGCTATAAATATTTCAGATTGAGTTCTAGTTTTTAAGGTTTATCAGACACATTTAAAGTGCTTTACAGTCATTTACCTAAAAAACACTTTCTAAAATCTTTGTGGCGGATGATTGCACTCTCTCATTTATTTGTATACACAAATATAATTCATCAGGCTAGGAAGATAAATGAGTACTGCATGAAACTGTATCTGCGTACTGACAGCAGCTATCATGTGTTTGATATATAGTTTGTAATAGAACTTTTTGTTATACCAAAGTTCCTATTCAATCTGCCTATAACACAACATGACGCAAAGGCATTGTGAAACTGAGATATGAGAGAACTAATGCAAAGGAATGCTAAGTATGAAAACAAAAGAGAGTTAGTGGGCCTATTTATCATGTATACCTTTGTAACCTTGAAACCACCCAAGCAAATATTTTGGACTACATCCCCCTTTTACAGAATCAAACTGTTTGACAAAGTGCATATTAAAAACATTATTGAGGCCACCAATATTATCTTAAGGGGTATCACTCACACCAAGAGATATATCTGATACAAAACAATAAGCATTTACACTTTAAAGCACTTTTTCCACACTCTGAGAAAACAATGTATTTAGTCGTCACTGTACCTTTGAGTCAAAAGTGGTACAAGGATTGTGGGGGTGCAACGCTGTACCTTGTTTTCTCAAAACACCTAGATAGATAAATACAAAGAGACAACTAAAGGTTTCAAATAGATAAATGCTTATTTTGAAAAGGAAAATAAACAAGTTAATAATCTCATCTCCAAGAAGGATCTAGCACTTGATTGCACATTCACGTTTACACCTCTAATGAACATGGCCACTGTTATATATATGATATAGGAGGCAAGCAAATACGCTATACATTCGAAGTCTTCCTTTTGTAGGCTGAGGTGTGTTAATATTCCAAGTATTGCGTCTCTAGAGAAATGCACTACTGTAACCTGTGTGAGGCTTACACGTGGCTATGACTCTGCTCGTGGCTCCAGAGACTGAAGGCTGTCTTGAAGGTCCTGTGACAGAGTTTACACATGTACTGCCTTTTAAACGTCAGGGCGGAGAGGGATGGAGCATGGTAAAAGAGTGTGTCTGATTCCTGAGGGCCACTGGGATTCTCTATGCTGTTGGACCTGGACAGAGCGGGGCTGTGGCTGCTGGCTTGCCGCTCGAGTTCAGGCCTCTTCGTCTTGTTTACTGACGAGCTACAGGGCTCCGGGCTACTGGACTCCTCGGCCATTACTGCAGCCACTGGCGCCGTCTGGCTGGATGTGAGCACGGAGGCCTGTGGGGAGGGGTGGTCAGAGTTCTGAGGGGTGGTGGGAGGTGATGGAGACAGAGGTGAGGGGTCTCTGTCCATCTCTTTGGCCTCGGGTTCGTTAGAAGTCGACATGTGGGACTGGAAGTGGCTCCAAAGGCGGAAGTTGGTCCTGAAGGCTTTGTTGCAGATGTGACAGATGAACGGTTTGATGTGGCATAGCAGCTCCTGGTGGCGTTCCAGGTCTTTGCGAGAGCTAAACAGACTTCCGCATTTCTCGCATGGCCACACACCGGGTTCCTCCAGCCCACCTTTGACAGATTCTGAGTTTTCCATCTCACTCACAGCCTCCTCTAAGGGCTCTTCTTTCACCACCAGCTTGCCATGATGGCCCATGCTCAGGTCCTCAGGCACATAGGAGGAGGAATCTGAATCGTACATGGGTGGACCTGAGGAATCGCTGTACGTGATGATCTCTCTGGAGCTCCCGGGTGCTAGAGGCTCGTCACTGTAGTGCTCCTCTCTGAGCATTTCAGACGCCCCTTCATTGTTCCCTTGCTGCTTCAGCTGAAGCTGCTCTTGGACTGTCATCATGTTGTGGTTGTGAACCTCCACCTGGTGGCGCCATATGCTGAAGGAGGACTTGAAAGTCCGCATGCATTCCAGGCACGTCAGTTTCTTGTACTTACAATGTGCCTCGTGGTCCTTCTTGACCGTTGGACTTGAGAATCGGAGGCCGCAGTAGGGGCATACAGTCGCATGTCGGCAGCCCCTCTCATGGTCACCCTGCTCAAAGAGAGAAGACAGCTTCACATTACAGAGTCTACAGGAGTAACCACCAGCATCTGTGTCCTGCTGCTCCATGTTCTCCTCCTGTTCCTGGTAGAGGAGGCTCTCGTTTGCTGTTTCCTGGTCAGCTTTCTCAGCAGGATGTGTCCTTAAATGCTGTCTGTACTGAGACTGGAACATGAATATTTCCCGCAGTAAGGACATATGAAGTTGGGTCTTGATCTCTTTTTGGTGAGTGCAGAAGATTGCAAACCCTGCTTATTCCTCTTTAATTTCCAGAGCAAGGCTTTCTTTATTTCCCTTTCTCGCACAATATCTATTAACTTCTTTTGAAATTTCTCATCTAGCACAGAGGAGCTGGAGGACGAGGCCGGGTTTTGAACTATGCCATGCTGAGTTTGGCAGTGAGTCCACACTTTGAAGTTTGTATGGAAGCGTTTGTGGCAGATTTCGCAAGCATACGGCTTTTCGGGGTTGTGATACATATTAACATGACGATGTAGTCCAGCACTCGACCTGAAAACCTTTAAACAATTCCAGCATTTAAAAATCTTGCTCTCAGGCGGCTCTCCAAGGTTTTCATTAGAGTCACCGCTGGCACTCTGAGGTACTGTTTCTGACATGTTCTCATCCAGTGAAAGGGTATGTTCTTTAAATATTTTGCCCTTCTTAAATGGGTACCTTCTGTTATCTGGCCTATCCTTTCTTTTCCCAAAAGGATTGAAGTCTGGCCGGGAGTCTTGATCGTAATTTGATTGCAAGTCTTTGAGATTACCTTGCAAAGCATCTCCAACTGTGATTCGGACAATGTCCATGAGGTCAGGGAGGGGGCTGCTGGGCTCAGCTTTCACACTGACCTCTCGTTCTACCTGAGATTTGTCTTCATACCTGCTGGGGAACTTTGACCTGAGAACCAGGGGAGATGTTCGTTTTGAATTGCCATTGTAAGCAGATGTCTCTTGCCCAGATGCTTTTGACGCCATTTTAACAACTGATTGTTCACGATTCTGCAGCTCCTTGAGCTCCAGTGTTGGTGAGAAGACTGGAACAGGGCTGTCCATGGATAATGATCTACGGAGTAGGCTTTTTATCAGCGGCCCACTCCTGTCTATGGTCTGAATTGGCTCAGAAGCCTGACCCTGAAAGGGCACTTTGGTGTGATAGTGGGGCTCCAGGTCCTCATTCTCCTCTGTAGTGTCCGGGTCAGTGACCGACTGCAGCCTGATGTGCTCAGCATCACTGAAGGACACTGATGATGTCAGCTGGGGACGAACAGATGTGACGTGTGATGGATTCCCTTTTAAAATGGAGGTGCATGGGTACATTGACTTCCTTTCAGCAGCTTCACTCTGTTCACATGATTTCCCGCTGATGGATTCAGATTTCCTGACTGATTCATACAGGTTGTGTACTGATGGAGGATGGGCTGACTCTCGAGTAGAATTTGCAGAAGATGATCTCTCATTATTTGAGCGAGAGGGATTGATGGTGTCATTCCGGACCCGACGCACAATGACACTCCTTGTCTGGACATCATTCTCATCCCCTTCTGTGAAGGAAAGCCTTTTTCTTGACACACAGTAGGATGCATGCGGCCTTGTTGACACAATGTTGGTGAGGAAAGGGATTCCAAGACTGTAGCCTAGCTCTTGAATGGCTGCCAAGCTGCCTTTGTCCACAAAAAGTGAGGAGGAGTAAATGTAATTCAGTACTATCTCGAAGGCGTCAGGCTCACAGAAGTCCAGGTTTACAACTTTCAGCGACACTGCATCCATCCGTGTGAACAGGGACTGGAAATACTCACTGGTGGCAGCCAGAACACTCTTATGGGCCTGGTACCTCTGGTCTGCCACAACCAGGACTACGTCACACATCTGGCCCCGCAGACGCTGCTCATTCAGGACCCCTAACACTGAGAGGGCATGGGAGGGATTGCTGTAATGCACGAGGCTCTCCATGGCTGAAAGACAAGAGGATTAGCTTTAAACACAGGCATGTCCACACAAAAGGGCATCATTTAGCATGAGACAGGCACATGCATGCACATGGTGTACGCCTGTGTCTATTGGTCTTGTATTTTGACACCATTGCGGTCTATCTTTATTTATATCATAGTCTCCAAGTGTATGATTTAGCCTTTTATTTTTGATTATTATTATTACATTTTTGCAATGTGTAATTTGACACTTAACTTTGTTTGGTCTGTTTGTAGTCTAACAAGCGATTGTATATTGTTTTTCTGTAAGTTGAAGGCTTTGGAAATGTTTGTTCTCACTTGTTGATGGTCACGGGGCTATACTGTACACAGCTCCTTTATATCATGATACTGTAGCAGTATGAAAATGCTGCTCTGCTTATTGTGAAGTTGTTTACTTCTCAGATAAACATTGTGCATCATGTTTGAAGGATTAGAACACGGAGGGTCTGCCATAACTTTGGAATCCTTCAGATCGAGTCTCCTCTCCTCTCTGTTGGAACTTCAACATTCCTCAATGAGTAAACTTGTAAAACTTGTGTCTTTGTAAAAACTATTTTTAGGATTGTGTGAACATTCAAAGAAAGTGTTTTAAAGGGCTAAAAAACTGTTCATAAAACATCAGCATCGTCACAAAATTGTTACTCTAAACATCTGCATCGGCTGAGAGATTAGACATTGTTACAGTACATGTTTCTGATAATACTATACTAATTCCACAACATTGACATCCATGTAGTTGCAGAGGTGGGAGAAGTACTCAGATCTTGTACTCAAGTAAAAGTAGAAGTACCAGAGTGTAGTAACACTCTGTAACAAGTAAAGTTAAGTTACAGAGTGTAAAAGTAAAGGTAATGCGTTCAAAAGTATTAGCATCACAATATACTAAAAGTACTCACTCCGCAGATTTGGTCCATTTCAGAATAATATATATGATGCGTTTTATAATTATTGATCATTAAAGTGTTATCAAAGCTGGTAAAGGTGCAGCTAGTTTGAATGACTTTGTAGGGCTCAACATTATAAATGTTAAAGTAAATTAAACACTTCGGGCCGGCTGACCACTTGCCCGCTCGGGCCACTAAAAATATTGCTTAAAGAAAACAAAACAGTAAGACATAAATTCACATTGTCCTGTGGTATTGGTATTTTGACAAGCAGTTTTGTTAAATTGTTTCTTTAATTAGAGCTACAACATAGCGATTGGTGAGGCGGATGTCGTTACTGGATGAAAGGCAGAGCGGTTTGCTGCTGACTTTTCGCGGGACCTAACCACCATTCGCCCAAATGTTTCTAAAATGTTGCAGGTCCGCTGCAACTCTGACTACATTTAAATCCAGGCTCAAGACTTTTCTTTTTGCCGCTGCTTTTAATTGAACTGTTCATATCTTAAATTGCACTGTAACCTTTATTCATGTATTTTTTATGTTTCATTTTATTATCATTGCTTTTTAATGACTGTTTTTAAATGCCATTTTCTTAATGTCTTTCATTTTTGTAAAGCACTTTGAATTGCCTTGTGTTGAAAGGTGCTATATAAATAAACTTGCCTTGCCTAAAACCACAGGTAACAGGCCAAACGCCGGGGAAGAAATATATCTTCAAATAGAAGAAAGTCACCGGAGGAGTTAAAGGAGAGTGACAGGGAGTAATGTGACGAGTAGTAATGTAGTTTGTGAATAAATTACTATTGCAACAAATGTGTAAATGTTCTTCATTATTAGAGTCGATTTCTATTGACGAATGCTCCTGGGCCAATGGTTACAATGGTTGGGCCAATGGTTACAATGGTTGGGCCAGTGATATTGAAAATGTGGCTTTCACACCGGAGTACTTTTCCCAGTGGTACTTTTACCACTTTTACCCAAGCGGCAAACTCTGGGGAACAGCCGGGACGCCAATACGGAAGTGCCACACACTGCAGTTCATACATGGGCCGCTAGGGACTGGCTGCAGAAAGGAGCCATTTCCATAGACCCCCATGTTAACGTGCCCAACTTTACAGCAGAAAAAAAGCCCCGGTGCCTTTGCAGCTGGCTTTGGATTCGCCAATAGTTTAGCAGCGCAGGCGTCTTCGTACGCTTTTATCACACCATCGTAGCGATGGCGATGTTTCAGGTGACTAATCAGGTTGGAAGTATTATAGCTCGTTGCCTTTTTCCCTCCTCGTGGAACTTCTACATTTGTTAATACAAATAGCAAGCGAACTATCTAACTCTGAAACTTTGAAATAGTCCCATACTACCGACGACATGTTTGTTTACTGTCCTGGCTTCACGGCCGCACACCATTTACGTCACAGCCAGGCATGAGTTAGGGAGCGCTGGATTTGTGAAAAACTCCCCTCTTCCTAAACCACTAATACCACAGTACTGGCAAAACGGGAGGAGCCGAGTGAAAAACAAGCGCCCCTTATCCCAATCCACCCACACCGCAGTATTTTTTTCTTTTTTTTTACCCAAAAAATATATTGTATATTATCGGGGCTATTAATACTTTTATCGGGTTTATCGGGTTTATCGGGATGACGTCATAATTCCTAATATCGGACCGATAATTATCGGTATCGGATTCAAACCCATAGTCAAAATCCTCGTGCCTGGGAGGATGTACCACCTGACCCCGGCGCGTACGGACCACAGGGGCCGAGGAGGGCGGGGCCGCCGGCGAGGGCATCCCCACAGGGGGCGGGGGGCGGGCCATGGGAGGGCGGCCCCGGCGTGGGGGCAGAGCCAACTCCAACGGCCTGGAAATGTCCACGTGAGCAGGCTTAATCCGATCAACGGACACAGTCTCAGGCCTGCCACCAACGTCCACCACCAGGCTCTTGTCCCCGTGACGTATGACCCTGAACGGACCGTCGTAAGGGGGGCGCAGGGGACCGCGGTGGGCGTTGTGGCGAATAAAAACATATTCTGCCGACCGTAATCCGGGGGACACCCGGAAAGCTGGGTTGCTGTGCTGCGACGTGGGGACGGGCGTGAATGTCCCGGCGGTCTCCAGCAGGGAGGAGCGCTGCCCAGCTGCAGACCAGGGCACAGTGGCGGTGGGAATGAATTCCCCGGGGACCCGTAGCGTCTGGCCATAGACGAGCTCCACCGACGAGGACTGCAGGTCTTCTTTGGGGGCACACCTGAGGCCGAGCATAACCCACGGGAGCTTATCCACCCAGTTGCCGTCTGTCAAGCCGGCACGCAGTGACGCCTTCATGGACCGGTGAAACCGCTCACACAGTCCGTTAGCCTGGGGGTGATATGCGGTGGTGCGGTGCAGCTTGACCCCCAAACCCACAGCAACAGCGTTCCACAGCTCCGAGGTGAACTGAGAACCGCGGTCAGAGGAGAGGTCAGACGGGGTCCCGAAGCGCGCCACCCACGTGTCGATGAAAGCGCGGGCGACGTCGGAAGCTGATGTCGAGGCGAGGGGAAACGGCCTCGAGCCAGCGTGTCGTCCTGTCCACCATCGTAAAAAGGTAGGTGAAACCGTGAGAGGGGGGAAGCGGACCTACGAGGTCGACATTGACATGGTCAAACCTCCTTTCAGGAACTGCAAAAAGTTCAAAAGGGGCCCTAGTATGGCGGTGGACTTTGGCCCGTTGACAGGCCACGCACGAGTCGACCCAGGACCTCACGTCCCTCTTAAGCCCCTGCCACACGAACTTCTGCGACAACAACTTCACGGACGGCTTCCTACCGGGGTGGGAAAGATTGTGAACCGCCTCAAAAACGGGTCGACGCCAGTCCGCAGGGACCAGCGGTCGAGGTTGGCCCGTGGAGACGTCACACCACAGCTTTGCGCCAGAGTCACCGACCGTGACCTCCTCCAGGCTTAATCCCGTGACCGAGGCCTTGAGGGTCTGGACCCCGTGGTCAGAGGCCTGGTCAGCGCCCATGCGGAGGTAATCGAGGCCCAGCTGCACAGCTCCGATGACCGCTCTGGAGAGGCAGTCCGCGACCACGTTAGCCTTGCCAGCGATGTGTCGTATGTCCGTGGTGTACTCGGAGATGTACGAAAGCTGGCGTTGCTGTCGGGCGGACCACGACTCAGCCACCTTGGACATGCAGAAGGTCAGTGGCTTGTGATCCACAAACGCCGCAAACTCCCGGCCTTCCAGCAGGAAACGGAAGTGGCGAACCGCCAAATAGAGACCAAGGAGTTCTCTGTCGAAAGCGCTGTACTTGCGCTCCCTGGGAGTCAACTGGCGACTGAAAAAGGCGAGCGATTGCCAGGCGCCGTCGACCCATTGTTCATGCACCGCGCCCACTGCGTAGTCAGACGCGTCGGTGGTGATGGCGATGGGGGCCCTGTGTGACGGGTGAGCCAACATGGCGGCTTCGCTCAGGGCGGCTTTGGTGGCGTTGAAAGCGACCTCCCTTTCAGTCGTCCAGTCAATGGCCTGGCCAGGGGACTTGTCCCTGAGGGCCTCGTACAGCGGGCGCATGGTGTGGGCCGCCCGGCGGATGAACCGGTGATAAAACGTCACCATCCCGAGGAACTCTGCCACTACTCTTGGTAGTGGC
The DNA here is from genome assembly GCA_902827135.1 of Harpagifer antarcticus. Taxonomy (NCBI): domain Eukaryota; kingdom Metazoa; phylum Chordata; class Actinopteri; order Perciformes; family Harpagiferidae; genus Harpagifer; species Harpagifer antarcticus. The sequence continues at coordinate 558,300 of CADEHL010001392.1, forward strand.
AGAGGAAAAGGTGGGCTGCGTCAAGTCGGGAAACTCACTGAGAAGGTGCTGGAACTTGTCGCCCTGTGAGAGTGAGCTGGAGAGCCCGCTGAATGACGCTTCGCCGCGTGTACACGTGAACGAGGCAAACGTCAGTGCGTCCACCAGGCGGCTGTTCTTGACGTCCACCAGCAGTCCGTGAGCGCACAGGAAGTCTGTGCCGAGGAGAGCGAAGGAGATGTCAGCCGTGACGAAATCCCACTTAAACCGCTGACCCTCGAAGCACAGGTCCACTGTCTTTGTGCCATAGGTGCGAATAGGGGTGTCATTAGCGGACGTTAAAGGTGGGCCGTGTCCTCCACCGGCAGCGTCCTCCACGGTAGCCGGCAAGACGCTCCGCTGGGCTCCTGTGTCACAAAGAAGTCTGTGACCAGAGAGGGTGTCCCTGATGAACAGGAGCCGGTTGGATGTGCCCACGCTCGCGGCCACTACCGAGCGCAGGCCTTGGCGTTTCCCGTTACCTTGTAGGCGCAGGGAGGACGGCACGTCTTCGCTTTCGCCCCGTAGCGTGCATGGTAATAACACAGGCCAGGGCTGGAGTTGCTGACGTCGGCCCCGGAGCTTCTGCTAGGTGGCATGCCTGTACCAGGGAAGGTGCCGCTGCGTGTCGGGGCAAGCACCTCCGGGGCAAAACGCTGGGTTGCCAGGAAGAACCGGTCGGTTTCTTCGGCCAAAGAGCGGGGCTCAGTAATAGCTGTGTTAGCGAGCGCTGTCTGTACATGCGGCGGCATGTGCCGAAGAAACAGTTCTATGAACAAAAAATTAGGTTCTTCCGTACCCAGCAGGCTGAGCATCATCTCCATGTGGTCAGAAGGCTTGTTGTCCCCCAGGCTATGAATAGCGAGCAGGCGTCGGGCTCGTTCCGACCGTGACAGCTCGAAAGTCTTTAGCAGGAAAGCCTTGAACGCTGCATATTTATCCTGGGCAGGAGGAGGTGTAATAAAGCCCACCGTCCGGGTCGCAGTGGAGCTCCCCAGCGCCGAAACGACGTGAAAATAGCGTGCTGCGTCGTCAGTCACTCCGCGGAGGGCGAACTGAGCCTCCGCCTGAGCGAACCATGCAGCCGCAGATGTCTCCCAAAACTCCGGCAGTTTGAAAAAAACGGCGTTACTTGCCATGTTCAGTCTCGGATCCTTCAACGAAACTTATGTCGGGGTCACCAATGTGGTGCCGAGAGACGGGAGTCGGAGGCGGGGTATCGAAGCGACAAGCTACACTTTTATTTAGCATCGGAACACACATGTAAACAACTTCATGCACGGGAAGCGAAGACCGGCGGAAACAGGAAGTCCGGCTCACTCCAATGTCCGTGCGGAACAATACCCCAACCCATAGATCCGTGGGTGAATAATGTCAATCACCACACACCACTAGTTTCTACCCATGGATGCAATAAATATTATTATCGATATAGTTAGATTCCACCTTCATGATTATGAATCTGTGAGTGAATTGTTTTCTAACACGACCCTTTTATTTATATTAGCAGGGTTGCCAACTCTCACGCATCTGGCGTGTGACACACGCTTTCACTCTCAATCTCACGCTCTCACGCTGCCCAAACTATCCTCACGCCAAAAACAAGAATACCGAAGACTAGAAACGGTTTTGAAATAATGTCTTCTGGCCAATCAGAATCAAGATAACGGCGTGTGTTGTTGCAGGAAGTCCCGACGGAGAATACTTTTGCTGTAGTACATCTCTATACATCGATACAACATTACGTGTTGATAGAAATCAACACGTAATGAAATAAGACCCCACGGTTTGATGATTGATAGGTGTGGGGGCTGTCTTTCATTTTGACACACAGAACAATGGGGGCTATCCACCCTTATCCACAATGTAAAGTCATTCACAGCCTCTTCCCTCTTCTCTCTGTGAGGAGCAGCAGGTTCAGCTTTCAGAACAAAGTAACAAAAAACTAAAATGGCATTCATTTTTTTAAATATGTCGTGTAGTAATAGATTTATTTATTTTTCTTCTCAAGAGAGTACCAGAATGTGTATTTTATGTTAGTATTTCAAAAAATCTCCTGGGGGAGAATCCCCCCCAGACCCCCCTGCAGGGGTTGAGTTTTCAGCATGTCAACTCTTTCACCTGTGGGGAAATTGCAGGATTGGGTCCAGGTCACCCTTTTTATTTACTACAAGACAAATGTGCCTTTTTATTTCATACAGTTCAATTTGGATTGAGACAGGGAAATAATCTAAACCTCACGCGTGGCGTTTCACTGTCAAGGGGGGCGTGTATGTAATTACATTGCAAAAACTGACTTGAGCCCCACCACTGTATGGGACCCGTATTGCGCATGCGCAGATCTAAGATCCAGTAGAAATGATACAAAAATAAAAGTCTGCCGCTTATTGTTATACTAGGCCAAAATAGAGTCAAAGAGTATATGACAGTGAGAGTGTGTTAATTAATATGTTTGGCAGCAGTTTGGAGTAAGTCTGTAGATTTGTTTGTGTGTGTGTGTTTCATGTATAGGCCTCTCACAATAATTAATTTTGTTGGATACATTTTCCCGGAAATTATTGCGATAAACGATAATAATGTCGACACCGTTATATGACCATTTTAGACCACTGACATAATGATAATATATAATAATAATTCAAGTACATCCTTTCAAACTGCTAGTCACATCCTCATGTAAATGGCAATTTATCGAGTTCATTTTTATTTATCGTACGATAAGTCAATAAAACAGTGGAAACAAACATGTGTTTCATTAGTGAATGAAACTGTGTGTCCTTTATAGTCTGTGTCCAATATTGTGTATTTGTATATATGGTATATATATCCTATATATATGCTATGGTCCCGCTGCTGACACGATAGCAGTCATTTCGTGCGCATATGTGTAATTAAACCCATATCAAAATCTCACTCCAGCCAGGTACCCAAAGTTGGCAACCCTGATGTTAGGTCTTAAAGTTTTTGCATAAATTAGGGCGTGGTCACTTTGATGGACACGTACATGCCTCACTGTCAGCTAACAGCAACTTGTCCACTCTGCTAGGCTACAACCATAGAGGCTACAACGTTAGTTAGTCATAGTACTGTACTTGACCCTTTAGCTTTAGCCGTGTTCGTGGTGATTGTGCCTTTTAGGGAATATTGTTACAAATACCAGACAATTAAAATGTCGTGCTGTGCGCTTGAATGTACGAACAGAACTTCCAAGAAGTCTAAAATGATAATATTATACATGTTAACCCCGTTCGCAGGTGTTTGTGTGCTTGGTAGCTTAGCTTGTTACTTATTAGCCAGCTAAAGACGTAACCCTTTATGCAAACATATACATTTTAGTTTATGATTCAGCCTTGGGTAAGACTTTTATAGTCTATGGCTATGACGCCCATAATGCTAAACGAGAGCAAATGTTAATAGGGGACCCAATTATCCCAGTGGTGGCCGCCGGAGCTAACGGAGCCGCAGTGGGCTAGCTCCAGCCGGCGTCCCGGAGCTAGCCCACTGCGGCTCCGTTAGCACGAAACACTGACCCCTGCTTTGTATACTGCAGGGTAGCTTGTGAATTTACTCCAGGTGGAACTAAAGTCTAATTTAAGACTTGATTATATTTCACATCATTCATCCAGATCTGTAAAGTAACTAAAGGTATTAAATACATGTAGTGGAGTAAAAGGACACCATTTACCTCTGAATTGTAGTGGAGTAGAAGTACAAAGTAGTAAACAATTAAAATACTTAATGTATTTGTTAAAAAAATGAGAACGGACAAGTATCTGAAAATTGTACTTAACCCTTTGGAGTCGACCGTCACGCCGGCGTGATCAGATCACATGACCTGTTCAAGCCGGTGCCGCATAAAAACAACAATCCGGACAACATTGCCGTGTGTTTCTGTCGAAAGTACTGGCTTGAAACTATATCCCAGTATTTGTTTCATGAAAAAAGACCCAGTAAACACGGAGATACGATGATATAAACTTAATACATTTCAAAAGTATGAAAAATGGAAGCACATATTTGAATATCTTCGCCGTATTTGATCATTTTACGAAACGGAAAATACTGGAAACTGTAGATCCTGCTCAACAGGATGTATTTGTGTATTTCTGTCGAAAGTACTGGCTTGAAACTATATGCAAAAAGACCCAATAAACACGGAGATACGATGATATAATGTTAATATTACTATTTCAAAAGTATGAATAATGGAAGCACATATTTTAATATCTTCGCCGTATTTTATCATTTTACGAAACAAAAACTACTGGAAACTGTAGATTCTGCTCAACAGGATGTATTTACCAGGGAGGGGGTGAGGTAATCAGGTAAACGGAGTGATACGAAGCGAGACGAAGAGGGACGGCGGGAACCGAAGAGAGACGGCGGGAAATGGAGAGAGACGAAGATATACGAAGACAGGCGGCGGGAGACAAAGAGAGACGGCTGGAGACTGCCATTGAAGTAAAGTGACAGACAAACATTGAGAATTTAGATATAGTTAGATAGATTTAGAGTTTTGAAGATTCAACTATAATGAAGAGAACTCTGAACGTGAGTCAAGCTATAAACTTGTTTTTTTACATGGAGGAGGAGGAGCCTGTGATGTTGCCCTCTGTGTCATATAGTTGACAGAAACTGCTTTGAAGCGTGGCACAGATAAAGACAGAAAAAACAGATTTTTGTACATAATGTGTACATATATATATATTTGTATTATATCTATAATAACACTTTTACCATATCAGAATGAAATCACATGTACATTATTTAAGCTTTTAAATATTTTGTTGTGCCTACTGTGTCACTGTTGACAGAACTTGAGAAATGAGGGAAAAAAGCCTATGGATACACCTGTTATTTGTTCATAACATTTGTATATAGGTTCATGCTACCTAAATCAAACGTTCACATTATCATAGTGACATCCCATGTATATATTTCCAGCTTTCAAATGGTTTCGTTGTGTATGTTTGTGTTACCTATATGAAAAATAATATCATTTTCAAAATCTGTTTTTTTGTGATTTTGGGTCCAAAATGTTCATATAGTATCTCAAAATGACAGAAATAAGGTTATATAGGTGAGGTTGTCCTTAAAAAAAAGATACAAAACATTGACATGCCAAACATTTCTTAATGGGGTTTACTAAGACAAATCAAAAGTAAGCCAAATTAGCCCTGGACTCCAAAGGGTTAAGTACAGTAATCTACGTAGTTACATACCACCACTGCAGGTATGTTATGTGTGCTAGCATTCTAGAATCTCACACTATACATAAAAAAAAGCAATGTTAATTGTGTTTCCAATTGTTTAGTTTTTCCCTTAAAAAATACCTATTGTATATTGTACCAGATCGATCAGCAGTATAGTAGAACAGTAGTACCATTAAAATCTTAACGATAGCCATCCCTATTTACCTCTGAATTGTAGTGGGATAGTTAAGTACAAAGTAGCAAAACATTAAAATACTCAATTAAAGTACAAGTCCCTCAAAAATTGTAGTTAAGTACAGTAGTTTAGTAAGTGTGCTTGGTTACTTTAAACCACTGTGTATTCGTATACCACTCAAGTAAACCATGGAGAAATGTATTTCCCACTGGGCTGTTGTTAGAGAGCAGTTTGAACTAGAGAATGCAATTCCTGAAGAAATTGCTAGTGGGAATGCTTTATGCTGAAAGGCTGACGCTAAACTGCTATGCTGAAATGTAATGTGTAAGAAGAAAGTGAAGAATTTAGATTGAAATGATACATGAACACTGGGGGCTTGAATGTGTGATGAGAGAAGAAAATAAAGTAAAAAGGCTTGGAAAAGCAGCAGAATATTTGAACTGCAAACTTTTGAACTAACTTGATGGCGAATGATCTGTCGCCATGCCAACGGCATTTGATGACACCCCATAATACGCTTTGATGGCTGCATCGTTACCAAACCTGTGAAGTTTTGGGCTGTTTCGAGCATTTTCACTGAAGTTATGAGAAAACCGTGTTTCATGGCGAGCATTGTGTTGCCATGGCAACGGCATTTGAATAAATCTCAAAACTGTCCCGTAGATGTCTTCACGACTGGACTGTTAGCACACATGTGACGTTTGAGCACTTTTTGAACATTTTCATAGGAGTTATAGCGACATCGTGTTTTATGGCGAGGGATGCGTTTCCATGGCAACAGCCTATGGTGAGATCTCAGATTTGGCGTAGAGCTGTTGAGGCATGGACCGGTGATATACAAGCGAAGTTTGGGGGACGATCGGACCGTGTCCATTGGAGTTATAGCGACATCGTGTTTTATGGCGAGGGGTGTGTTTCCATGGAAATGATGACACCCCATAATTGACGTCGAGCTGTTGAGGGCAGGACCATTAACCTTTATCTGAAGTCTGCTGCTCTGAGCATGTCAGTTGGAGTGATGACATCATCGTGTTCCATGACAGGTGTTTATATTTTAGCTAACGAAGTGTCCAGAGATCAAAGGTTTCCATGTTTTTTTCTTCTAAATTAAATCTGTCCTCCACTCTAGCTGTGACACATCACGCACTCTAAAATCTGAAGAAGGCCTCTTTACCAAGGTCGAATATCTCTAAATGTACGAATCAGATTTAAAAGTTGTGTATGAGGTTCCTGAATGAAAGTATGAAGGAGCAGTTAGCAGTTGAAGTTGCCTGAAGATTGTTCAAGTCTAGAGAGATTCTCCATTGACTTCCATGTTAAAAATGTGATGAATTATGGGATGTATCTCTGGAATTATGAAAGTTATGAATGATAAAAGTAATAGCCATCGATTCCTGACCGAGCTGAACGGTTTGATGTTTGAACGGGGTTTCTGCGATGTGGAATGTGGGAGAAGAAGAGGTGCAAAATAACCCGGCGGAATAATAAAGAATTTCGTGCATAGCATAACAGATAGTTGGAAAAAAATAGGTAGGTGCACATCACTTATAATCTGGCGAATTAAAGTCTTTCATTATCCAGTAATAAGACATCAATTGCCTCAAGGCATTGTATGCAACGCCTCTAGCAGGAGCATCTGGTGCTAATTATCTAAAGAATAAAGATACTTAAGAAGTTTATTTTGAAAGTGCTGACCGGAAGTCGCGCTACTTACGTTGACACTTACTAAAAATAGGCTGTGTGCAGAAGCTTCATTCATTCATCAAAACTAACTAGACTCGACTGTCTATTCAGTACAATTTAAACGTTAAAAGAACTGCTACTTTAACTTCTGTCCGTATTCTATGAGGAAGTCTTGGAGTGAGGCGTTCATAATTATATCATACATGAGACGTGGCTCTATTTCTCATGACACATAACTTCTTCAACCGAAATCCCACTTTCAGTTCAGAAAACAGTCACGAGTTTCTCATTGTGTGTGGGTGAATGACCATAAAACGGTTCCGCCGCCACTCTATCTCATCAGGTGGGGGGGGGGAAGTTGAACACGTTTCAATGGACTCCTCCGCGGTAATCCCGGAATGAAAATACTGTCGGTGCAGACAGAAAAGCTGTTGAGTTTAGGTGGAGTGTATTCAAGCCCCGGTGGAAGTAGTGTTTTTTATTGTTAACGCTTCAACCCTGCGTGACATGGCGTAGTTGTTGGCTGCAGAATATGTGTTCAGGTTTTACAGCAGCACAAGCCCCCTTTCGAGTTACGTCAGGGAGGAAAAGGAAAATGCTTCTCCTTAACAGCACTCTACCAACTATGCTATAACATGCCTACTAATTCTGTTTAAAGGTAAGTTATGTAGTCTATCTACACTTACCCTGCCCGTCGTCAATTAGGTCTTTCCTCCGCACAGCCGGGACTTTATTCAGTGTTGTTGTGTAGATTTCTGCGCGTTGGTCGTGATTCCATCCATCTTGAATTTGACGTCATCCCACACCAGGGATGAGGTCATCGCAATGAACGCTCGTCACGTGCACTACGCTCTGATTGGTTGGTAGAATGACCAGGAGGCGGGACCAACTGAAGACTTGTCACTGAAGCTAATTTAAAGAGATAGGTGGTATTTTTCACATTAGCTGTCATCGTCTGTGTTCCTTTCTATGTTTTGTTTTATCATGAGCAAAGGTTTGCAAACTTAAGCTACACTGCAAATTGTAATTTACACTGTTTTACTAGAGCACTGCATTGTAATTATTAATTATAAGCATTGTTGAAACTAAGTATAGGAAGTCACATGTCTTACAGTAAACAGTGCAAGGGAGGAGCAAGTGGGGACTTAAACAAAAAAAGTAATGTACAGTTAATATATATTAATTTTTATGCATTTCAAATAACCAAAGTCCATCTTTAGATTTTTAGCAAATCTAAATATACATTTCAAGTCTTTTTTATTAGTCATACGTACATACTGTAGCTACAGTGTAGTTTGACGATGAAAATCGTAGGTCACAGTCATTTTTTTGGGTTACCTATATTTCTGTATCCAACAACGTGCAGATATAATGTGCAACTGCACTTTCTCTAAACCCCAATGAAACCAATTAGGCCTGTGATTAAATGGAAGTCATCTTAGCGTAGCAGTAAGTGTGTGTGTGTGTGTGTGTGTGTGTGTGTGTGTGTGTGTGTGTGTGTGTGTGTGTGTGTGTGTGTGTGTGTGTGTGTGTGTGTGTGTGTGTGTGTGTGTGTGTGTGTGTGTGTGTGTGTGTGTGTGTGTGTGTGTGTGTGTGTGTGTGTGTGTGTGTGTGTGTGTGTGTGTGTGTGTGTGTGTGTGTGTGTGTCATTACTGGCATCCAGGAGGGACCTGTTGCTATGTTTATGTCCAACAGGTTGGTTCCTGAAACCAGGTGGGACATTGCTGAAGAAAAGCAGGAAATTGACATAAAACCATGTTCTAATGAGCTGAAGATTATTTTGTGGTGTAACTGTATTTCATTTGTGGACACATTAGTTGACTCAGCTTGTAGCCCTGAACCTCCCTACATGCTCCATCGCATCAACATGTACCCATTCATTATCACCTAATGACTGAAGGAGGTTTAATCAAGCACATTTTCACACCTCATTACTATAAAAGGATCAGCATTAAATTAAGGACTTCATTTGCAAAATTATACATGAAAATATTAAAAATAATACTGAGGACTGTAGTATTTCATCAGATGCAAATGTATATTCATACACAATGAAAGTCATGACAGAATCCTGACATAAGAACATTTTAAGAACATTTGACAAAGCATGCTGCTGCTCCATCATATAATGAGAGAAAACACATGAGAGGAAATGGAAGGAAGTTGTCACTCCTCCTCTCCTGACATTAATGGCTGGTACTGGCCGTTAGCAGCAGTAGAGAGCACTGCCATGGCTACCTGTGGAAACCAAGTCATTAGGGACTTTGTCTCCTCCCTTCACATGTCTCTGTCCCTGCCATCATAAACATGTTTACTGACACCCCCATCAAAAAACACTTATTTATTCTACAAAACTAAAACTGAAGCCTGAGTTTCCTTTGTGAAAATCATGTAAACCAAAGGCTTTTCATTTTGTAATACACTGGCTCATTCACGGCATATGTCGTAGCAATGAAAGGGGTCAAATGATTTAACCATTTAGATTTTCTTGCAAAGCTTAATGTAATTTAACTGCACTGACTAATGATACTCCAGATATTCTCATACATATAATACTAACCTGCTGGCTGTCATGATTCTGTAGTCCATTAGGGACTGATGGTGCACCGAGGGGAGGAGAAACACACAGAGGATTGAATGTTTGAGAACGCCCTGAACAGTGAGTTAGCATCATCTCAAAGAAAAACATGCACGTACAATGTGGTCCTTAAATACATGGTCGAGATTTTGATCTGTGAAAAATGAGTTGGATGCTCTCCATCTGCGTGGCGACGGCCCTGCTGGCTCTCTGTAGGGGACAAAACACTGAGCATGAAGGTAGGCCTCTATACGCAGATTAACATGCATTTGTTGTACAGAACATATTTATGGGAAATTAACGCTAATTGTTTTGCCTGCTTTCATTTGTTTTTAAGATGTTTAATGTCACAGATTTAGGCTTGTGTTATACTTAAAGAGCAACTCTAAATCCTTGCAATTAAAAATGCTAAATCTGACGTTATTATGCAGATTTACAAGGAAACTCAGCAGTAAGATTGACATGTTTTTTTAATTCTAGGAAATAGCCTGTCTGCATCTGGCTATCGTCTTTGTACTTATAATGAGACAAGGAATGTGAGTTTACTGGTGATGCACGCGGTCCCCTATAGTGTGACGAAGCCTTGTGGGGGCTGGCTCCACTGGAAGACATGTACAGTCACACTTTACAGGATGACCCATGAGACTGAGACCAGGACAGTGAAGCAGCAGGTGACCCGATGCTGCCCCGGCCACGTACAAGTGGGTCGATACTGTGCCTTGCGTGAGTACTGTCATCAGATTACAGAAGAGCAAAAAACGTTATTAAATTCCAAGTATCTTCGTTTAATAAAATGTGATAATATAGCATCACACTCTCTAGATAGACAAGTAATGAGACCTTTCAGCGTGTGGTGCTGTGTGCAAGACGCCAGATGGAGGCACAGAAATTGCAGTGCTCCAAATATGGGGCTGCTAATATATGGCCTGTAACATGTTATTTCCTCTGAATGAAGCTGTAAACAGGAGTGATGAGTTCACTGCCAAGCCGGGATCCTGTCCAACTGCAGATGGGGTGCATAACAGATCTGAGGGCTGTGAGTGGGACATTGACTGCCCGGGCTGGCAACAATGCTGTCAGAGTTCTAGTCGTTACGTCTGCAGTGATCCTGCAAGTTAGTTGATCTTTTTCATTATTCGTTTTTCAAGAATGCTTTAGGGGTTGTTTTTTTGTTCACAGATTTGAGTTTGAGTTTGAATAAGAAATTAGAAAAAAACTGTTGCACTTTATAAAACAAGTATTTTATGTATATGTCCTAATTATCTGGGGATAAACCCCTCACCCCCCTATACCAAAGAAATAGCCCTGTAGGGTGTATGATTAAGAATTGAAAAGAAAATTCTCTGTGACCCAACATTTTTCTTTTATTTCCCCCCAAACGTCTATCTTAAAACCAGGGCAGAATGCAAACATTACTTCATAGGGACGTTACAAACATTCATTTTCTTTTTGCTGGAGAAAAGGAAGTCTGATATTATTTACAGAGTTGAGTCTTTTTTAAATGTCTTATCCAGCTTTTGACTGCGTGGTGTCAGTCAATTGAGGTTTATTACAAAGTTGTGGAAGTCTTGTTTTAAAAAAAAGAAAAGATTCCTACAGTAATGAATACTTTTCCTACATTCCACTATTGTGTATCCTAATTGAGAACATATGTTTTCTTAATGATTTGAGTGAACTGACCTTTTGAACTCAACTTTCAGACTCAACATATTATTCTGATAATGGAGGCTATCGGTTTAATGCAACAGTGACAGTGAAGACAGATTACCAGCCTCTGATGTCCACTGACAGAGGACTTCTGGATCACACACGATTGCTCCAGGCGATGGTAATACTGCTGCTAATAACACTGCTTTAACTGCAGCTGTTGGTTCTGCTGCTGCTTATCTGAAGCCAGATACTAATACTTGTTCTACCCATTCTGATTATTAGAACACGACAAAGACTCAAATATATATAAAGGCGTGTACACTGAAAAACTGAAACGTTGACTTTAATTAAATGTATTATGTCAACTGATTTGAAGTTGAAAGCAATAATATTAAGTTTAAATGAAAAATATAAGGTTCAACTTAATATTATTGCTTTCAACAAACCTAATAGAGTTGTGTGAAATCTTTTGAAATAATAAATGTAATTAAAGTCAACGTTTCAGTTCTTTCAGTGTGCCTCTTAGTTTTGAGTCATTTTTCTTTACAAAATAAATAATGTTACCCAGATTATTTTTTGTATCTCTACCACTAACAGGTGACTGGAGCACTGCAGTCTGACGTTACAGTTTATTACCTCAGCTCACAACCTGTGCATCCCTTCAGAACGGCCACCTCCATATTGATTGCCTGCAACTTGACTCTTTCACTGCACACTGTCACGTCGGAGCTGCATCTTCTCCTCAAACACATACAGGAAGTGTCATCTGTAACTGTGGAAGGTGAAGGCGCAGCAGCAGCAAATCTCAGTGAAGATACTCCAGGCTTTTTTTCCTTTGCTTCAGAGAAATGACATTCTTGTTGAGTTGTGAAAGTGATTCATGTTGCAGAGAACACAGTGATCAGGAAAGAATGACTCAGTCGCACCACAGTTTCCTTCTCCCACCACTTCCATTTGAGTGACAGTCATCTTTCCTGCAACAGTGGAAAATAACACTAGAGCGAGTGCGCACACACACACACGCAACCCCACACACACTTTTCATGCTTGATACATTTGCACAAAAGACACAACAACAAGCTTGTCATAACATCAAACATATGAGAGGACAAGGGAATCAATTCAAGTACATTGAAAAAACTGAAATGTTGACTTGAATAAAACGTATTATGCCAAGATTTCACATAACTCTATAAGTTTAAATACAAAATATGAGGTACAACTTAATTGTATTTCTTTCAACTAACCTAAATCAGTTATGTGATATTTGTTGACATAATACATTTAATTAAAGTCAACGTTTCAGTTTTTTCAGTGAAGCAGTATTCTTCCATGAAACCTTTACAATAGATTTTCTAAAACAATATACTGTCTGTGTTCATATTGCACAGTTTAAATGTATTTCCTCTTAAGACTCTTGTTTAAAATGTAGTCCAGTGTAACATGTGTGTGTGTGTGTTTGTAATGCAGATGTGGATGAGTGTGCACTGTCTGCTCTGCGTGGGTGCTCCCCCCACTCAGACTGTAACAACACAGTGGGCTCCTACCTCTGTTCCTGCCACCAAGGATATATAGATGTGGACCCCAGTAACCCTGGAGCCCATTGCACAGGTTAGACTGTGTGTGTGTGTGTGTGTGTGTGTGTGTGTGTGTGTGTGTGTGTGTGTGTGTGTGTGTGTGTGTGTGTGTGTGTGTGTGTGTGTGTGTGTGTGTGTGTGTGTGTGTGTGTGTGTGTGTTGCATCAAATACACATATATATATCTACTTATCTACAGCAATCCATTGATAAGATTCATAACACCCCAACAGCATTTACTTGTTACTTTTTTATCCCACAAAGCCCTCCCCTTATATCATACATTTCCCATTACTTTGATACCAGTTACTATGTTTTGTAAAGTGATTTGAACTCCAAAGCCAGACATCAAGCATTCCATATAATGTTACAAAAAGCCACATAAACGGCTGCATTATAATGCGCAAATCCTGATTTTTGATGAATGCTATAAATGTTGTTATTATGTTATGGTATTTAAATCATTCAGACATTTCCAAAACAAAGTCGTTTATTTCTGTCTTTACTACAACAAGCATTTTATTTTACTTAGTTATCTTTGATTGTTGGCCAGTTTGAATGTGTTCGGGATGATCTGTAAATAAATCAGCTTTATTATTATGTTTGACCTCAAATTCAAAGGAGTTAGAGAAAAATCCAACAACCTCCACCAAGAGGGTGAGCTTGTGTGGCCTGAGGCGAAATCTCCCTGTGAAGCACACAGAAACAACTTCAGCCTCAGATACACCCCCCCCATCCCCAGTGGAGATTTACAGTGTGATTACTTTCCATATTCTTTGCTAATGTATTCATATAGCTAATTGAGTAAGGTATTTATTCTGTGCCTGTGCAATGGCTAAGGACGTTTGTTAACGATTTGATAATGAATGATTAGCTAGAGCTACATTTATCCTTTGGTGATTTTGAGCACGATTCTTGTATTTTTGTGGGCTTATGTGTTCTAGGTTCTAGCTTTATATTCTGATCAGGGTCACATCATGTGGAAATGTCCTTAGATTCTCTTGCTGAAAGGTGTGACACAGGAAAGAAGGCACATCCAGGAAAAAAACACTATCAAGAAATGTGTCATACAGAAATCCTGTGCTAGGGTATCATAATACGCAGGTCATTTTTCAAATGTGGTAGATACACAATAGGAGGACACGACATGTGCCAAAGTACTTCCTCAAGCCACTGGAAACTGCTGAACAAGGGAATTCATGTTACATTTAATGTGGGAACATTCTGTCATCACCACTGATGCATTCAAGTCCACCATCAGATGCTTAGATCAACTTGTCTCTTTTCTCCCCAGCTGACGTCGGGGTGGAGACCACTCCAGAGCCCTGTCTTACCTCTGTTCCAATGATGAACACAACCACAATCTCAGCTTCCAACAGCACCCAGGAGCGTGTGAGGAACACCACTGAAGGTTCCTTCAGCTCCACATGGACCAGTATGCCTACAGCTCCGAGTAATACAAGCACTGTCGCTTATAATTCATCAAACGCCCCGCAGTGGACAAGTTCTGCACCTTATAGCAGCCTGAGATCAACTGTAGAGTCCCCGCTGCCAACAACCACATGCTGTAAGAAAGGTTTTTTATCTCGAGTTGTGTTAACATCAAAACTCGATTTACTTGATTAAGTCAAAAACATTTATGTGTTGCATGTCATTAATTACATCTGTTGTTCAAATTGATCCTTTAGCTGTAGGAAACATTTTGTTTGATATTTTGGAGAATAGGCTTATTCGCCTTCTTCTCAGAGTAAAATAAGAAGTAACACAATGTAACTCTCGGCCAAGAGGAAATAATTGTATTTCACAATAAATGTCAAATCATTCCTTTAACCACAATGACTGAATGTAACGATACATATCTCCCCCCTCTCCACCTTCCAGATCCTGCCAATATCACCAGCGTATGGGCAGCTGATGTCACTGGAACCTCCTTTAGTGTCCACTGGTCCAGCCAGTTTCAGACAAACCAGACGTACCAGGTTGACCTAAGCAAAAGGTCAGAGGTCATTCATTCAGAAGTCACCAGTCGGACCATGATGGAGATGAGGGATCTGCAGCCTGGGGTTCTCTACACAGTGGCTGTCACACCCAGCTCCTGCCAACAAGGAATCACCTTAGATATATCAGTCAAGACTGGTAAGAACTGTGCACCAAAAAGAAATAGACTGTTCCAGTAGCTTTGACTTTTGGATCTTTTATTTTAATCATTTACAGTAATGTCATAAAGCTGCAGTTAGGGCATACAATAGCTGTGTGGTGGGAGTTCACAACTTAGATGCAACCGCTGGTTACTAACTGGGCATAACGGCCCCTACACACGGCGGCGTGCGTTGATGCTTGCCGGCCAGCGCGTCTGAAGCTCGACCAACAACCAATCACATGAATCTCCCGCCCCGGACACACAAGCACGCTGTTTGATTGGCTAGACCTACTGGCATATGATTCGATTGGCTGACGCTTCCGTCGAAGCTTCAAAAGTAGAACATTGCTCTACTTTTGAAGCGAGCAATGGGAGCAAAGCGAAGTAGAAACTGAAGGGTGTAAATAACCAAAGACAATCTGCAATGAAAAAGTAAAGCTGATACAAACAACAGATAAACACAAAACTAAGGGGGCAGGCAACGCAATATGAAAAGCAGCAAAACAATACAGGGAACAAATCGGACGGCAGTTGGAACACAGGCAAAACAAGCGACGCAAAACATCGACAACGAACCCTAAGACTTGGGGATATACACGCAGAAACTAATCATAACAATACAATGCGGCTGGGGGGCAGGCCAAACACAAGGGCAGCAGAATGATTAGACACAGGTGAATAGAATCAGGGGCAAACAATCACAAAAAGGCGGGAAACAGAGGAAGAAGAAAGGAAGTGAAACTAGACACTAGGAGAGTGTCATAATAAAACAGCAAACAGATAATACAACAACCAAAATCAGGTGCAATGCAGTACTAATGCGATAACATTTCCCTGTAATGACTAATGTGTGGATAACAAAAGAAAATGCGTTTTGAAGCATTAGACCTAGGGCCGGTGAAAGTGCTGACAGTAATGTGTGTACCAAGTAAGTCCTTTCTTTATTTGTAGATGCTCAGAAACTCGAAGCCACAACACGACTTACCAACATCGAGTTCTCTGCTGACCTGCAGAACGGCAGCAGCCAGGCCTACCAGAACCTCACTGAGAGTATCACACAGGAGGTCGGTGTGTTACGAGTATTATCCAGGGACAGCTTGTAATCTTTGAATACACTGGAAACATGAACATTTCCATGAATTGCCATATTTCAATTAACAATTTGTATTGTTTCATCCTCTCTTCCTGTGGGGCTGATGACTTTATCTCCAACAGATCTACCAGTCTCTGTCTCCAGAGATGAAGGCCATGGTGGATTCAGGCCAGATGAGAATCGAGATCACAAGCTTTTCCCAGGGGAGTGTGTTCGTCCACTTTACAATGACCCTCGCCCCCAGTGAAAGCCAAGACATCGCTAATGTGTCCACAGCTCTGCAGTACTCCCTACTGAATAGCACCAAATATACAGTGGATAAAAACAACACAAGCACACATGGTATGTCATCTGTATAATCTCTTATTAACTCTTTCTGAAAGACAAAGGCATTGACTTGAAAATTGACGGAATACCAAAATGGAGTTCTTTTGTGGAAATTGTAGGATTCAACACTTTTGGATCCTACCCCATATCAGGGCCTTATAGACAACCTATGTCGTATCAAAAAACAACAGAGGTGGAAGAAGTATTCAGATGCTTTACTTGATTAAGAGTAACCATACAATATTGTAAAAAACAAGTAAAAGTCCTGATTTCAAAATTGCACCTAAGCAAAAGCATTATTATTATTAATATTATTATTATTATTATTATTATTATTATTATTATTATTATTATTATTATTATTATTATTATTATTGTTACTACATAATCTTTCTGCATCAAGTAGAATGTTACTGTTGGAGACAAGCACATTTCTCATTGTCTATTTTTAAAATATTTAAATAATTTGACTCTTTTGTGACTTAAAGAGTTAGTCCACTAGTTACATTTTTAGAAATGTATTTTGTCAAAATTAGCTAAAACTGTTTAATAAATGTACTGATAAATAAATAAATGTAGTGAATTAAAGTTACATTATTTCCCTTTTAAAATTAATGGAGTAGAAGTTTAAAGTCGCATTACATGAAAATACTCAAGTAAAGTACAAGTACAAACTAATTGTAATGCATGTCTTTTTTATAGATTTTAATGAGTGTACCATGGGAGAACATGACTGTTCCCTGTTGGCTACATGTACAAACACCTGGGCCTCCTACACATGTGTCTGCTTGGATGGATTTATAGACAACAACCCAGAGAGGCCTGGCCGAGCCTGTCACGGTACGCTCCCATAGTGTGGTAGTGGGAAAGATTCATTTTACAACGATTATAATATATATTTAGTACCGACAGAATATCTTTGCAGTTTGTAACCTTTGTGTAACCAGGTTTTTTTTTTTGTGCAGCAATCACAACCACCCCAACTTCAACAACAACCACTGCTACCGCCCCTCCAACAACCATCAATCCTCCAACACCCTCCATTGCTGCCCTAATAACCACTATTGCACCAACAATCACCACTACTGCCCCAACAACTATAACTAGCACGCTTCCAACCACCATTACTGCTCCCACAATCACCACTACTGCCCCAACAACTACAACTAGCACCCTTCCAACCACCATTACTGCTCCCACAACCACTCCTATTGCACCAACAACCACAACTGCTGCCCCTCCAACTACCACTACTGCTCCAACGGCCACCATTACTACTCCCACAATCACTCCTATTGCACCAACAACCACAACTGCCGCCTCTCCAACTACCACTACTGCTCCAACGGCCACCATTACTACTCCCACAACCACCATTCCAACTACCACTGCTCCAACAACCATTACTGCTCCAACACCCGCCATCACTGCCCTAACAACCACTACTACTGCTAATATAACCACCACTGCTGCTCCAACGGCCACCATTACTACTCCCACAATCACAACTGTTGCCCCTGCAACAACCATCACTGCCCTAACAACCACTACTACTGCTAATATAACCACCACTGCTGCTCATACAACCACCATTACTGCCGCTGCAATCACCAATACTGCCCCAATATCCACCATGTCTTCTTCTGCAACCACCACTACAGCAGCAACAACCATTACCATAACAACCCCTACTACTGCCCCTGTAATCACCCCTAGTGCTACTGCAATCCCCACTACTGCCACAACAACTGCCAGTACAACAACACTTACTGCTGCTACAACCACCCCTAATGCCCTAACAACCATCATGACTGCCCCTGTAATCACCACTTCTGCAATGATATCCATGACTTCTACCCCTTCAACCGGTGTTACCAACCCCACTTCCACCATTACAGCTCCTCCATCCACTACTACGACCCTGAGAACTGCCCCCAGTGCCTCTACTCTGGGGGAAATCTCAGTCCAGTGCAGGGTTGCTGCAATAACGGTGACAGTTTCCAGGGCTTTTCTCCTGAGCAACAACATCAGGGAGAGCAGCTTGTACCTGGGCCTGCCTGAATGTGGCGTCAATGGAGGCAACGCCCTGCACGCCCAGCTGACCGTGGCTTGGAATGAATGTGGCACCAGGCTTGTGCATGTGAGTTTTTTTGAAAAGTTTTGCATTTAATCAGTGGTTTAAAGTAACTAAGTAGATGTACTCAAGTACTGTACTTAAGTACAACTTTGAGATCTTGTACTTTACTTGAGTATTTCAATTTGTTGCTACTTTGTACTTCTACCCCACTACAATTCAGGGGTAAATTGTGTACTTTTGCTCCACTACATGTATTTAATACCTTTAGTTACTTTGCAGATTTTGATTAATAATGTCAATTATAAACAAAACTTAAAAAAGGAGTAGTTACACCTGGAGTAAATTCACCTGCAGTATATAAGTAATTAAAATTACATTAACATTTACCATATTTGATAACACATTAATGCATCAATAGTTATAATCAAAACATATCATATCTATTCATTCTGAAAATGGCCAATCTTCAGAATGAGCACTTTTACTTTTGGTACTTCAATTACATTTTGATGCTAATACTTTTGTAGTTTTACTTGAGTAACATTTTGAATGCAGGACTTTTACTTGTAAATAGCTACACTGTGGTATTTTTACTTTTACTTAAGTACAAGACCTGAGTACTTCCTTCACCTCTGAATTTAAGAAGCTTTTGCATTTTCCTATATGCTCCTTATTTTTGTAAAACTGAAGAGATTGACTCCCACACTGCTTACAACATCTGGTTCTTCAGAATGAAACGTACTACACGGCATCTGTAACCCTGTTCAACACCATGGACATGTACACATCAGACAGTGGGACAGTGGAGGCTCCCAAGATACAGCTGGAGGTTCCCATCGTGTGCTCCTACATGAAGAGCATGCTCATCTCTGCTGACTTTGGCTCTATGGGGTACGCTTCACTTGCTCTCATTCTTTATTACTTATTGTACTTTAGCATTTTGCCAAAGCAACTGAAGCAGTTGGCCCTTTTGTTACCACCTGAGAGTTGGATGAGAAGATGAATACCAGTCTTGATGAAGGAACTGACAGTATTATGTAATTGGAGCCAGCAGATGGTTAGCTTAGCTTAGCATACAGACTGGGAACAGGGGATAATAATGTAGCTCGCCTAACTCTTCATAAACCATCAAACAAATGTAGCCTCTCAGCACCTCTAAAGCTCTTGCAGTTTTTCTCATTGCTAACACACATTTATTTTTTTAATTGCTCAGTTTCTTAGAGCACTAAACTCAATTTACAAAACCACACACCCAAAGTGCAAAACACCTCATTTCTCCTGCTAAATGAAGACTCAAAACGACATAAACACTTACCTATTGCAAACTTTTGCACCAAATATAACACACTTCATTCATAACACTAGATTGTTTGACCACCCAGCTACACACTGCTGAGCATAATCTAAAGCACTCTCATCTGTTATGGGCTATGCTCTGCACAGAGAGGTTTCTGCAGAGAAAGATTGCTTGAGTTTACAGAAATACAGTAAAGGAAGAAATACAAATGAGTTGTTGAAAGAAATCACATTTTATTCAAAAATCACACTGTGCAACATCTCAGCACATAGTTACTCTGCTTCGGATCTCTCTAAGTGTGATGCATTGTTTGCCAAAACCCAGTTTGTAACTGCTGCTTCCTGCCTCATTGAAAATCCTTAGCCTTCCACCTGCACCTCTTTGTTTCTCAGTCCTTCAGATAAACAACAAAGATATAGTGGTCGGTCAGTGTCTGTGTTGCATAAAAGTAAGTTTACCACAGTACATTGTGCGGGATTTCTGTACAGTTATAGTCTGCAACATGCTAACAATTCAATTACAGTAATGAAGTAAACACGTTTCACACAACAGATATAAGCACTGACATATCATGAGTTATGCAGAGCTATAAACTGGGAACTAACTAACTTAGATTAGGCTGAACCCTGTGTCCAGCCTCTCATTGTCAAACCATGGTTGATAACATTTCATTAGAGCAGTGGTTCCCAACCGGGGGGCGCCAAATATCGCAGGGGGGGGGGGGGGGGGGGGGGCGCCAGGCCTCAGATGATTTGAGGCCAAATATCATATTTAGACTTTTTTTTAATTTTTTTACATATAATTGTAACTCAATACATGATTGTCACTAAAAGCCTTGTCTCTTCATTACAATACAATATAAAAAAAATTGATTAATTCATTTGAATACAAATTCAAGTTAGTAGCTATTAAAGGCATACAAATACAAAAATGTATAATTTTTTCTTTGATACATTTTTTTCTTCTGCCCGTAAAGTGTCCAAACCAGGCTTTGCTGGATGAGCGCATTTTTAAAACAGTCATTGTCCATGCAGGTTTCAGTTGGATTATTTGTCACTCACAGTTGCTCCGATCAGATCGGTCTCCTCCATTTTGTAGATTATTTACGACTTTTGAATCCACATAAACACATCGGCAAAATCCGGTTTACTTTTAGCATGTGTTTTAAACAGTTTAATCCCTTTGTGAATTGTTTCCACTTGTGCCGTCCTTTAATTTCGTCATACAGCGGGAATCCAAATAAGTCATGAGTTATGAGTCCAATAACCATCAAAGTCACTCCAATAGTGCTCCTTAATTACGCTTTCATCCTCCTTTAACAAAATACTTCACATTCATCCAGTTTGTGACAGTAGTTGTAGCATTTTTGATACTTTTAAACTTCAAACTGTTGGGCACCACTGCATTAGAGAGTATATTCTTCTTTGTCCACGTCCTCTCACTCCAGCTCTACCTCTACCTCTCATTCTTCCTCCTCTCACTCTCACCCACCTCTTCCTCCTCCTCTCACTCTCAGCCCAGCCCAGCCCTTCCTGTTCCTCTTGCTTCCATGTTGGCTTCCGTTGCTGTAAGAAAGTACTCACCTGTGGTCTTTTTATAGCGCTAACATCCTGATTGATGAGCCAACAATTATGCTACCAGGTATTTGGTCGGATGGAACGTGTTTCTTGATCATTGGTCCATGTGTGAGGCATTTTGAATATCAGTGTTATGTATGTGCTAACACGTGACTTTATGTCAGATTCCTGTGTTTTACGTGGAGAAACGTGTGCAGTGGTTTGCACAAAGTGCCATGGTGATTTGCAAATTGTGTGAAAAGCTGAAAACGTGTTTAGAGTTTTGGAGATTTGAGCCGATGTTTTGCTCTTTGAGAGTCAGTTAAAATAATTGTGCTTTATGTAGAATTTTAGTGTGTTAGCAATCGAGAAACGCTGTAAAGTAACCAGTGCTCATTAGTGACATCCTGGAGCCCTAACAGCACATGTACACGTACGGAGCCCTGGAGGGTTCATAGAGAGAAAAATAAATAAAACGTGGCCACGTTTTACTTTCTCGTTCGCACGAGATACCTTCTCGTACGAACGCTTTATTAACTCGTGCGCACGAGTTAATAAAGCGTGGCCTCGATTTAAATTGATTACTTTTATGAAGAATATGTCCGGTCGCCAGGGCGTGTGTGTGTGTGTGTGCGCGCATTTGTTTATGATAGTGTCGTTCGTTCCGCTGCACTCCGGCAGGACTATAGCACTACATCGAGATTAAGATTAAACGAATTCCTTTCACTTGGGAATACACATATAACTATGGAGAGCCAGATTTGTTTAAATTACTGTTCGTGGTAATTTGAAAACAAATGCTGGTGGTGTGTGGTGTCGAACAAACACACACACACTCACACGCACGCGCACACACACACACAAACACACACACACACACACACCCTGGTGACAGGACATCTCCTTCATAAAACGAGGGGGAATACTCTGGTAGTTCGAGGTGTGTGTGGTTAAACGTAGCAGCCTCGATCTCTATTCAGCTGTTCTAATGAAGGGAAACGCAGTGAAGTAAACAGTAAAAGGCACAGCTCTTTGCAGATGGTGCTGCTCTTCTCAGATTCTGCTGAGTTACACGTTACTGCCTCCAGTGCCCTGTACGACGAAGCCAGTTCAACAGACCCATTCATATGTTTGATTTACCCGGCTAAACTAACCCTAACAAACGCGATGTCGCTAAGCGGTCCTACGAAGCTGGTTATCAACTCAGTAAATCAACCAAGGTTTCTCTGTGCGGCTGAGAGCGCGTTCACGTGAAAGGGACGGGGTTAGCAACATTTGACCAATCACAAACATGGAGACGCGTGCTGACAGCGCAGCGTCATACTTCATGAATGAATAGTGTAAATAGCAAATCCTGCTTCGCAGTACAGGCCACGTAACGCTTTTAACGAGTTAATAAAGCGTGGCCTCTGTATTTAAAACGTGGCCACGCTTTATTAACTCGTGCGCACGAGTTAATAAAGCGTGGCCACGTTTTATTTATTTTTCTCTCTATGAACCCTCCAGGGCTCCGTATAAATAGGCGCATTCACACCGCAGTACTTTTCCCACAAAGGTTCATGCGAACTTAGTTCATGCGAACTCTTTAGTTCGCATGAACTAAGTACAGATCGCGTTCACACCGGAAAAAGTCACTGGGGGTGGATTAGGCAAATGAAGCCGCTGACCTCACTTCTTCTTCTTCTGCTTTGGGTTTACTGGCAGGCTACAAACAACTTCACGGCGTATACTGCCGCCCGGAGTCCACGGCCGGAAGTCCCCGGAGTTGGGGACTGGCTTCAGTAGAAGCTGCTGGGACTCCCAGCAGCTTCTACTGAAGCCTTCCGAGTAAATCGCCAGAACGCCGACACCTCCTCATCTCCACCGCTCCCATGTTTTATTTTGTGTTGCCATAAGTTAATCTCTCTGCGTTTCTGCGCTGGGTTAATGCTAATGCTAATAATGCTAATGCGAGGATAATAAAATGGCGGCTTCACAAAACTTTTTGGAAGTTTTACGGGGCGTGGTTTGCAATCTGCCCAGCCAATCAGAAATATAGCTCTTTTCTCACAAAAGAGCCGCTCGAAAGTCCCTGCTCTCTAGCAGGGACTTTCGAGGGGGTAAAAAGGTTCACATGAACTACTTTTAGTACCGGCTCTTTTTGGTGTGAACGCGATAAAAGAGTTCACTGAACTAAGTTCGCATGAACCTTTGTGGGAAAAGTACCGCAGTGTGAATGCGCCTATTGTGTACACGTTTTGTGAAGTTTAAAAAACAAAATTGCATGTTAATTAGTGAGTTTAGAGGTTATGGTCAAACTTAAAAAACTGAAACCTTGACTTTTAATTCAATATATTATGTCAACAAATTTCAGATAGCCTAACTGTTTTAGCTTGGTTACTTAAAATCATTGCTTGCAACTAACCTAATACAGTGTGAAATTCGTTGACTTAATAGATTTCATTCAACGTTTCGTTTTTTTAAGTGCAGTTTCATTTATGTATTTAAGAAAAAGCTCTTCTTTAAAACGATTTTGAATTGTGCCCTGTTTTCTATTTTATTTCTTACCCTTTTCCAGGTATGACATGATCAAAGATCTCACCATCACGGGCTCGGGGGAGTTCCAGGTGACGGTACAGCTGATGAACGGCACCATGCCTCTGCCCCACAACTACAGCCTGTCCTCTGAGGAGGCGGTGGTGGTGGAGGTCAGCCTCAACACCTCCTCACAGCAGATTAAAGTAGTCATCAACAAATGCTGGGCCACCCCCACCCTACTCCCTGTGGCCATCTCCAGCCACATCTTCCTGGAGAACAGGTCTGCTCCTCCCACTGCACTATCCTATTCTGTTTCTATCAGTATTTCAGATAGCTATTCTCTCCCTTTTATTGAATCTAATACATTTTATTACTAATATGTTAACTGCTATCATTGGTATCACCACTACTTCAGAGACTCTTGGGGTCAGGTCTCACATGGGGTTATATTATGAGCATAAGGGGAGTTGACAGATGTCTAACATTTACTGTATTTATAGATTTTTGTTTTAAAATACGTAAATGTTTTGGGTTTAAATTCAATCTAATGTTCTAAATATTAATGTTAAACAGTATTGTCTTTAGTGTAACAGTTACATTTAAATATGATATCTAATTGGTAAATATAATCTTTAAACTATATCTAAAAATGAAATCTAAACATGAAATTGACATTTTAAATCTAAACACTGAATCTAAGCAACACATTTAAATCTTGAATCTACATCTTAATATTACATCTCAATTTACATTTGAAACAGTCTTGATTAGTGATTAGTGTGAGGTTTCCAGGAGTGCAATAGTACAACATGTAACCCCTGTCAAACCATCATGCCGTTATTATACTTCGGCTTTTCTTCAGATAAAAAATGTTCAGCAGAGAGAGACTGTTTCCACCCTTTAAGCTAAGCTAACCACCTTCTGGCTGCAGCTCCATGTTCCATAACATACATGAGATCTTCTCTTCATGTTCACTATGAGTTATACCCAATCAGTTTGAACCAACAGATACATTTGTGCTCACAGAAACTCAGCATCAGTGATGATGTGATGATAAGGAGACACATTTCTGTTCCCCCCAAATTCTAATTAAACTTAATTAAATTGCAACATTTCAAGAAAAAGAAAAAAAAGAATATAAATACTTCATGGTCATTGTAAAGAACACAGTGAATTAATTTGTGCTACTTCTGGTCGGTGCAGTTTAGAGGAAAACAACACAAAACAACTAAAGCAAACGAACAACAGCAGTCAAACCTGCAAGGCAAGGCAAGGCAAGGCAAGGCAAGGCAAGGCAAGGCAAGGCAAGGCAAGGCAAGGCAAGGCAAGGCAAGGCAAGGCAAGGCAAGGCAAGGCAAGGCAAGGCAAGGCAAGGCAAGGCAAGGCAATATAGCACTTTTCAACACAAGGCAATTCAAAGTGCTTTACAAAAAATGAAAGACATTAAGAAAATGGCATTTCAAATCAGTCATTAAAAAGAAAAGCTAATAAAATAAACATTAATAGAAAAAATACATGGATAAACATTAAAAGAAAAAATACATGGATAAAAGTTACAGTGCAGTCTAAGATATGAATAGTTCAATTAAAAGCAGCGACAAAAAGAAAAGTCTTCAGCCTGGATTTAAAAGTAGTCAGAGTTGCAGCGGACCTGCAGGTTTCTGGGAGTTTGTTCTAGATATTTGGAGCATGATAACTGAATGCTGCTTTACCATGTTTAGTTCTGACTCTGGGGACAGAAAGCTGACCAGTCCCTGAAGACCTGAGAGATCTGGATGGTTCATAATTTAGCAGTAGATCAGAAATGTATTTTGGGCCTAAACCATTCAAAGCTTTATAAACCAGCAGCAGTATTTTGAAATCTATTCTTTGACACACAGGAAGCCAGTGGAAAGACTTCAGAACAGGAGTGATGTGATCCACTTTCTTAGTGTTAGTGAGGACTCGAGCAGCAGCGTTCTGAATCAGCTGCAGCTTCCTAATAGATTTTTTAGTGAGACCTGTGAAGACACCATTGCAGTAGTCGAGTCTACTGAAGATAAAAGCATGGACAAGTTTTTCCAAATCCTGCTGTGACATTAGTCTTTTAATCCTAGATATGTTCTTTAGGTGATAGTAGGCTGATTTAGTAACTGTTTTAATGTGACTGTTGAAACTCAGGTCAGAGTCCATGACTACACCTAGATTTCTGGCTTTATCTGCTTTTATACGTTCTGCCTTGGCTCCAAAAACCATTACCTCAGTTTTATCTTTGTTTAATTGGAGAACGTTCTGACACATCCAGTCATTGATTTGTTCAATGCACTTACTCAGTGTTTGAATTGGAGCTTAGTCTCCTGGTGAAATTGTTACGTAAATGTGTGTGTCATCTGCATAGCTATGGTAACTTATTTTGTTGTTTTTCATTATCTGAGCCAGTGGTAGCATGTAGATGTTAAAGAGAAGAGGCCCCAAGATGGAGCCTTGAGGAACTCCACATGTCATATTTGTCAACTCAGATGTGTATTTACCTATAGAAATAAAGTTGTTTCTGTCCTTTAAGTAGGATTCAAACCAATTTAGAACTGTTTCCGAAAGTCCCACCCAGTTTTCCAGTCGGTCGAGTAATATGCTGTGGTCAACAGTGTCAAACGCAGCACTGAGATCTAATAATACTAACACTGAAGTTCTGCCACTGTCTGTGTTTAAGTGGATGTCATTAAATACCTTCACAAGAGCAGTCTAAGTGCTGTGGTTTGGACGAAAGCCTGACTGGAACACATCGAAACAGTTATTTAAATGCAAGAAATTACTCAAATGTTGAAAAACAACTTTTTCAATGATTTTACCTAGAAATGGGAGATTTGATATGGGCCTATAATTGTTCATTACTGAAGCATCTAGATTATTATTTTTTAAGAGTGGTTTAATGACTGCAGTTTTCAGGGACTGTGGAAAAATACCTGAGTGAAGAGATTTGTTTATTATATGAAGTAGATCTGAGGCCATGCAAGGCAAAACATCTTTGAAAAAAATTCCATTGGAATAATATCAAGGCAGCAGGAGGAGGATTTCAGAAGTTGTATAATGTCCTCTAGGTTTTTAACATTTATCTGATGGAATTGTGTCATGGTGTTTGAATTGATTATAAGTGGACACAGAGACAACACATTTACTGTACCTGAGGCAGAGGCACTGACTGCTTGTCTGATTTTCTGAATTTTGTCAGTGAAAAAGGAGGCAAAATCATTGCACGCCCTGGTGGATAGAAATTCAGAGGCTACTGACACTGGGGGGTTAGTTAGTCTGTCGACGGTAGCAAACAAGGCACGTGCGTTGTTTTTGTTTTTGGTAATGATGTCAGAGAAGAACGATTGTCGTGCGTTTTTCAATTCCAAATTATAAAGGCCAAGTCTCTCTTTATAGATTTCAAAGTGAACCTGGAGATTTGTTTTTCGCCACCTGCGTTCAGCTTTTCGACACTCTCTTTTTTCTGTTTTCACGGTCATGGCCTTTCTCCATGGAGATATTTTCTTCCCAGTCACTTCCTTTACCTTAGTTGGAGCAATGGCATCTATAACATTTTTAATTTTTTAATTAAAATGATCTACTAGCTCATTTACTGAGATGTTAGCAGGGGCAAGTGTGGAAGAAAAATTCTGAGTAAACATTTCCCTAGTATTTTCAGTTAAATATCGCTTTGTGGTTACCTCTTTTTGAACATTTTTGTGAACAGAAATAGAGCTCTCAAAGAAAACACAGGAATGGTCAGAGAGTGCAACATCAGTCACCACAACCTTAGAGATATTCAGACCCTTTGAGATAATTAAGTCCAGAGTGTGCCCCTTATTGTGCGTGGGCTCCGTCACATGCTGAGTCAGTCCATGGCTATCAAGAACACAAAACAGTTCTTTTGCCCCTCTGTCCTGAGGGTTGTCAACATGGATGTTAAAATCACCAACAATGACTAGACGATCAAAGTCAATACACACTATAGACAGCAGTTCAGTAAAGTCATCATAAAAGCTTGCACAGTATTTGGGTGGTCTATAGATATTTAGGAACAGAGCTCGAGAGGAGCATTTCAGCTGAAGGGCCACATATTCAAAAGAATCAAAGTTCCCATAAGATCTCTTCCTGCATTGAAGGGAATCATCATTTGGTTTCAGACAAATCTTTACAATAAAAACTCAAAAGTTACACTGAAGTGGTGCCACTATCTTTCTGAAAGATCCTGAAGTAAAAACTATATTTTATAGTGACAACAATGGCAATAACACGTCACAGCAGCTTAGTGAGAAAGTCTCCTGTATTTTTAGCTTTAAAATAAAATTCAGTTTTAGTTGAGCTGTATATTGTTTGGGATTGTCATTTAATAATCTTGTATTGCAATTCAGACGCAGACAAAAAAAAGCAGAAAAACAATAGCTTGAGTTCCTTGTCCCTGTCTCCACAGCTGCTCCCTGAACACATACACCACGGTGTTGATGAATGGGAACTCCAGCACATCCCGAGTGTCCGTGCAGATATTCTCCTTCATCGACCTGGACGTGATCTACCTGCACTGCCAGGTCCAGATCTGTGTGGAGACTGAATCCGGTTCCTGTGTGCCTGTGGGTTCATGCTATTCAAACTCAGATACGGCCTTGCAGCTTCTACAGAGTGGATGATTCTAGAATAACACAGTGCCCTTGCTGCTCTCGTTTTCTTGCAGGACTGTCAACAAAGAACCGCTCAGTCTTCAAACACAATTGGAACAGCATTCTGTTCCTCCGGGCCTCTGCTGAGGTCAAATGAAGGTCAGTATTCTAACACAGAAAAAACAATTGTGGTTCTGTTAGAAAATACACATTTTTGTTGATACATTTTAGATCAAATGGGATTGAATTCCATCCAGCAAGTAAAACACTACAGCTTCTAGTCTAGTCTGTCTGCAAAATCCATTATAAACGCTCTCTTCTCATTTTTCAAATGTGAAAATCCATCTAGCTGTTCAGTTATGGCAGTGGCAGGCTAAGGTAGCGGGATGGAAAACACACATTTCTTCATGTGGATTATCTGTTTTCATGATGGACTCTTGAGTTGAATTGAATATGTTTGGGATTGTGCTGCTATAAGAGCAGTATGAAAGTCCCATTATTTCGAATCATCTCTTTACCAATGTGATGTTTAGAGTAATGTTTTTTTGTTCAACTTGTATCTCCATTCCTCTGTATGTTTAATGATTTCTAATGCTCCAACACATTTTCTTCCAGAGTCCTTGGAGGAGCAATCTGACACTCTTCATTTAGTTGGGCTCTCCTGCCTGGGGATCGGCGTGTCGCTCTTCTTCATCATGGGTTTCGTCTGCCTGTTCTACTACCAGAGGAACCGCATCGGACACTACAACTTCAGCGCCAAACCCAAGCAGGAGAACTTCACCTACCTTGTCTTTAACACCTAGATGTGCATCAGCACCAACAGCTGAACACCCCTATATTAGAACACATAAACTCTTGCAGCAGCAGACACATTTGGTAAGGCTTTAGAGTGCAGCGGCCACCAGGGGGCACTGTTGCACCACATTAGTTCTCACCAAACATTGCAAATCTTTGCACATTAAACAATAAATTAAGCACAAATGAGTTTTATATATATTTCCACCCCAGTCTATATATATTTTAAATATTTAAATGATACTAGTTGCATGGGATTGAATGTCAAATATAGAGACTATAAATATGTTATGTATATTTAACATTATAGAATAAATAGGTTGCACATCTTGAATGATAAAAGTTAAGTCTTGAAAGATTTAAGCTGCATTTCGCTTTCAGCTGAGACAAATGTGTTCCCAGAAGATATTTATAATTACACATTACACATTTCAATGGTTGACATGCACATTTGTAATGTGAGAACTTTGTAAATATACTTAAAATATATCATTTGCAATACTTGTGAAGCACAGTCACTTTTATTTAAGCTGCTATTCTTCTTTTATTTAGACAATATTTATTATTCTACACTTACAGTTTTTGTATCTGTAAGTTTTGTGAATGAAATATTTATTTTGTCTCACTTATAAAAACTCTCCTCTTGTGGTGCAACAATAAACATGTTCTGTATGAATGTGAGCTCTTGGGGGTGCTGTGTCACAGTTCTTCAGCTCTAGGAGGCTAAGATGGCTTCCTGCATGCACATAACATAACATGTTTACAGTGTTGATATGAAATTACATTCAAAGGTTCCTGTCATAGCCAACATTTATCATGTTTTCTGACAGGACGGCGGGACGGAATGTGTCCTTTTGTCACGGTTGAGTGAAGGAAGCAGGACCCAAGCGCAGATAACTTTGATAAACCTTTATTTCAAGGCTAAAATGGAACGAATACAGAAAAACACAGAACACTCACCGGTGAAGTCCGTCACCAACAAAAGAAGCACCGACACTGAACACAGCACGAGACAAGACTAAATACAGGGAGGGATAATTACCAGACACAGGTGAACACAATCGGCAAACGAGACACAGGTGAGGAGGGAGGAGAAAAACACAAGAGCCACAGGTGAACACAATTAGCTAACGAGACACAGGTGAGGAGGGAGGAGAACACACAGGGACACTAACGACAGGAGGAAAACATGACAGAGAACAGTGAAAACACCCAAACCTAGACAGAACTGTGACAGAACCCCCCCCCTCAAGGGACGGATTCCAGACGTCCCTAAACCCCAACACAAAAATCCAAAAAAAATCCAGCAGGGTGGGTGGAGGGGGTCCGGAGGAGGGACGTATCCCTAGGCCACCAGGGTGGGTGGAGGGGGTCCGGAGGACGGGACTAAGCTGACCGCCCAGGAGCCCAGTAGGGGACCAGGAAGGGATCTCGGGCGGACGGCCCGGGGGCACGGCAGAAGCCGAGAAGGGGGACTCGGGCGGACGGCCTGGGGGCAAGGCAGAGTCCATGGTGGGGGTCTCGGGCGGACGGCCCGGGGGCAAGGCAGAGTCCATGGTGGGGCGAAGGCCACAGCGGGCGAACTCAGGGGGCCGAGCATGAGGGCGAAGGCAGCGGCAGGAGGAGTCAGGGGGCCGGGCTCGAGGACGAGGGCAGCGGCAGGAAGAGTCAGGGGGCCGGGCTCGAGGACGAGGGCAGCGGCAGGAAGAGTCAGGGGGCCGGGCCCGCGGACGAAGACCGCGGCTCACAGAGGGTCGGGATAGAGGGCGAAGACCAGACAGCTCCGGAGGCCGGGCAGGACCCGGTGTCGGCCGGACAGGAACCGGAGCCGGCGGGACAGGCTTCGGCAGGATCCCCCACGGAAGAGGACCAGGAGTTGGCAGGACCCCCAGCAGGAGAGCGGTTGGCGGGACCTCCGACGAGACAGGACATAGGGTTGGCAGGACCCCCGGCAGGAGAGTAGTCGGCGGGGCCTCCAACGGGACAGGACACAGGGTTGGCAGGACCCCCGGCAGGAGAGTAGTCGGCGGGGCCTCCAACGGGACAGGACACAGGGTTGGCAGGACCCCCGGCAGGAGAGTAGTCGGCGGGGCCTCCAACGGGACAGGACACAGGGTTGGCAGGACCCCCGGCAGGAGAGTAGTCGGCGGGGCCTCCAACGGAACAGGACATAGGGTTGGCAGGACCCCCGGCAGGAGAGTAGTCGGCGGGGCCTCCAACGGGACAGGACACAGGGTTGGCAGGACCCCCGGCAGGAGAGTAGTCGGCGGGGCCTCCAACGGAACAGGACATAGGGTTGGCAGGACCCCCGGCAGGAGAGTAGTCGGCGGGGCCTCCAACGGGACAGGACACAGGGTTGGCAGGACCCCGGCAGGAGAGTAGTCGGCGGGGCCTCCAACGGAACAGGACATAGGGTTGGCAGGACCCCCGGCAGGAGAGTAGTCGGCGGGGCCTCCAACGGGACCGGACAGAGGGTTGGCAGGAACCCCGGCAGGAGAGTAGTCGGCGGGGCCTCCAACGGGACAAGACATGGGGTTGGCAGGACCCCCGGCAGAGGGCTAGTCTGCGGGACCTCCAACTGGACAGGACATGGGGTTGGCAGGACCCCCGGCAGAGGGCTAGTCTGCGGGACCTCCAACTGGACAAGACATGGGGTTGGCAGGACCCCCGGCAGAGGGCTAGTCTGCGGGACCTCCAACTGGACGGGACATGGGGTTGGCAGGACCCCCGGCAGAAGACTAGTCTGCGGGACCTCCAACTGGACAGGACATGAGGTTGGCAGGACCCCCAGCGGAACCTCCAACGGTACAGGACATGGGGTTGGCAGGACCCCCGGCAGAAGACTAGTCTGCGGGACCTCCAACTGGACATGAGTAGGGGCTTGAGTGGGGACTCGAGAGAGGGCTTGAGAAGGAACTTGAGAGGAAACTGGAGAGTGGACTCGAGAAGGAACTCGAGAGGTAACTCGAGAGGGGACCTGAGAGGGGACTTGAGAGGGGACCTGAGAGGGGACTTGAGAGGGAACTCGAGAGGGGACTAGAGAGGGGACTTGAGAGGGAACTCGAGAAAAGACTCGAGAGGGAACTCGAGAGGGGACCTGAGAGGGGACTTGAGAAAAGACTCGAGAGGGAACTTGAGATGGGATGAGGGAAAGGACTAGAGAAGTGACTCGAGGAGGGACTTGAGAAGTGACTAGAGGTGGGACTGGAGAAGGGACTAGAGAAGGGACTAGGACAGCTGGGGCCAGAGCTAAGGCTGGAACCATGGCTGCTGGGGCCAGAACTGGGGCTGGAACCATGGCTGCTGGGGCCTGTACTGGGGCCGGAACTATGGCTGTGTGGGCCGGTTCTGTAGCCGGAACCATGACTCTTGGGACTCGGATTGCTAGCCTGGACTTGCGACTCCTTCTCCTAGAAGCCGCCTGAAGGCTCCGTGGACCTCCAAAAGCCAGCCGAGTTCCAGAAAACGCCTCTTGGACAGGAGCAGGAACTGGGGCGGAAGCACTGGTTGACTCCAGACGGAACACACCGAGACGTTTATAGTCCGCAGGCTGGAAATCACACGCCCAGATGAAGTTCAACATCCAGTCAGGTAAGAACTTCACCAAGTCCGGTTTTCTCCATAGCCAACCGGTGCGCCTCTACCAGAGCGGCCTCCTTCTGCCGAACACTGGACGCTCCCCTCCACCAATCATAGCAGCAAGCCAAAGCAAATGAAAAATGCTGTAATCCCACCTCAAATGGGTCATCTGCTGGGTCCATCTCTGGTCGGTGCTTTCTGTCACGGTTGAGTGAAGGAAGCAGGACCCAAGCGCAGATAACTTTGATAAACCTTTATTTCAAGGCTAAAATGGAACGAATACAGAAAAACACAGAACACTCACCGGTGAAGTCCGTCACCAACAAAAGAAGCACCGACACTGAACACAGCACGAGACAAGACTAAATACAGGGAGGGATAATTACCAGACACAGGTGAACACAATCGGCAAACGAGACACAGGTGAGGAGGGAGGAGAAAAACACAAGAGCCACAGGTGAACACAATTAGCTAACGAGACACAGGTGAGGAGGGAGGAGAACACACAGGGACACTAACGACAGGAGGAAAACATGACAGAGAACAGTGAAAACACCCAAACCTAGACAGAACTGTGACACCTTTTCCTCTCTTAATCAGATCAGGGCTTTAGAAAAAAGATCTTAAGTAAGCCATTCACAGTTGAACAGATCTGAAGAGGAGGATCCAGCTTTCCCCCACATATCCCATAATCCCACATAGTTGACTGCAGGGTCAGAGTGACAGCTCCTGGATCAGCAGTGAGGGTCTGAATGTTAAACAGGAGAGGCTTTCTCTCTGAGAGGAGTCCCCGGAGACCTGCTGAAGGAGGCCTGAACCATCTGGAGGGTGCAGAAGCCCCGCCTCCTCATTAACCCATTCAGCCTCACTGTCTGAGACCTGGCAACACGTCTCCATGGCAACAGACCAGTGCAGGGATGGAGCGAGCGGGACAAGCGATCAAAGAGTGGGAATAATTTCAGTTTAAAAGCATGGAATGAGATGTGTACCTCTAATTCAGTGACTGGATTCAGATGATGATGCA
The DNA here is from genome assembly GCA_902827135.1 of Harpagifer antarcticus. NCBI lineage: Eukaryota > Metazoa > Chordata > Actinopteri > Perciformes > Harpagiferidae > Harpagifer > Harpagifer antarcticus. The sequence continues at coordinate 592,217 of CADEHL010001392.1, forward strand.
TCATTCTGTAGAGAATTACACTACAGGTGAAAGAGGACATATTTTAACTAATATAAATCATCCAAATGCTCTCCCTTTTACACAATTTCCACATTAATGTTTTACACGTTTCCTTAAATGTTCAGTTTAAATATGCAACTAAGGCAGTAACTTAGTAAATGTATTCCAATTTGCAACAGAACACCAATCTGAACATTTGCCAAGTTCCCAATTCTTGTTTTTGTTGACATAAAGTCAAAGATACTGAGGGAAATAATAAATATATCTTAATATCACTCTGTCTG